>NC_059583.1:4211648-4326999 GCF_020424385.1 Procambarus clarkii | reverse complement strand
AACTAATCCTCTATTATCAGGTGCCCATAGAGGCCGGGCAAGGCTGTAGCATGATTATACCACAATTACATATTAAAAAAAGAGTACTGTAAATTGCTACAAATACATTTGCTTCATTTAGACAATATATTACAGTACTGTATGTAAAATAGAATGTTTTAATTACATAATAATGTTACTATATTGCAGCTTTTATGTGAAAGTTTGAAAAGCATTTAAATTAATTAATATGAATGTTATTGTAAAACTGCATCATAATCAAGTTGATAAATAAATAAGAAATTTAAAATCAGATTTCCTTTTTTAAATTGTAAAATGTCCATGTCAATATAGAGCCCATCTTCGTGTTTAGGCAGTACTTATAATAATGATGCACACCTTCATTATTATAAGATGATGATGTATGATGTACATCATACATATATTGGCATAAAGGGCAATTAGAAAGTAGTAGTCAGTACTACTGAGTTTGGACAAACCAGAACAATTTTTGACTGATTTTACAAAGAAAAATTGTACTAATTTAACCTTCCTAGGCCTAATACATGCTATATGAGGCCCAATATAATACATGTGCTATACTAGTCCTAGGAATATTTAAAATTGCTTTTTTTTTGCTTTTTTTTTTTCAAATTCTATAGAGTGAATACTGTAGCACCAAATTCTACTAATTGTCCATTATGTCTATGTATGTATGATGGTCCACAGTTACAAAAACTACTATCTAAACAGGAGGATGGGGATGCAATTTAATGTATCTCAAATATAATGGTTAATTATAAAAAATAAACGGAACTCTCTTTCCGGATCATCTTGTCATATTTCTCACTTGTAATGTTGTTTCTTACACAGTACCCAGCACAGTATTTAGTCAATAAATTATTCTGCACGCACTTATTTTTCTTTGAACAGCCACACAAAGCCATGGAATTCTTGAAAACAAACTTGTATGTTTTGTTAAAAAATCAGCAACTGATGTTTCCTAATGAGATCAATAAATATGAAACATATAGTAATATACAAATAAATAAATAAATAAGTAAATAATATTATATATATATATATATATATATATATATATATATATATATATATATATATATATATATATATATATACATATATATATATATATACATTATATATATATATATATATATGTCGTACCTATTAGCCAGAACGCACTTCTTAGCCTACTATGCGAGGCCCGATTTGCCTAATAAGCCAATTTTACTGAATTAATATATTTTCTCTAATTTTTTTCTTATGAAATGATAAAGTACCCATTTCATTATGTATGAGGTCAATTTTTTTTATTGGAGTTAAAATTAACGTAGATATATGACCGAACCTAACCAACCCTACCTAACCTAACCTAACCTATCTTTATAGGTTAGGTAGGTTAGGTAGCCGAAAACGTTAGGTTAGGTTAGGTTAGGTAGGTTAGGTTGTCGAAAAAACATTAATTCATGAAAACTAGGCTATTAGGCAAATCGGGCCATGCATAGTAGGCTGAGAAGTGAGTTCTGGGAGTACTAGGTACGACATATATATATATATATATATATATATATATATATATTATATATATATATATATATATATATATATATATATATATATATATATATATATATATATATATATATTATATATATATATATATATATATATATATATATATATATATATATATATATATATATATATATATATATATATATGGACCTAAAAAAGGCTTTCGACAGAGTTCCACATAAGAGGTTGTTCTGGAAACTGGAAAATATTGGAGGGGTGACAGGTAAGCTTCTAACATGGATGATAAATTTTCTGACTGATAGAAAAATGAGGGGCAGTAATCAGAGGCAATGTATCGGAATGGAGAAATGTCACAAGTGGAGTACCACAGGGTTCAGTTCTTGCACCAGTGATGTTTATTGTCTACATAAATGATCTACCAGTTGGTATACAGAATTATATGAATATGTTTGCTGATGATGCTAAGATAATAGGAAGGATAAGAAATTTAGATGATTGTCATGCCCTTCAAGAAGACCTGGACAAAATAAGTATATGGAGCACCACTTGGCAAATGGAATTTAATGTTAATAAATGTCATGTTATGGAATGTGGAATAGGAGAACATAGACCCCACACAACCTATATATTATGTGAGAAATCTTTAAAGAATTCTGATAAAGAAAGAGATCTAGGAGTGGTTCTAGATAGAAAACTATCACCTGAGGACCACATTAAGAATATTGTGCAAGGAGCCTATGCAATGCTTTCTAACTTCAGAATTGCATTTAAATACATGGATGGCGATATACTAAAGAAATTGTTCATGACTTTTGTTAGGCCAAAGCTAGAATATGCAGCTGTTGTGTGGTGCCCATATCTTAAGAAGCACATCAACAAACTGGAAAAGGTGCAAAGACATGCTACTAAGTGGCTCCCAGAACTGAAGGGCAAGAGCTACGAGGAGAGGTTAGAAGCATTAAATATGCCAAAACTAGAAGACAGAAGAAAAAGAGGTGATATGATCACTACGTACAAAATAGTAACAGGAATTGATAAAATCGACAGGGAAGACTTCCTGAGACCTGGAACTTCAAGAACAAGAGGCCATAGATTTAAACTAGCTAAACACAGATGCCGAAGAAATATAAGAAAATTCACCTTCGCAAATAGAGTGGTAGACGGTTGGAACAAGTTAAGTGAGAAGGTGGTGGAGGCCAAGACCGTCAGTAGTTTCAAAGCGTTATATGACAAAGAGTGCTGGGAAGACGGGACACCACGAGCGTAGCTCTCATCCTGTAACTACACTTAGGTAATTACACTTAGGTAATTACACACACACACCAGCATTGAATGTATTGAAACACCATTTTCTGGGCGAGTCCCAAAGACTCCCTGGAGCTATCCAGCCTGAATGGATATGTATATCTTTCTGGCATCAGTCATTGCATGGAATTCTTGCCTATCGGGGACCACCCACAAGCCAGAACCTGGCCTCCTCTAGAGAGGCACGAGGAACAATGGCCTATAGAGACCCCCCTGTGGTTGGGATCATTCTATGTCTGCCATCGACCGGGACAGGCACCCAGAATCTCTCCCCCCCCCTCTCCTCCTCTCCCCTCCCTCTCCTCTCCCTCCCCCTCACCCACTCTCTCCCTCACCCACTCTCTCCCTCCCACTCTCTCCCTCCCCACTCTCTCCTCTCCCACTCTCTCCCTCTCCCACTCTCTCCCTCTCCCACTCTCTCCCTCTCCCACTCTCTCCCTCTCCCACTCTCTCCCTCTCCCACTCTCTCCCTCTCCCACTCTCTCCCTCTCCCACTCTCTCCCTCTCCCACTCTCTCCCTCTCCCACTCTCTCCCTCTCCCACTCTCTCCCTCTCCCACTCTCTCCCCCTCCCACTCTCTCCCCCTCCCACTCTCTCCCCCTCCCACTCTCTCCCCCTCCCACTCTCTCCCCCCTCCCACTCTCTCCCCCTCCCACTCTCTCCCCCTCCCACTCTCTCTAGGTAGGCACCCCAAAACAAACCCCTATTCTGGTAAAACTATTACGACCGAAGGCCGAATAAGTGGACAGAACTCCCCAAACGAAAATTAGCAAACTAGCAAGACGTCATCATGTCACCGCACCACTGTCTGCACAACCCCCCCCCCTCCCAGGGAGGGGGAAGGGGGAGCCCCAGACCCACCCGCCGGCGACCCAACTTTCAGTTGGGCTGGATGTCAAAAAGCGAGAAAAACACTGCCGACCGGACGGAGTGAGGGATGCCGGGGAGCCTCCGGGACTCACCCAGAAAATAGCGTTTCATTACATTCAACGCTTGTTTTCTGGGGGAAGCCCCCTCGGCTCCTCAGAGCTACCTCATCACAGATAAGGAAAAGAGGGAAGGATCCGGGAGGCAGACGCCACGCACCCTAACATAAAACAAGACCACAGACTAAAAGAAAGGACCTTGCCAACGACCCGGGAGACCTGAACCCCAGAACAGGAAGGAGGGAAGTAAGGGAATCCAGGCAAACCAAAACGTGTCCACAACCCCAGATGCCAAGACGTGCAGAGTACAGTGAAGAGCCGCAATCGAACAGCAAAAGAAAGCACCCCCGGCTGACCAACCAAGCAGCAACCAATGGACCCCTCAGGAAGCAGCAGACTCAAACATCACTTGAGAAGGAGGAGACTGCATCAAAAGAACAACCTACCACGAGGACCAATGAGGGAGAAAAACTTGAGCGCCAGAGGAGAGCCAGAAACACCCCGACCCGACCCCTAGAGGTCAACACCAACAGGAGGAGACCTGAAAAAAAATACACCAGAACCGAAGGGATCACAACAACCGAGGAGAAGAAGAAAATAGACCACCTGGGCCAATGACCAGGACAGCACGGGAAGCGCAAGATCAGGCCGGAGGCGAAACAATGCCCAAGACAGCAAGCGGAATGGAGCAGAAGGAACAGCAACACTGAACGCAAGCTGGAGCAGCTCCGCCAGTGCCACCCAAGATGAGGAAACAGTACACGGCTCCAGAAGACGGTCCCGGAAGAACTCCGAAGGGAAAGACAAGACAACCCTACCAGAGACCGAAGAACCTTTTGCAATGATAGGAAAACCAGGACCGCCAGAAAACCACACACTGCTGCCGAGACGAAGCACGCAAATGGGAGACCAACAACGAAGCCACCAGCGCCCCCACAAGCGACAAGAACACGAGACAAAAACCCCATACGCAAAGACTCGAGGGGAAGAACGAACCAGCCCCGTACAGGGCTGGATCAATCCGCAAAAATAGGCGGAGCTGCAGGAAGCCCCTTAGGATTGGAACCGAGGAAAGCAGAGCCCCCATACAAGGCTGGCAAAAACCAGAATGAACAGCCGCCAGGGAACCAGGAACCCAATCCAGGCGAGCCGAAAAGGAACCAACCTGGACGAGCAGAAACGCCTTGTCTGGGAGGAACCCTCTCCAGGACCCTGGTAGGACCAACAAGGCCAAACACTGAAGAGCCAGGGCCCAGGCAGAGGCCAACAAGGAAACCGAGCACCACGAACTGAAATACGAGACACAAAGCGAAAAGCAGTGACCCCCGCAGCGGTCAACCAGCGCAACCAGCAGCACAACCAGCTCCAGCAGAGAAGAACGAGGCACGCATCTCAGAGGTATACAGGAGAAGAAGTACTCAGTACGTGTACCGCAAGAAAACAAAAAGGCACGTTCCGGAAAAAGAACAAAGAAAAAGCCGGAGCCAGGACCGGAATCCAAGCTACCCCTGTCCCAAGAAAAGGATCCAGGAGGGCAGGAGCGGTTGACCGGAAGTCCACAACCTCCCGCAGACATTGCAACAAGGAAGAACAAGGGAAAAAGTGAACTCGGTACCAAAACTGAACACTGGGGCAGTCCAAAATCAGGGAACTGAACATGGACAGAGTGGACATGGACAATACACCAGTACCTAACAACAGTATAGCACTGACCAAGATACACAGCCATGTGTAGCATAGAGGGGGGAGAAAAATGGAAATAGGCAAGGAAAAGACCGGAATATGGACCAAGTAGCAGCCGGTAATGCAATGTACACAACCAACCACAACGTGTGGTGTGGGCGGTCGCACATACACAGAGAGACACCATAGATATCAGGGTGCACCCAGGCACCGAAGATAGGCAAGAAAGGAGTGTCCAAAGATGGAGAAAAGACCCAGGTGCTGAAAAATGAAACAAAAAGCACCGAAATGCGGAGCAGTGCCCCCCAGTACAAGAAGAACAAGAAACACAGACAAAGTAGTCACTGTAAGACACACGCAAAGTGTCCAAGCAAAACACACAACATCTAACACCCTGGTAGGAGCCACTGACGCAACCCTATCAAGTGGGGAAGTGACAGGGTAGACAAGGATGGATCATTTAACACAGGTGGTACACGCACAAGGGTACACAGGCAGAGCCTGTGTACCCAGGCTCCGCCTGTGTACATAACGTGTCATAATGTGTCTGTAGCTCATACCCAAATGAGCCACAGACACATAGAAAGAACTGTGTCAGTGTCAGTAGTCAGTAAGCAGAATGCACCAGGAAGGGATGTGGTGGAGGCAGACTCCATACACAGTTGCAAATGTAGAGAAGATAGAACCTAGTAGGCTCAGGAAGCTATACACCTGATAATTGACAGTTGAGAGGCGGGACCAAAGAGCCAGAGCTCAACCCACGCAAGCACAACTAAGCAAGTACAACAAGGCGAGTACCCCCACCAAACAGCGACAACCAACACCTGGCAGATAGATTCCCCAGACAGTACAATCTCACCTGCAAAACAGAGACACCACCGTGTCACGACACAGCTGAGCCGTGCAATGTAATAGTAGCATCCCAAGTGTAGAACGTCCAGAGGTGCGAGCCCAGTAGGAGAAGACGAGGTGCGCACAGTACAGAGGCCGAGGAGGCGCCACACAGAGCCGCCCCACACTCGCTTCAGAACCCCAAGTATCCAGGGGGTTATGACCGGAAAGAAGAACAACAAAAACAGCGTAGAATCCGCGAGAAAGAACGTAGAACATGCACACATGTGTACACTGCCCAGAAACAAAACGATCACCCCGGCCCCAGCGCCTGAGGGACGAACCGCACCACCTGTCTTCCGGGCAGCGCAGCTCGTACACAAGCCGTATGTACACATATCGTACATACACACCACTTGGCAAATGGAATTTAATGTTAATAAATGTCATGTTATGGAATGTGGAATAGGAGAACATAGACCCCACACAACCTATATATTATGTGAGAAATCTTTAAAGAATTCTGATAAAGAAAGAGATCTAGGAGTGGTTCTAGATAGAAAACTATCACCTGAGGACCACATAAAGAATATTGTGCAAGGAGCCTATGCTATGCTTTCTAACTTCAGAATTGCATTTAAATACATGGATGGCGATATACTAAAGAAATTGTTCATGACTTTTGTTAGGCAAAAGCTAGAATATGCAGCTGTTGTGTGGTGCCCATATCTTAAGAAGCACATCAACAAACTGGAAAAGGTGCAAAGACATGCTACTAAGTGGCTCCCAGAACTGAAGGGCAAGAGCTACGAGGAGAGGTTAGAAGCATTAAATATGCCAAAACTAGAAGACAGAAGAAAAAGAGGTGATATGATCACTACATACAAAATAGTTACAGGAATTGATAAAATCGACAGGGAAGACTTCCTGAGACCTGGAATTTCAAGAACAAGAGGTCATAGATTTAAACTAGCTAAACACAGATGCCGAAGAAATATAAGAAAATTCACCTTCGCAAATAGAGTGGTAGACGGTTGGAACAAGTTAAGTGAGAAGGTGGTGGAGGCCAAGACCGTCAGTAGTTTCAAAGCGTTATATGACAAAGAGTGCTGGGAAGACGGGACACCACGAGCGTAGCTCTCATCCTGTAACTACACTTAGGTAATTACACTTAGGTAATTACACCAGCAAGGCGTATGTTCATATGTACAAGGCAAGGTAACGAATACGAGGAATATTGAAAAAGGAAGGAGAGACAATGTGAATACAAAAAAAGGACTGGAGGGAAACCTCACCGGAAGTTAAAAGACGTCCCAAGAACATCAGAAGTACCAAAGAGGTTCACGAACCAACGAAAACCGTGACAAACAAGCACAAGTGCACGGAGGCACATACGGGCCCAAAGACCCCCAGACCAAGGGACGTGCAAGGATCCTGAAATGAAGGGAATAGCAACACGACATAAGTGCGAAAAAGATGAGAAAAGGGGGGAAAAGCACCCCAGGAAGGATGGAACCGAATGGATCCGAAGAGACACGGAACCAAACCCAGGAAGGGGTAGACCCGAACCAACATGAACGCAGAGGGGGAAGGGAAACCCCACTCTGAGGAACTACAAGCCCCATTCCGAGGGTACAAAACCCCCAAGTGGGGCAAAACGGGGCCTAGGTTCTCCAAGCAACCCCTCCCCAACCCCGGGAACCCTTACGGCAAGACCCCGGGCCGAGTCGTTCCCCCCCCCCAAAGTCCCAGTCCCACAAGTAAAAGCCGGGGCAGCCATAAAAAACACTAAAGAAGGGAGCCCACTGGTCAGACCCAAACGGCACGGCTGGAGGAACTAGCTCGAATGCCTCCGCCGCCACCCCGGAAGAGGAAAACCCCTGAGACCGCCAGAGTCTTGACCCAACCAGACTCTGCCCCAACCCCGAAACCTGCCTACAGTTCGGAGCCGGAAGTATGCACATCAGAAGGGAAAGAACAAGGAGGAGCGGATGGAACCGGAGCTGAAGCAACTTCTACCCCCCCCCCCCCCCAAGTCCTGACCCCTTAACTAAAACGGGGCAGTCACAGGACATCTGGGGCCGCAACCAACCTAGAGCTTTGCAGCAACCTAAACCTAGCATGCAACGCCGCAGCTGCCTGCACCCGCACATCATTATCAGTGGCTTGGGTGAACGGGAGCACGTACAGACCACACATGTCGCATGACTCCGAGTCAAAATAATCAATGACCCAAAACAATCATTGACCCAAAAGGCAGCATGGCGGAGGCAAAACAGACGAGTGTCATCCTGAGACAAAGGGACAGAGCAACCTTCAAACTCGCAAGACACGAAAGGGGACTCAGGGGTCACATCCATCAGATCACATAGCCCCCATGGGGTTTCCCAGGGCCCTTAGCCATGGTTACACGATTAGGGAAGCCCAGGCAGGGTACTGTGAACCGGTGCCCAAGTCTACCAAACTGCTAAAACTGAACCCCCAGGGACATGTCTACTCATGGGGGCCAAGCAGGGAGGATCACCAAACACAGAAATATAGATACCTGTATATAAATATACATACCAAGAACAGCGATGGGGGACCACAAAGGCAGACCCCCCACCAGGCAGAAAACAAAAACAAAAGAAAACCCATGCAAGAGGACAATGCACCAAGGCGAAACAGAACCGGCTGCTGTCATAGGTGGAATCTAACTGTGCAGTACCCTGCGCCCCTACCAGTGACAAAAACTAACCCCTACCCAGAGACAAACAAGGGTAAGAAAAACCCCAGCTGACCCCCAAGGGCGGCCAAGTACCAAGCAGTAAACGGCACAGGGAAGGTAGATCCCGAGGTGACTTGTGGAAGGAGGCCCCAAGCCCCAAGGGCAGTACTTACAGGGCACCTAGGGGAAGGGAACACTAGGGAACACTGGTACTCGGAACGCACGCAGCCCGAGTACCATGGAATATGTCTCCCGGCTCATGCACCACCTGTAGAGACAGCCCACACCACAAGGCACAGAACTGAAACAAAAACCGGAGCCAGAGGCACGACCGCACCAGACTTCCATCAGCCTAAGAACTGAAGGTTGGGTTGCCGGCGGGTGGGTCTGTGGCTTCCCCTTCCCCCTCCCGGGGAGGGGGGTTTGTGCAGATAGTGGCGCAGCGACATGATGACGTCTTACTAGTTTGGTAATTTTCGTTTGGATGTTCTGTTCACTTGTTCGGCCATCGGTATCAATAGTTTTACCAGAATAGGGGTTTGTTTTGGGACACCTACCTTTCTGGGTGCCTGTCCCAGTCGATGGCAGACACAGAATGCTCCCAACCACAGGGGGGGGGGGGGGGTGGGAGGTCTCTATAGGCCATTTCTCCTCGCCAGAGCAATGAGGCGAGGAGTCTCAGTGCTCTGGCAAGAGGGGGGCCAGAACCTGACCCTCCCCCCTAGAGGGGGCCAGGTTCTGGCTTGTGGTCCCCGGTAGGCAAGAACTCCATGCATTGACTGATGCCAGAAATATATACATATCCATTCAGCCTGGATAGCTCCGGGGAGCCAACGGGGCTCCCCCAGAAAACTGCTAAATATTCAGAGTATAACATACAGATAGCACCTCTTATATCATGATGCAAAGTGAATAAAAGTGCCAAATTGAAGATCTCCAAAATGACAGATGTTGAATGTAATAAACATTCCCTCTTTAAGTGGCCCTCAGTAATTTTCAGTGCTCGAGGCTCTGGTTCCACACCAACATACATACATACAAACATCACTAAGCATTTAAGAGTGCCTAGGCCTACCAGAGATCAGGATCAGAATCTGGTTTGCTCATCAACGTGATGGGAGGCTGGGTATCAGATCGACCCAAAATTGAGAAAAACTACCCAGAAAGAACTTGCGAAGCAAAAGTAAGTAATCCTGATAAAAAGAAAAAACCAGCATTCAATGTAATTATGTTTTTTAGATTCAGCTACCCAGAACAAAAGTTCCAAGTAGCACAGGCTATGGTGAGCCCGTAGTCAATGTAATAAAAGTCCCTCTTTCTGGGCAAAGCCCCTTGTGATTCCCTGAACCTATGCATTGAGATGGTTCCCATCTACAATATCACATCAGCTATGGAGTTCTTAGGTCTAATGGGGACCAGAGCCAGAACCTGCCCCCCCCCCCTCTCAGAGGTACAGAGAGCAGTGACATTTCACCACCTCACCAGGAAAGGCACTCATAAATTCAGCAAGTCAAATGTAATTACTGTTGGGTTCAAAGAGACCAAAGCCTCAAAACTTGCCCAATCTACTCTCCCAACTATGTAACGAAACTATCAAATCTCTCAAAACTACCATGAGCTCATTCACCCCACCTCCCCACTTGTTTAGGGGGGAGGGAGAGAAGGGGCTCACCACCTCCAGGAGTTTGTGCAATCAGTTGGAATCACCTGCATATAAATGTAGTAAAAAATAAATGTATTTATTTGTTTGTTTGTTTATTTACTTATTTATTTACACACAGATAGACATTTACCCAGAAGGCAGGAGTCACACTGCAGCAGGCATCAGGAAATTCCAATTGCCTAAGTATTGGGAACAAGTTGAGGGCTGTAAGTAGTGTTTAAGGATACATGAATGTATAGGGAATATGAAATGTAACTAAGATGCAAGAAATAAGTAAAAGTGAGTGAAAAATCTGTGTTGGGAAGGTTTATATTCAAAGACAGAAGAATGTTCACAAGAAAGACGGCCGCCACCACAGTGGAGGACAACACACCAACAGATGAATGTTTTGAAGGATTTTCAGCACATGATACAATGAAAGGTGGTTTTCTTGGCATAGTGGTGATCATTGAGGACATGCTAAAGAATTATGAAGAATAAATAATTAAAATAGAACAAGAAAATGAGGGTCTCAAGATTGAGTTTTGTAATTTAAAAGGTAGAATTTTCCAGCAAGGTAACTTAAATTACCAACTTGACTGATAATGTAAAGAAACAGGAGGCATGACAGAGAGACTTCTGACATGGATGACAAATTTTCTACCTGACAGATGAGGACGGTAATCAGTCTCTCCTCTGACTGGAGGAGTGTTACTAGCAGAATACCATATCAGTTCTTGCACCAGTAACCCATAGTCTACATAAATGATCTACCAGAAGGAATACAGAATTATAAGAACATGTTTGTGGATGATGCTAAGATACTTAGGAAGATAGGAGATGCAGACGATTGTAATGTCCTTCAAATGGATCTCGATAAAATAAGTGCTTGGAGCGACATGTGGCAAATGGAATTCAGTGTGAATAAATGTCATGTTATGGAATGTGGAATCGGAGAAAACAGAACACACACAACTCATAAATTATGTGGAAAGGAATTGAAGAACTAATAAAGAATGAGGTCTGGGGTGGTTTTGGATTGTAAACAGTCACCAGAGGAACACACAGAACATTGTGCAAGAAGAGTATGTGTCGCTTTCCAACTTCAGACTTGCTTTTAACTACATGGATGGTGAAATATTAAAGAAACTCTTCATGACTTTTGTGAGACCAAAACTGGAATTGTAGCAGTTGTATGGTGCTTGTATCTCAAGAAACACATCAATAAACTGGAAAAGGTGCAAAGGCCTGCTACAAAATGGATTCCTGAACTAAAAAAGAAGAGTTACGAGGAGAGACTAGAGGCATTCAGTATGCCAAAGCTAGAAAAAGGAAGAAAAAGAGGTGATATGATCACCACTTTCAAAATAATAACAGGAATCAATCAAAATAACAGAGAAGAATTCCTGAAATCAGCAACTTCAAGAGCAAGAGGACACAGATTCAAGCTAAGGAAACAAAGGTGCCAAAAAATATTTGAATGTTTTCTATTACAAACAGTAGTAGATGGTTGGAGCAAGTTAAGTGAGAAGGTGGTGGAAGCCAAAACTGTCAGTAGTTTCATAGCATTATATGACAGTATTGGGAAGACGGGACACCACGAGCATAGCTCTTATCCTGTATCTACCCAAGTGCACACCTAGCAGCACCAATCACACACAAGGCACCAATCAACACAAAAGTATCAGGGCCAGGTGTCAAGTGCATTTAAATATAACTAGCACACAGCTAAATACTGAATCCCCATCAACAGGCCTGGCATTGTGTTCCAAGTCCCAACCAGTATCCTGAGACAATGACAACTCAAAGAGAGGGCACTCAAACACCTCAGAAGAGGTATCTTTGATGGTGAAAAGGAAACATGAGCTGATGCCAAGAGAAATCCTGAAACTAAGTCAAAGCAAAATAAATGGCTAGGAACACACAAGCCAGATTGAATAAACAGAATTATTACAGGTAATTACAGCAATACTGTAAAATGACACAACCCCCTCGAATAGAATGTTGCAATGAACACAAACACCACTTGTCTATAAATGGAGAAAATAGTTCCGGCAGAGGTTGTGTATTGTAAGGCGTACCACACAAGCGAGGGTATAGAATAGGTGACCTGGGTTGCCATCTAATGGCAGTCAGTTGAATTAGTGTACAGTATAGGTTGTTTACCTGTAATCAAGTATAGTTTGTCTTGTTTTCTTAGTTTTCCTTTCCTATAAAGGGGTACCAGAGTCTTAAGCAATGTGGAGCTACTAAGTAGCCATCTTAGATAATAAGAAGGAAACATCCAACATCCACAGTAATTTTATCACTATAATCATGGACCAGCATGTTAAAAGCTTTACATCAAAGTGGATTATCAGTAATGTAATAAACACTCTGTAGACACCAGTTATAAGCCATCTTCTTGGGCTGCTATATACAGTATCTGCAATTAAGAACTTATGGGAAAGAATAAATAGGATATTTATTCAATGAAATCTCTCTCTACCATTTACATACAAAATTAAATGTAAATTATAGTATGATTTACCAAAGCAATAAGGATCAGAGATGGAGTTGGAGGAAAAATATTTACTTTGGTTAAGCCCTGCTGAGGACAACCCCCATAAAGGAAAGCAAAAAGCCAGCACTGAATGTATTGAAATGTTCTTTTCTGGGTGTAGCCCCGGAGGCTCCCTGAAGCTAACCAAACTTCAAACTTGTGCTTCATTAATTTGGGGTCATCAGTCACTTGGCATTCTAAGCCTACCAGGGACCACAAGCCAGAACCTGGCCCCCCTCAGAGAGGTGCTGGGAGCAATGGCGTATGAGCATTTTACATGTAAAGTATGTCATATTTCGCTTTCGACCAGGGAAGTAACCCATAAAGATAGGTGAACCAAAACAAGCAACTAGCCAGTAAAATTGCGACCTACAGCCTGATAGAGCAAAGACCTTCTACCAAATTATAAGAAATGAAGAAACTAGCACCAATGCATGCAAACTAGTACTTCCAATTATTAATGGACCCCCCTTCCCGGGATGGGGGGGAGGGACCAGCTCAGGCGACCCCACCTTCAACCCTCAGTTCAAGGCCTGATGGAAACCACCGACCATAGAGAGGGTGTCAGGGAGCCTCCATGGCTTCCTCCAGAAAAGGGCATTTCATTACATTCAACGCTGGCTTTCTGGGGAGAGCCCCATTGGCTACCTGAAACTAACTACCCACAGAGAAGGAAAAAGGGACTTACCCGGGAGATGGCCACACCGCAGGTCTCAATGCAAAAGAGAGACAGACGGCTGTGACAGATGCTTCAAAGCGACACAAGGCTGGAAAGGCACTGGAACAGTCATGGGATAACTAGCAGCCAGGACCCTACTCGACCTCCAACCACCGGACACAACACGTGATGCACCCCAGCCCAACCAACCAAACATCCACCACAACTGGATCCCTTCGGAAGCCTGCCATCCCGTTATTTGCCAGAAAATAAGGAGAAGGCTGCAAAGAACCAAAATAACCCCCAGGACGAAAAGGACAGAACCCCCGGCACCAGAGGAGAGCACGAAGCTCTTCAACCTGAGCACCAGAAGACAAAGTCAACAAAATAAGGCCTTATGAAACCAATCTGCAAATGAAGGGGCCACCACAAACCAAGGAGAAGAAGACAGAAAAGAAAGAACCCTGAGCCTTCCTGGTCTTTGGACCGGGAAGGCTCGATTTTGTTGACTTTGTCTTCTGGTGCTCAGGTTGAAGAGCTTCGTGCTCTCCTCTGGTGCCAGGGGTTCTGTCCTTTTCATCCTGGGGGTTATTTTGGTTCTTTGCAGCCTTCTCCTTATTTTCTGGCAAATAACGGGATGGCAGGCTTCCGAAGGGATCCAGTTGTGGTGGATGTTTGGTTGGTTGAGCCTTCCCGGTCCAAAGACCAGGAAGGCTCAGGTGATGCATGAGCAGGCCAAAAGTGAAAAACGCACGTAAAAACTTGTGGAACGGAGCGGAAGCACCATCCACCCCAAACAAAAGCTGGAACGGCTTCACCGACACCGTGCGATACGAAGCAACAGTATTCAGCATGAGATGCCTGACCAGAAAAAGCCAAGAGAGCAAAGGCAAAACAACCCACTCCGAAAGCGAAGGAAACCTCCGAAAAGAAAAGAACTGATGGAAAGACCACCAAGAGACTTCATATTGGAGGTAACCGAGTACCCAAAGGAGTCACCGAGACATGAAAATGAACATGTCCAAAGGCAAAAAAAGAAGGAAAGGGCAAGCAGGAGGCAGTGAGGAGGCAAAGGCAGCAAACTGAGAACTGCAGGAGCTTAAGAAGTTCAGAAACTTGCACCCATGAAGAATGACGGAGGAAAAGCGGGCCCAAACAGCTGAAGCGCAACCCCAAGTACAATGAAAAGAAGGCTAGGAGACAAGTACAAACGTACCCAAACCAACAACACCTCAGCAGTGATGCAGGAAACACACACCAAGTCAAGCACCTCCCCACACCTTTCACATGAGATATAACCTGCACTAGAGATATGTCACACAAAAGTGAATGACCAACTCACCGGTAATAACAAGTGCGCATGAACCAAATGAGAAAAGCCCAAAAAAACCAGCGTTGAATGAAATACAATGCCATTTTCTGGGTGAGACCCGGAGGCTCCCCAGAGCTATCCAGGCTGATATGCTAATGTCAGACTTTGGCATCAGTCATGTGTATGGAGTTCTGTGGGCCTACCGGGGACCATGAGCCAAAACCTGGCCACCTCAGAAGAGGCAAGAGGAGTAATGGTCTATAGAAACCCGTGTGGTTGGAAGCATTCTATGTCTGCCATTGACCGGGTCAGGCACCCAGAAAGGTAAGCATCCTAAAACAAACTCCTATTCTGGTGAAAATTGTAACGAAAAGCTGAACAAGTGGATAGAACTCCCCAAACAGAAACAGGCAAACGAGTATGATGTCACATATCACGGGGCCGCTGTCTACGCAGTTTCCCCCTCCCCGGTAGGGAGAAGGGGAAGCCCCAGACCACCCGCGCTGGAAATCCACCTATCAGTTCTGAGGCTGGACATCAAAACACGCGAAAAACCTGCGACTGTGGGGAGAGGGAGTTGCCAGGGAGCCTCTGGGTCTCACCCAGAAAATGTCGTTTCATTACATTCAACGCTGGTCTTTTGGGGGGAGCCCCGTCGGCTCCCCAGAGCTATCTATCCAAACAGGAAAACAAGAGAGACCTAACCCGGGAGGCGGAAGATGCACACCCCCAACGCGAAGCGGAGACAAAACCGCCACTGCCAACCCAAGGCCACACAGGCCTGACAAGGCCCAGGAACATCAACGAAGGAATGCAGAGCCCACCAACGAATGACGTGGGCACGGGGACAGACAGCAGGCTGGCAGGGCCAAACCACCCCGCGGACGACCCTAGAGAAAACCACACCTTGGAACAGGGAAAAGGATACCTGGTTGATGGGGTTCTGGGAGTTCTTCTACTCCCCAAGCCCAGCCCGAGGCCAGGCTTGACTTGTGAGAGTTTGGTCCACCAGGCTGTTGCTTGGAGCGGCCCGCAGGCCCACATACCCACCACAGCCCGGCTGGTCCGGCACTCCTTGGAGGAAACAATCTAGTTTCCTCTTGAAAATGTCCACGGTTGTTCCGGTAATATTTCTTATGGTTGCTGGGAGGGTGTTGAACAACCACGGACCTCTGATGTTTAAACAGTGTTCTCTGATTGTGCCTATGGCACCTCTGCTCTTCACTGGTTCTATCCTGCATTTTCTTCCATATCGTTCATTCCAGTACATTGTTATTTTACTGTGTAGATTTGGTACTTGGCCATCCAGTATCTTCCACGTGTATATTATTTGATATCTCCCTCATCTTCTTTCTAGTGAGTACATTTGGAGGGCTTCGAGACGATCCCAATAATTTAGGTGCTTTATCGGGTCTATGGGTGCCGTATATGTTCTCTGTATTCCCTCTATTTCAGCAATCTCTCCTGCTCTGAAGGGGGAAGCGAGTACTGAGCAGCACTCAAGATGGGACAACACAAGTGACTTGAAGAGTATAACCATTGTGATGGGATCCCTGGATTTGAAAGTTTTTGTAATCCATCCGATCATTTTTCTGGCTGACGCAATATTTGCTTGGTTATGCTCCCTAAACATTAGGTCATCAGACATCATTATTCCCAAATCCTTTACATGCTGTTTTCTGACTATGGGCACATTTGATTGTATTTTGTACCCTGTATTATGTTTAAGGTCCTCATTTTTACCATACCTGAGTACCTGGAATTTATCACTGTTAAACATCATGTTATTTTCTGATGTCCAGTCGAAAATTTTATTAATATCAGGTTGAATTTTTCAATGTCTTCAGCCAAGGTAATTTTCATACTGATTTTTGTGTCATCTGCAAAGCATGATACGAAGCTGTGACTTGTATTTTTGTCTATATCTGATATGAGAATAAGGAAAAGCAGCGGTGCAAGGACTGTACCCTGAGGAACAGAGCTTTTAACTGCGCTTGGATTTGATTTTATATGGTTGACTGTTACTCGCTGGGTCCTGTTTGACAGAAAACTGAGTATTCAGCATCCTACTTTACCGGTTATTCCCATTGACTTCATTTTGTGTGCTATCACTCCATGATCACATTTATCGAATGCCTTTGCAAAATCTGTGTATACAGTACTTGGGGGGGGGGGGAACTTGGAGGGAACCTTGGAACAACCCAAAGCGTGACCACGGTCATGGCAGCCGTGGCACGCCAAGCAGGGCACAGTGCCGTAACCGAACACAACGCATGATGCACCCCCGGCCAGACCAACCAAGCATCAAACAACTCAAGGACCCCTCCGGAAAGCAGCTGTGCCAGTCTTCACCAGAAAAGAAGACGGCTACAAGCGAACAAACCTATCAGGAGAACCAAAAGAGCCAAAACCCATGTGCCAGAGGAGAGCATGAAGCACCCTAACCCAACCCCCAGAGGCCAACGGCAACAAGAAAAGAGCCTCAGAAAACAACGCGGAACCGAAGGGGCCACAACAAACCGAGGAGAAGAGAAAAAAGCACGCAATCCAAGAACCAGGATGGCTCACGCGGCGCAAAAGCAGGCCGGAGGTGAACCACGCCAGAGACGCCTCGCGAAGCGGTGCAGAGTCAACTTCCAAAATCGAAGCAACTGGGAGCGGCTCCGCCAGCGCCGCACGAGACAAGGCAACAGTATGTGGCAAGATAACAGCCCTAAGCCTTCACAAGAGAAGGACCAGAACACGCCAAGAAAACAAAGCAGACCGACAAAAGGACAGAAAGAAAAAGGAAGGACCGCCAAAGAAAATCCCACACCGCCGCCAAGACGAAATACGCAGGTGGGACACCATCAATGAAGTCACTCAACCACCAACAGATGGTGAGATACTCGAGACAGAACCGAACCAGCCCCACCATGGACCGATCGAGCATAGGAAGAGGCGGAGCCACGGGAAAACCTCGGGTGCGACTACCGAGCAAGCAGAGCCGTGAACCCAAGCCAGCAAGGAAAGAAAAGGAATGTCTACTGTACAGAAAACTTCCCAATGCAAGCGAGCTCGCCAGGAGATCAGAGACACTGTGGCTCCGATGCGAGACTTGTGAGAAGTGACACCGTGAAATTCGGAAAATGCCAACTGGCAGGGTAAGCCAGGAACCAGGAACCCAAACCCAGCAAGCCGGGAAAGAACCAAACATAGTGGCGGTGCAAAAACAGTGAATGGAACAGGGACAAAGTTCAACCTAGCCTCTCTACTCAGAGAGAACCCCAGCAACATCAGAGGCCCGAGACTGTTCAACACGCCTCCACGACACATAAGGGGCAAAACTGACCGACCCCTCATAGTGACCAAGAGAGAATCAGACCTCCAGACCTGGATCAGCACCTCCAAAGGATACCTGATCAACCAGGCAGTAAGTAATACGTCAGGCTGCGCGCAGCCGCGTCAAACAGCCTGGGCGACCAATCCAGCAACGAGGAGGCCTGGTCGACGACCGAGCCGTGGGGACGCTAAGCCCTGGAAACACTGCAAGGTAACTGCAAGGCAGCAGTAGGAGAGCCAAAAAGCACATACTACACCACACCACACAATAATGTGCCATGAGAGGGGAGAGGTAACATCAGAATTATTACAACCCTTGACACTTAGTTAGCACAACGCAAACAAGTGTAAACTAACTTGTACAGGGCTTCTCGCAGACATCAAGCCCTGATGAGTAACCGACATGCAAAACAATCCCACTACCCCTCACATATTACCTCGCAGGTCAATCGACCTGAAGTGGATACAGGATAACAAGCCATACAGACAAGAAAAACAGCCCCAGCACCAGCAGCGAGGGACACGAGTGTAAGGAAGATGAGAAACAAGAAAGACAGGCAGCAACGGGAACGAAAGGGACAGGACCAACAACACAGAGGCCATGTCTACGTCAGGCGATCGACAGCCGAGATGCGAGACCAAAGACCCAGAGCTCAACCCCCGCAAGCACAACTAGGTAAAGACAACTAGACGAGTACAGAGAATCTAATGTATATGGAAGGGCTAAGCCAGGCACTGCCAGAAACGTCTTTCCACTGCCAGAAACGTCTTTCCTTGCAAGACGGGCAAGGAAAGTGTGACCCAGATAAGACCACGAAAAATGGGGCCGTAACCCACCGTGTAACAAACACAGACAAACAGGGAAGGCCCCAGGAAGAAGCACGCCAGAGCCAAACAAAACGCCACAACCAAACCCCCACACGGATCCCCAGTATCAAAGCCACAGCAAAATGTCACCTCATAACATCCTGACTCAGTGTAACACTTACACCATAACATTTACCTCCACCATTTTACCTCGTAACGTGGCGAAGGTGGGGCCCCATGATTTACACAAGCATGTGTTGGACATGTATATGAGTGGGACCGGACAGGTATAAATAGGAGGTGCCCCGTATGGGCCACCAGGCCCTTTGCAGTCACCTTTGTTCGTATGTTCTTTTATTCGTATCCAAAAACCATGAACCAGCGCCTGGCCAAAAGAAACACTAGACCGCATAAACTCACCTGCAGAATGTAGGCACGAATGTGTCACCACACAACGTAGCCGAGAAGATTTAGGGAACACCGCCAGAGGAAGAAGGCCAGAGCCGCATCTGCAGGAGAAGAGTAGGGTAGAGGCGAATGAAGCGCCCCACACCCATATGTAGGGAAAAACCCAGCGTCCTCCCCATAGCAGCAATCCAGAACACCCCCAGCATCTATGGGGCATGGACTGGAGAGACGGGAGGAGCAAGAGAGATGAAGCACCCGAGAGAAAAAGGACGTGGAATACCAGCACCTGTGTACACCGTTTACAACAAAACAAACTCCCACTGCGCATGCTCAGGATGCATGAGGTCCGAACCGCACAACCCTGCCCAGCAGCGAGAGCGCCAACATGGAGTATTGCAAAAATATGAGCAGTGTCTAGACAGAGCACGGAGAGAAGATATAATGACAAAAGAACGAGACAGTATCGAAAACCAAGAAGAAGTATGGAAGAGGACCAACGAGTCCAAAAATGGACTGGAGGTAAGCCTAACCGGAAGACGACAGACGTTCCAATAATGTGGGAAGATCTTCCCGAACCCCCGAGATCTCACAGAAGTAAACACAAAATCATGAAGGCTCATAAAGGAACAGTTGCACTCGAAACCAAAAGTCATGCAGAACCCCGATAATAGGGGAACATGACCCCAACACGACGGAGAAGTCCAGTCCCAGAGAAAAAGGGGTAGAAATGGAGAAAAGTACCCACCGATAGGACGGAACTGAACGGACCCGAAGGGACAAGGATCCAAACCCGGGGAGGGGCTGACGCCCAACAACTCGTACGCAAATGGGGGGGAAGGAAAAACCCAATTCCGTAACCGCAAGCCCCGCTCAGAGGGTAGAAAACCCCGGCGGGGTCCAACGGGCCCCGAGGCCCCCCAAGTCAGCCCCTTCCCTATCCCGGGAACCTCCATGGCAGGCCCCGGTGCCAAGCCATCACCCCAAAGCCCCAGCCTCACAAGAAAAAGCAGAGGCAGCCGGAAAATACTAAGGAAGGGAGCCCACTGGCAGACTCATACAACACGGCTGGAGGAACAGGCTCGAATGCCTCCGTCGCCACTCCGGGAGGGAAAACCCCCGAGACCGACCAAGTCTCAAGCCCATCGAATTCCCGCCCCAACCCCGAACCCACAGACGGAAAGGATCCAGATGTAGGGAGGAAAAGGGGGGGGGGGAGCAGACGAACTTACAACAGGGCACAGAAGGAAACAAAACCGAAGCAACCAACACCCCCAAGCACGTCACAACAACCAAAATGGAGCAGTCTCGGGGCTTCCGGGGATCAAACAACCTAGCGCGTTGCAACCACTTGAACTCAATGTGCAACGCCCGTGCTGCCTGCACCCGCATATTCAGCGTAAGACAGTGTAACCGAGTCAGAAACAAACAACGAAACTCACAGGACTCAGGGTTGAAGGTGCCACCGACCCCACAGGCAGCAGACGGAGGCAAAAACAACAAGTCATCCTGAGACAAAGGGACAGAGCAACCCTTGAACTCGCACACAGTGAGGGGAGACTCGGGTCACATTCATCGAACCCACGCGCCCCCATGGGAATTCCCAGGGTCCTGAGATGGAACTCAAACTCAGGGAAGCCCAGGCAGGGTACTGCTATTCGGCGCCCGAGTCTACCAAATGACCACCTAAGAACTGAACCCCCGGGACGTGTACACTCACGGGGGACCAAGCAGAGGGAACCACCAGAAACATAAGAGTACTCAGGACACAGGGGGGGGGGGGGCAAGAACCAAGGCAGACCCCCCCCCCAACAGGCAGGCAAACAAAAAGAAAAAGAAAACCCTGCAAGAGGACAGCGTGCCCAGGCGGAACAGAGCCGGCCACTATGTTTATTGAAAAAAAACTGCGCAGTACCCTGTGCCCCTACTAGTGCAAACTGCCCCCTACCCTAAGGCGAACAAGGAAGACAGAACACCCGAGCACACAAAGGCCGGCCGAAAACCAAGCAGTAAACGTCCTAGCAGAGGCAGAACCCAAGGAACTTGTGGAAGGAGGCTCCAAAGGCAGGACTTACAGGGCACCTAGGAAAGGAAACTCTAGGCGCATGCAGCCCGAGTACTAAAGAATCACTCCTGGCTCACGCACCACCAAGAAGATGGTCACCACACACAAGGTACAGTGCTGAAACAAGCACTGGAGCCAGAGCACACGACCGTTGCCTATAACATCAGCCTCAGAACTAAGAGGTGGATTGCTGGCACGAGGGTCTGGGGTTCCCCCCTTCCCCCTACCGGAAAGGGGGGAAGCCAAGTTCTCTCTGAGGGGACCAAGTTCTGGCTCATGGTCCCCGGTAGGTCTAGAACTCCATGCACATTGACTGATGCCAGGGTCTAATACATTCATATCAAACCAGATAGCTCTGGGGAGCCGCATGGGCTCCCCCCAAAAAATTACTCACTTGAAAGATAATGTGGTGACTGAATGAACCAAATAATGCAGGTGCAGCACTAATTGCCTCAACCGAGGACAAAATCCTAAGGAACTGCAACAGTCATATTTACTCAAGAGAAGAAAACCAAGCTGCTGCACGACCAACCCAGCATAAAAGAAAAGTGCCAAGCCAGACAACAAAAGCTCAAGACACAACAAGCATTTAAAAACACACCTAAGTAAGAACAAAGCAGTTGGCCCAGATGGAGTTTCACCATGGGTTCTGAAAGAACGTGCACCTGAGCTCAGCATTCAACTTCAACTGATTTTTCAGGCATCCTTGTGTGCATGAGTCCTAACAGATATGTGGAAAAAGGCTAATATAGTTCCAATCTACAAAAGTGGCAGCAGGGAAGACCCTCTCAATTATAGACCTGTATCATTGACAAGTGTAATAGTCAAAATATTGGAATAAATAATTAAAACTAAATGGGTAGAACATCTGGAGAAAAACGATATATCAGACAGACAATATGGTTTTCGATCTGGAAGAACCTGTGTATCGAATTTACTAAGTTTCTATGATCGAGTAACAGAGATTTTACAGGAAAGAGATGGTAGAGTTGACTGCTTCTATCTGAACCTAAAAAAGGCTTTCGACAGAGTTCCACACAAGATGTTCTGTAAACTGGAACATATTGGAGAGGTGACAGGTAAGCTTCGAACATGGATGAAAAATTTTCTGATATAAAAATGAGGGCAGTTATCAGAGGCAATGTATCTGACTGGAGAAAAATCACAAGTGGAGTACCACAGGGTTCAGTTTTTGCACCAGTAATGTTCATTGTCTACATAAATGATCTACCAAATGGAATACAGAGTTATATGAACATGTTTGCTGATGATGCTAAGATAATAGGGAAGATAAGAAACTTAGATGATTGTCATGTCCTTCAAGAAGACCTGGACAAAGTATATGGAGCACCACTTGGCAAATTAAATTTAATGTGAATAAATGCCATGTTATGGAATGTGGTATAGGAGAACATAGACCCCATACAACCTATAAATTATGTGAGAAATCTTTAAAGAATTCTGATAAAGAAAGAGATATAGGGGTTATCTTATCTTGAGGTTATCTTGAGATGATTTTGAGGCTTTAGTGTCCCCGCGGCCCGGTCCTCGACCAGGCCTCCACCCCCAGGAAGCAGCCCGTGACAGCTGACTAACACCCAGGTACCTATTTTACTGCTAGGTAACGGGGGCATAGGGTGAAAGAAACTCTGCCCATTGTTTCTTGCCGGCGCCCGGGATCGAACCCGGGACCACAGGATCACAAGTCCAGCGTGCTGTCCGCTCGGCCGACCGGCTCCAGGTTGGTTCTAGATAGAAAACTATCACCTGAGGAACACATAAAGAACATTGTGCGAGAAGCCTATGCTACACTTTCTAACATCAGAATTGCTTTTAAATACGGGGATGGCAAAATACTAAAGAAATTGTTCAAAACTTTTGTTAGACCAAAGCTGGAATATGCAGCAGTTGTATGGTGCCCATATCTTAAGAAGCACATCAACAAACTGGAAAAGGTGCAAAGACATGCCACTAAATGGCTCCCAGAACCGAAGGACAAGAACTATGAGGAAAGGTTAAAGGCATTAAATATGCCAAAACTAGGAGATAGCAGAAAAAGAGGTGATATGATCACTACATACAAAATAGTAACAGGAAGCAATAAAATTGATAGGGAAGAATTCCTGAGACCTGGAACTTCAAGAACATGAGGTCATAGATTTAAACTAACTGAACAAAGCTGCCGAAGAATTATAAGAAAATTCAATTTCGCAAACAGAGTGGTAGATGGTTGGAACAAGTTAGGTGAAAAGGTGGTTGAGGCCAAAACCGTCAGTAGTTTCAAAGCATTATATGACAAAGAGTGCTGGGAAGATGGGGGACACCTCAGGCATAGCTCTCATTCTGTAACTTCACTTAGGTAATTACCTATGACCACTTAATTTACGAATTTGTCCTGAAGAAACTGCCTGAAGGGGGGTTTTGAGTGTGGATGAATGAACTTCTAAAAGATTTAATGAACAAAAGAGTTTTTTTGGGGCTGAGTTGAGAAGTCTCCAGAATCTCCTCCCTCCTGTTCACAGAGCAGTAAATAGGTACCTGTGAGTTAGACAGCTGCTACAGGCTACTCCCTGGGGATGTGTAACAAAAAGGAAGCCTGGTCAAGGATCAGGCCACAGGGACACTAAGCCCCAAAATCACGTCAAGATAATTTCCCCTCCCCTCTCTTGCTTGGTGAAGGTGGCTTGAAAACATGCTCCTTTATATGAAAGATAAGGTTACATTTATACCCTTATATGAAAGATAAGGTTGCTCATATTTTGTAAGCAATATTCACGTAAGAGAACAGCATTGCCTATGGAACTAATCAAGTGGCTTTCATCTCAGAATCTACTGAAAACTAAATGCAGTTAATCTTACAAGAGCATTTGGAGATGTCATCCAAGTCTCCTATCTCAGCATATCTCATGAAAAGCAATCCCATGCAATACAGTATTCATGAAATAAGGGAGCGCTTGACATTTTCAAACAGAGCCACCCAGTCCCCTATCTGAGCATATCTCACAACGGAAAGTTATGCAATACAGAGGTGGTGGTGAATAAAAAAAAACAAGAGGTGATGGACTGATGGTAAAGGTAGTGGTGAATGAGTACTATACATGTAGGGGATGAACTCCCTGCACACATTCTGGAAAAAGGGTAGTAGACCATGGTGGGGGAGGGGGGAGGAGCAGCACAGAGTGAGGGAGGAGAGGAAAGGGTAGATCATGGTGGAGGGAGCAGCACAAAGTGAGGGAGGAGAGGGAAGGGTAGATCACGGTGGAGGGAGCAGCACAGAGTGAGGGAGGAGAGGGAAGGGTAGATCATGGTGGAGGGAGCAGCACAAAGTGAGGGAGGAGAGGGAAGGGTAGATCACGGTGGAGGGAGCAGCACAGAGTGAGGGAGGAGAGGGAAGGGTAGATCATGGTGGAGGGAGCAGCACAAAGTAAGGGAGGAGAGGGAAGGGTAGATCACGGTGGAGGGAGCAGCACAGAGTGAGGGAGGAGAGGGAAGGGTAGATCACGGTGGAGGGAGCAGCACAGAGTGAGGGAGGAGAGGGAAGGGTAGAGAGATCATGGTGGAGGGAGCAGCACAAAGTGAGGGAGGAGAGGGAAGGGTAGATCACGGTGGAGGGAGCAGCACAGAGTGAGGGAGGAGAGGAAAGGGTAGATCATGGTGGAGGGAGCAGCACAAAGTGAGGGAGGAGAGGAAAGGGTAGATCACGGTGGAGGGAGCAGCACAGAGTGAGGGAGGAGAGGGAAGGGTAGATCACGGTGGAGGGAGCAGCACAGAGTGAGGGAGGAGAGGGAAGGGGTAGATCATGGTGGAGGGAGCAGCACAGAGTGAGGGAGGAGAGGGAAGGGGTAGATCATGGTGGAGGGAGCAGCACAGAGTGAGGAGATGTAAATCAGAAGGGATATATAAAGTGGAGTTTATCAGGTGTAGATCATGAGGGGTTGATTAGTAATACAGTAGTTCATGAGGAGTTGGACGAGCAGGAGTGGATCAGCTGTAAGTAGCACTCTTTAAATAACTTTCCATTAATTCAACGATGTTTAACTCAATCGAATAATTCAATAATTACTGCCATATGTTATACATAATATATATGAATCAAACAGGCATCAATATGAAAGAAAATAAGACTTAAAATTAACTAATGATAAGGAAATTTGTCACAAATATGAAAAACATTACAATATCTAGAGTCAAACTGTGTTGAGAAGTGCAATATAAAGGTCACTGTGATGAGAGTAGTAAGCATGTGGGAGAAGCTGCGCCAGTATAACACTCCACCACCACCTGTAGGCCTGTTTAAGAGACTGCAACTCATCACACAGGTAGAGGTCCGGGTCAAATGTGGCACACTGGCATTAAACTCCCCATAATGCCATGTAAAGCCAATCTTTCCTTTAATGTGATGAGAAAATCTAATAATTTTCACATAAACTATTATGAATTTAAGTGAGAGTACGTATTGGACACAGACCTCTAGGCAAATTAAGCATAAATATGACCAACACCAGATTTGAATATTCCTTGTGAAGTGTCTGTGTGAAAGCAAAGTGTACAAAGTCTGTGTTGTGTAATGTATTCCTTGTCTATGGAAGTTGTATGAAGGTTACAGAAGAAAACATTTCAGAAAGGGTAGAAGCAAATTTTAGATAATAAAACTGCTCACAGCAGTATAAGAAGCCACATCAATTTCTGAATCCTAATATGAGATGTGAAACATACTTTCAAGTTCTCCTTAGTAAATTTGATTACACCCTTCAATATTTGTGTATACAGCATACCTGAATCCATGTGACAGTACCCTCTGCACATGTTTAACATAATCTGAAGTGAAATCTGTAATCACTCATGGGATGATCTACTTCCCTGATTTAATAGCTTTTCCCACCTGAATTTGAATCCAAATCATATCATAATTGGCCCAAAACATCATTACATATGTACAAACATTGCCATATTATTTGAAAAAATCAAAGTTGCTGATTTTTTCTCCCAGTCAATTTCCTTATTGTTAAAATTTAATTGACTGAATAACCCTTCTCGCTTGTTAATCCTTTTGAACCTACAGTATTATGAATACAATATTAATGTTATTTCGAACTTCAATGAGCTTGTAATCTGAGTATGTTATGTCCCAAATTATTTCTTCATTATTTACATATATCAGAGCAAGAGTACAGTACTATTTTTTTTCCTAGTTACCTGGAGAGGGTTCTGGGAGTTCTTCTACTCCCCGAGCCCGGCCTTTCGATCTTGTGATAACTTGGTCCAACAGGCTGTTGCTTGGATCGGCCCGCAGGCCCACATATCCACTACAGCCTAGTTGGTCCGGCACTTCTTGCAAGAACTTATCTAAGTGCCTCATAGTATTAATGTTATTAATACTGTATTAATGTTACTTCGAAATTCAGTGAGCTTGTAATCTGAGTATGTTATGTCCCAAATTATTTCTTCATTATTTACATATATCAGAGCAAGAGTACACTACTGTATTTTTTTTCCTAGTTACCTGGAGAGGGTTCTGAGAGTTCTTTTACTCCCCGAGCCCGGCCTGATTTTTCCGTACCCATTCTAAATGTGTGCGAGGTTGGTTGTGCACGAAATGGACTCTTAGGACCTCCAGTGAGAGGCAGCCATCTTGGAAAAAAATTCCCAGAATGCCCTAGGGCTGCTGGCTGAGTTCACTAATTGCTGGCTGGGATCACTACGTACAAAAATAGTAACAGGAAGCAATAAAATTGATAGGAAAGATTTCCTAAGACCTGGAACTTCTAGAACAAGAGGTCATATGTTTAAAGTAACTAAATAAAGATGCCGAAGAAATAAGAAAATTCACTTTCGCAAACACAGTGGTAGACGGTTGGAACAAGTTAGGTGAGATGGTGGTGGAGGCCAAAACCGTCAGTAGTTTCAAAACGTTATATGACAAAGAGTGCTGGGTAAATGGGACACCACGAGCGTAGCTCTCATCCTGTAACTACACTTAATTAATTACACACACACACAGACACCTGATCTTTCAGGCATCCCTGTGTACAGGAGTCGTAGCAGACGTGTGGAAAAAGGCTAACATAGTTCCAATCTACAAAAGTGGCAGCAGGGAAGACCCCCTCAATTATAGACCTGTATCATTGACAAGTGTAACACACACACAAGTGACAGAAGTGTTTCGGAACACCAGAAAATTGCAATGTGACAAGAATGGCAAACTTTGATCAATAAGACAAGACCTCTCAAAAAGAGGCCAGAGAGAAGCTGAAAATGAACCCCACTGAAGCAAAACGTCTAAATGGGGATAGAAATGATGAAGAGAGGAACTATTTTTTTTTTTTCTACAAAGTGTCAGGACTGGAAAGCTTGTGAAATGGTACATAAAGACAAGGCAACAAAATCATTAAAGGAAGGGGGTGTAAAGAACAAAGGGAACGGGAGCATGTTCCTGAAAATAGTATATACCAACATATATGGTGTGAGATCGAAAAATATTGGAGATAAAGGATATAATTCAGCTCAAAGTCCCAGATATTGTCGCATTAACAGAGATGAAACTCGAAGAAAATATTTTAAATGAGGTCGTATTCCCCAGGGGTTACTCAGTTTGGAGACGTGACAGGAAAACTAGGAAGGGGGGGAGGAGTGGCTGTGCTGGTGAAAGAACACCTGAAGGTAAGAGAGTTAATAATTGAAAACCCTCGAGGTATTGACATAATGGCATTGCTAGTTTGGAATCAAGATGATAAGCTGATAATTTTAAATGCCTACAGCCCACCAGAAAGCAACACATGGACAAAGGAAGAACTGGAGGGCCTCATAATGGTCATGAGAGAGATTATGGTACGAGCTGACAAAGATAAATCCCGATTGTTGGTACTGAGGGACTTCAACTTCAAGGCAATAGACTGGGAGGCCTATGAGGCAAGAACAGAGGACATTTGGACAGGCAGATTTATAAACCTTATCTGGAGACATTCATGTATCAACACGTCAAGCAGGCCATAAGAATGAGGGAAGGGGATGTTCCATCAGTACTGAATCTAGTATTCACCAAGAAAGAAGAAGAGGTATTTGACATTCAGTACCTTCCTCCCATGGAAAAGTGATATCACGTCCTCTTGGACATTAAATGCATTACGCAATATAATCTGGTAGAGAATGGGGACATTGAAACGGTTGTTAAACTCGATTTCAAGAGAAGACGCTATGGGGAACTTAGACACTTTTATGGGTATAATTGGACAGACTTGTTGCTAGGCAAGGAAGTATATGAGATGTATGCCAAATTTTGCAAAATATATGATAAAGGCACACAAACATTCATACCAAAACAGAGATGCAGACCTAGGAAACAGGGTTGGTTCAACAGAAATTGCGAGAGGGCCAGAGATCAAAAGACACAAGCATGGAATCATTATAGAAAGAGGCAAAACCCGCAAACATACCAGCGATACAAAAGATGCAAGAACAACACGTCAGTTAGGAGAGAGGCAGAGAGAAACTTTGAGAACGGTATAGCAGACAAATGTAAATCAGATCCAGGCCTTTTCTCTAAATTCATTAAAAGCAAGTTGACGGTAAAGGATAATATTCAGAGGTTGAAAATGGGGACAGATACACAGAAAATGAAAAGAAAATGTGTGAAACATTAAATGAAAATTCTAAATTGTGTGTGTACAAAATGAGATCTTCGGAGAACCAGACACAATAAAAATTCGAGAGAACAGTATAGAGCACATAGAGGTGTCTAGAGACGAAGTGAAACAAATTTTCTTGGAGCTAAATAAGAACAAAGCAGTTGGCCCAGATGGAGTTTCTCCATGGGTTCTGAGAGAATGTGCACCTGAGCTCAGCATTTCACTTCAACTGATTTTTCAGGCATCCCTGTGTACAGGAGTTGTAGCTGATGTGTGGAAAAAGGCTAACAGCTCCAATCTACAAAAGTGGCAACAGGGAAGACCCCCCTCAATTATAGACCTGTATCATTGACAAGTGTAATAGTCAAAATATTGGAAAAAAATAATAAAAACTAAATGGGTAGAATACCTGGAGAAAAATAATATAATATCAGATAGACAGTATGGTCTTCATTCTGGAAGATCCTGTGTATTGAATTGACTCAGTTTCTATGATCGAGCCACAGAGATTTTGCAGGAAAGAGATGGTTGGAATGACTGCACCTATCTGGACCTAAAAAACCAGCGTTGAATGTAATGAAACGCCATTTTCTGGGTGAGCCCCGGAGGCTCCCTGGAGCTTATCGGGCTAATGTGTGTTATGTTAGACCGGGACATTAGCTATGGAGTTCAGACCTACCAGGGACCAGCGCCAGAACCTGGCCCCTTCAGAGAGGTTTCAGGGAGCAATGGCCCTGGAAAACCCCATATGGTTGGGGGTTTTCCTTATCTGCCATCGACCGGGGTTAGGCACCCAGAAAGGTAGGCGTAACAAAACAAACCCCACATGGTAAAAAACTACAACAAAAACCGAACAGAGAGGTAGAAAACTCCCTACAATCCCAAGGAAAACAATCAAACAATCAATTTACTGCCGCGCCGGTCGTCCGCGCAGCCCTCCCCTCCCCGGGAGGGGGAGGGGGGGGGCCCCGGACCTCACCGCGCCGGCTGCCGTCAGTTCGGAAACTAGGCTTCAACCAACGCGAAAAAACCCCGCCGACCGGATGGGAGGGAGGGTAACCAGGGAGCCTCCGGGGCTCACCCAGAAAATGGCGTTTCATTACATTCAACGCTGGTTTTCTGGGGGGAGCCCCTACGGCTCCCTGGAGCTACATACCCAAAGAGAAGGAAAAATGGGACTTACCCGGGAGGCGGTGGCCACAAACTCCTCAACGCGAAGTCGAGACAACTGGCTGCAACCTGCGACCCAAAGCAACACAAGAACGACGAGGAGCAGGGACATTCACCAAATAACGGGCGGCCAGGACCCTGTTCGACTTCCAAAATCCACGCGCCCGAATATGAGCCCAAGACATATTACCAAACACGGCAGCCAAAGCCGCAAACTTCCTAACGTCATGGGCGCGAGGATAGACCGCAGGCTGGCTAGATTTAATAACCCTGCGGACAACCTGGGAGACCCGAGCCCTGGAACAGGGAACGAGGGAAACCGGATCAACCCAAAGCGCATCCCCAGCCACTCCGGCCGAAGCGCGCAGGTAACGGCGAAGTGCAGCAACAGGACACAACACATGATGCACCCCCGGCCGAACCAACCAAGCATCAATGACCCACGGACCCCTCCGGAAAGCAGCCGTCTCGTTCTTTGCCAGAAAGGACGGAGAAGGCTGCAAACGGACAAACCTACCCCCAGGACCAAAAGAGCAGTAACCCCTGCGCCGGAGGAGAGCATGAAGCTCCCCTACCCGGCCCCCAGAGGCCAATGCCAACAAAAACAAAGCCTTGGAAAAACAATCAGGAACCGAAGGGGCCACCACAAACCGAGGAGAGGAAAGATAGGAGAGCACCCTGTCCAAGGACCAGGACGGCTCAGGCGGCGCATGAGCAGGCCGGAGGTGAAACATAGCACGGGAAAGCTTACGAAACGGGGCGGATGTGACGTCCACCCCGAAAGCGAGCTGGAGCGGCTCCGCCAGCGCCACACGATACGAGGCGACAGTATTAGGCATCAAATGACGGTCCTGAAAAAGCCAAGTAAGGAAGGACAAAACAACCCGATCCGAGAGAAAAGACAACCTACGAAGAGCCAGAAAATGGCGAAAGGAACGCCAGGAAACTTCATACTGTCGCCTAGACGAAGCTCTCAGGTGGGACACCATCAAAGAAGCCACCTGATCACCATAGAAATGGTGATACACCCGCGTCAAAAAGACCAGACGCGAAGAGCAGAGGAGAAGGTCGAACCAGCCCCGTACCGGATCGGACCGACCTGCTGAAAGAGGCGGAGCCGCGGGAAACGTCCCGGGTTCGGGCACCGAGCCAGAAGCACCGGAAACCAAGGCTGGGCCGGCCACCAAGGGGCCACGAGGACTACTCTCCCCGGGGATGTCTCTAACCGAACCAGAACCCGAAGCAACAGCTGGACCGGAGGAAAAAGGTACAGGTAACCCCACCTCAACCAGTCCTGCCGAAAAGCATCCACCGCGAACGCCTCGCAGTCGGGGAAGGGCGTCACATATAGAGGGAGACGCCGGGACCACGCCGACGCGAAGAGGTCCACATCTGGGAGACCGTACGTCTGGCAGATCCAACGAAACGAGTCGTCGTCGACCGTCCATTCCGTGGACAGGGGAAGGAAGCGAGACAGACCGTCCGCCAGAACGTTGGACACTCCCCGGACGTGAACCGCACGGAGAGCCAAACCCCGAGAATCCAGCAGACGAACCACTCGAAGGGACCAACCCCAAAGAGCCAAGGACCGAAGAGAACCCCCGCGGTTCAGGCAATGAACCACCGGAGAACAGTCCGAATGGAGGCGAATGGTCGATCCCCGAGCGACCCGAACCCTCCGAAGCGCGAACCAGACAGCCGCGAACTCCCGAACCGTGCTGTGAGCCCGATGGAAGGACGGACCCCACCGACCCTGGCCTGCCTGGTGAGCACTGGTCACAAAGCCCCAGCCGAGAGACGACGCGTCCGTGAACACATCGAGCGAGGGCTCGGGAAGGCGCCAAGGCACCGAACCCCGAAAAATCCGAAGAGGAAGACGGTGACGCAGCAACCGACATAAGACCCCCGGAGGGCGAACCCAACGATCGCGAGAGAGGCGGAAAGGACGTCCCCGAAGGAACCAAAACAGACGCCGAAGCCAAACCCGACCCGGCGGGTAGACTAGCATGGCGAAGTTCAGACTCCCGCACAACCGCTCGAGCAACCGCCGAGTGACCCGGGACCCTCTCAGAAACAGCAAACGGCGGTCCCGCAGCCGTCGCAACGCCACTGGAGGTAGAGACAAGGAAGCGGTCCGAGAATCCCAAACAAGACCCAGCCAGGTCCGAACCTGGGACGGAACCAGATGGGACTTCCTCCAGTTCACCAGGAACCCGAACCTGGCGAGCTGGGAAAGAACCAAATCCCTGGCGAGCAGACAAGCTGACCGACTGGGAGCCCACACCAGCCAGTCGTCGAGGTAGGCCAAAACCCGAATCCCGAGAAGACGCAGACGGGTCACCACAACTCGGGTCAGACGCGTGAAAACGCGAGGTGCCAGATTCAGGCCAAAAGGTAGGCATTGAAAACGGTAAGCGTGACGCCCTACCACGAAGCCTAACCAGTCCCTGAACCCCGGATGAATAGGAACGTGCCAATACGCGTCCTTTAGGTCCAGGGACACCATCCAGGCACCCGGCTCCAACAGAAGCCGGACCCGAGACAGAGTAGTCATCCGAAAGGAGGGGCAAGGAATCCAGGGGTTCAGACGGGACAAGTCCAGAATGAACCTCAGATCCGCACAGTCCCGTTTCGGCACTGGAAACAGGCGGGAAACCCACCTGAGGGACGTAGTCGGTTCGACCACGCCCAAGCGCACCCACTCCAAGATGACTTGACGAAGTGCAGGAGAAGAGACCTGCCCTGTTAGCCCCGAACCCCCCAAAGGAGGACGAGTCGCCCAACGCCACCGCAGGCCGGATGACACGACCGAAAAGGCCCACAAATCGTGGGACCAAGCGTGGGCAAACAGAGCGAGCCTCCCCCCCATCGCCCCGTCAACGGGGCAAACTGCGAAAGGGCCGACGCCCCGCACGAGAACCCAACCGTCGAACAGGGCGAACACTGCGCCGCCCAGACGACGCTGGCCCCAAAGGGAACAACGGCTCAGAAACCGGCACCAAAGGCCCACCTCGAACAGCAGAAACCGAAACCCTGGCACGACCCCTCCGAAACTGCCGAGAACGACTGCTCCGGAGAATCAACAAGTCCGCCATAGGACGACAACTAGCCGAAGCCGCATGCAGAAACTGGGACACCGCAGACTCTGCAAACAGCAACGGACAAAAAGGAGACGAAAACCTAAGAGCCAGGGCCCAAGCGGAATCCAAAGAGAGGGCGAGCACAGCCTGACGGCACGCGAGGCGAGAAGCAAAAAACAGAGACACCGCTTCCTTCAGGATGGGCGCAAAGAGCTTCAACAGTGCAACCGACGCCCTAGCTGCCGAAGAAAGCGCCCCGGACGAAGGCCCTTCAGCCAACGCTCCCACATCCTCCTCGAGCCAAGTAGAAGAGAGCTCGAGAAGGGAAAAGAAACGCAAGACCGAAGCCAAATGCCCACGGGAGCGCAACTCCTCCGCAACCAATGAAGCCGAAAGCTGAGGAACCTGCACGTGAAGCTGGAAAAGGCCAACATCCCGAGAAAGCACAGGAGCGAATAAGCACGCATTAAGGTGCTCAAACTCGCCCCCCAGGTAAACCTGCATAAAAGTAGCAGTCTCGCGCCAATCAAGCGTGCGGGTCCGACAGAACCCATGCCACGCCCCCAACGAAAAGAAAGGGCAGTCTGCTAGCCAGGAAGACCCCGGAACCTTCAAACGTACCCAAAAACGGGAAGAAGAACCGAACTCAAACGAGGACGGATCCATTGGGGAGGCATAACCCGGGTCTCGCAAGAGGTATGCAGCAAGAGCTTCCCGAGCCACCTTCGCAGAGAGACGGGAAGTAGCAAACCCCTGTAAAGACGGAGCCGAGGTACCCAAAGGCGCCCGGAACCGAACACGGGGAGGAGCCGAACCCAAATCATACTCATACAGGGAGGGAGGATAAGAAAACCCCTCCCCCTGCAACAATAAACCCCGTGGGGAAGGCAAAAGCACCCAAGCGGGGTCACAGGGTCAACACTTGCAGCAGAGGAGCTCCAGCATATTTCAACAATCCTAAGTATTGTAGTACAGGTTGATGGTAGTGAGTGGTGTCCCACAGAACATAAAGGTATAGTGCTCTTGAAAAATAGGTGAGATAACAGGAAAGTGCTAAGGGAAGTGAAGAATCGGATGAGAAAAAGTTGCCCTAGTGTTTACAGTGCAGAGAAGAACATTCAAGATGGCCACTGGCAAGGGGAAAAACAAAACAGAGCTTGATTTTGAGGGATTCAATGAAGAAAGCATTGATATTAGTAGTCTACATAACAAGTTGGTAAATTTAGATACTATAGTGAACTCTCATGTAGAAATAATTAGTAAATTGAAAGAAAGTAATGACCATTTGAATAGCAAAGTTTTATGTCTTGAGGGTTTAGTGAAAGACTTGCGCAAGGATAAGAATCAATTGGAAACAAATTGCAAAGCCATGGAAGAAGAAAATAAACTCTTAAAAATAGCTTTGGAAGAAGTTAAAGTAAATTTAAACATAAATGACTACAATAGGTTAGGCAAGGAAATTCAACAGGAGAAACAGCTTTTGTCAGCACAGATGGAGGAAGTTACACAGGGAATAGAACAGTGCAAGAAAGATATGCAACTCACTTATGCACAAGTGGCCAAGGAGAAGGAAAAAATAGAAGAAGCAGTAAAGGAAGTCAAACACTGCAGCAACCAAGATAAAGCAAACATTAGGCTAGAAGTGAGGAAAGAATTGGCATCTAACCCGAAGTTGGTGCAAAACACAGTTGATCGGAGTAAGTCCCTGATCATTTTTGGCTGCAAAGAAAAGGCGATAACATCTAGGTCAGAAAGAGCTGTAGAAGAAGCTAAAGTAGTAGATAAAATTGTTGGCCTCGTGGAAGGTCTTACAAACAGAGAGAATGTGTGCGACTACAGGAGAATAGGCAGGTACGTAAAAGGGAAAGATCGACCTTTGAGGATCACCCTAAACGGTGCCAAACAGATGGAAGAAGTACTAAGGAATGCTAGAAAATTGCAAAGGGATGAGGATGGGAAAGGGTGGTCGTTAAGACGAGATCTTTCAAAAGAAGATAGAGAGAAGCTGAAACTGAACCTCGCCGAGGCAAAACATTTAAATGAGAGCAGGAATGAAGAAGAAATAAATTCTTTTTTCTACAAAGTGATAGGGGTAGGCAAACCAGTAAAGTGGTACATAAAGGCAAACCAACAAAATCAATAGAGAGAGGGGGAGTGAAGAATAAGGAGAGGGGGAACAAGTTCCTGAAGATTGCATACACCAACATAGATGGAGTGAGATCGAAGATACTGGAGTTAAGTGATGTAATACAGCTGCAGACACCAGACATTGTTGCACTCACGGAGACAAAACTTGAAGATGTAATTTTAAATGAGGTCATATTCCCAAGGGGCTACTCAATTTGGAGACGGGACAGAAAAATTAGGAAAGGCGGTGGCGTTGCTGTGCTGGTAAAAGAACACCTAAAGGTGAAGGAAATAATGACTGCCAATCCACAAGAAGTTGACATAATAGCACTAGAGATCTGCTATGAGGATGATAAACTAATGATGATAAATGCATATAGTCCACCGCCAAGCAGCACATGGTCAAAGGAGGAGCTAGATAGTAAACGTGAAGGTCTTATAACAATAATGAGAGAGATTATAGCGAGAGCGGATAACGATAGATCACGACTGTTGATAGTCGGTGACTTCAACTTGAAATCCATAGACTGGGAAGCATATGAAGCTAAAACAGAAGATTTTTGGACCTGTAAATTTGTAGACCTCATCCTGGAAACATTCTTGTATCAACATGTTAAACAAGCTACGAGGATGAGGGAAGGGGACGTTCCCTCCATGCTAGATTTGATATTTACCAGGAAGGAGGAAGAGATATTTGACATTCAGTACCTTCCTCCCTTGGGTAAAAGTGACCATGTCTTTTTGGGAATAAAGTATGCAATGCGTTATAAGCTGGAAGAAAATAAGGAGGTTGAAGCAGTTGAAAAACCAGACTTCAGGAGAGGACATTATGGTGACCTTAGAAATTTTTTTAGTGAGTATAATTGGACAGACTTGATGCTAGGCAAGGAAGTGAATGAGATGTATGGCAAGTTTTGTGAAATATATGATAAAGGCACAAAAAAATTTATACCAAAACAGAGATGCAGGACCAGAAAACAGGATTGGTTCGACAGAAATTGTGAGAGGGCAAGAGACCAAAAGACACAAAAATGGAATCAGTATAGGAAGAGGCCAAACCCCCAAACATACCAGCGATACAAAGATGCGAGAAACAATTATACAGCAGTAAGGAGAGAGGCAGAAAGAAATTTTGAAAAAGGGATAGCAGATAAATGTAAAACAGAACCGGGCCTATTCTACAAATTCATAAACAACAAATTGCAGGTAAAGGATAATATCCAGAGGTTGGAAATGGGAAACAGATTCACGGAAAATGAAAAGGAAATGTGTGAAACATTAAATGAAAAGTTCCAAAGTGTGTTTGTACAAAATGAAATCTTCAGAGAACCAGACACAATAAGAATTCCAGAGAACAACATAGAGCGGATAGAGGTGTCTAGAGATGAAGTGGAAAATATGCTAAAGGAGCTCGGGAGGAACAAAGCAGCTGGCCCAGATGGCGTTTCACCATGGGTTCTGAGAGAATGTGCATCTGAGCTCAGCATTCCACTTCACCTGATCTTTCAGGCATCCCTGTGTACAGGAATCGTAGCAGACGTGTGGAAACAGGCTAACATAGTTCCAATCTACAAAAGTGGCAGCAGGGAAGACCCCCTCAATTATAGACCTGTATCATTGACAAGTGTAATAGTGAAAGTATTGGAAAAGCTAATCAAAACTAAATGGGTAGAACACCTGGAGAGAAATGATATAATATCAGACAGACAGTATGGTTTTCGATCAGGAAGATCCTGTGTATCGAATTTACTCAGTTTCTATGATCGGGCCACAGAGATATTACAGGAAAGAGATGGCTGGGTTGACTGCATCTATCTGGACCTAAAAAAGGCTTTCGACAGAGTTCCACATAAGAGGTTGTTCTGGAAACTGGAAAATATTGGAGGGGTGACAGGTAAGCTTCTATCATGGATGAAAAATTTTCTGACTGATAGAAAAATGAGGGCAGTAATCAGAGGCAATGTATCGGAATGGAGAAATGTCACAAGTGGAGTACCACAGGGTTCAGTTCTTGCACCAGTGATGTTTATTGTGTACATAAATGATCTACCAGTTGGTATACAGAATTATATGAACATGTTTGCTGATGATGCTAAGATAATAGGAAGGATAAGAAATTTAGATGATTGTCATGCCCTTCAAGAAGACCTGGACAAAATAAGTATATGGAGCACCACTTGGCAAATGGAATTTAATGTTAATAAATGTCATGTTATGGAATGTGGAATAGGAGAACATAGACCCCACACAACCTATATATTATGTGAGAAATCTTTAAAGAATTCTGATAAAGAAAGAGATCTAGGAGTGGTTCTAGATAGAAAACTATCACCTGAGGACCACATTAAGAATATTGTGCAAGGAGCCTATGCAATGCTTTCTAACTTCAGAATTGCATTTAAATACATGGATGGCGATATACTAAAGAAGTTGTTCATGACTTTTGTTAGGCCAAAGCTAGAATATGCAGCTGTTGTGTGGTGCCCATATCTTAAGAAGCACATCAACAAACTGGAAAAGGTGCAAAGACATGCTACTAAGTGGCTCCCAGAACTGAAGGGCAAGAGCTACGAGGAGAGGTTAGAAGCATTAAATATGCCAAAACTAGAAGACAGAAGAAAAAGAGGTGATATGATCACTACGTACAAAATAGTAACAGGAATTGATAAAATCGACAGGGAAGACTTCCTGAGACCTGGAACTTCAAGAACAAGAGGCCATAGATTTAAACTAGCTAAACACAGATGCCGAAGAAATATAAGAAAATTCACCTTCGCAAATAGAGTGGTAGACGGTTGGAACAAGTTAAGTGAGAAGGTGGTGGAGGCCAAGACCGTCAGTAGTTTCAAAGCGTTATATGACAAAGAGTGCTGGGAAGACGGGACACCACGAGCGTAGCTCTCATCCTGTAACTACACTTAGGTAATTACACTTAGGTAATTACAGGGGGCCCAAGGCCCCCAGGCCGACTCCTCCCCAGCCCCAGGATCCCTTACGTCGGGACCCGGGGCAGAGCCGTCCTCCAAACCCTCTACCCCTGAAGAAAAGGTAGAGTCCAAGGGAAAGGCAGACAAGGGGGCCTGCTGGTGGGACCCAGAAGCCTCGGCAGGAGGAACCGGCTCAAATGCCTCCGTCCCCGACCCGGATGGGGCAGCCCCCGAAGCAGCCCGAGTCTCTCCACCAACTAAATCCTGTGCCAAAGCCGAAAGCCGCATACGTTTCGGAGCCGGACACAGGGGGGGTGGTGCAGGAAGAACCACAGGGGAAGGACCAGAGGGCGTAGGAGTCAAAGCCATAGCAATCAACGCCCCCAGGTCAGGGTCCCTAAAGCCAAAACGGGGCAGCCTCGGGGCATCCAGGTGGGAAACCAACCTAGCGCGTTGCAATAACCTAAATCTAACATGCAACGCTGATGCTGCCTGTACTCTAATAGGAACATCCTCAGAGTAAAACCTGAGCACAAGCAGAGAACAGGACTCGCAAGACTCCGGGTCAAAGGTGTCATTGACCCAACAGGCAGCATGACGGAGGCAAAACAGGTGACTGTCACCCTGAGACAAGGGCACACTGCAACCTTCAAACCCGCACAAGGCAGGCTGGAACTCGGGAGACGCCTCCATGGGTCCCCGAGCCCCGACAGGGGTTTCCAGGGCCCGTAGGGTAGCAACTACGGGAAGCCCGGGCAAGGTGTTGCTAACCGGTTAAGAAACCCAAACAAAACACGGGTAAATGATAATACTGAAAGCCCCTGGGACGTGTACAAGCACGGGGGCCTAGCAGAGGACCACCAAAACAATACCAGGGGAACTATGGGCCCACGAGGCAGCACCTCCACCAGGCAACCAAAAACAAAACAAAAGAAAAACCCCGCAAAAGTACACCGTCCCCAGAGCAACAGGAACCGGTCGCCGCTTAGGTGGCAGGCCGCGCAACACCTTGACGCCCTAACCAGCACAAAACCACTCCCTACCCAAGGCCAAACAAGGGCCCCAAGCCCCAGCTGGCCCCAAGGGCGAGGCAAATGCCGAGCAGCAAAAACCTCTACGGGAGCGGTTCCCGAACGCCCCAGAGAAGATAACCCTGACACGCAAGGGCAGTACTCACAGGGCGCCTAGGGAAGGAAGCCCTAGACGCATGCAGCCCCGGCACTGATGAGGTACTCCTGGCCACCGCACACCACAACAACAGCAGAGAACGCCACACGAGGCAAACACCGCCAAGGAATTTGAGGCCAGAGAAGCGTCTATCCCGGTTGACACTAGCTTGCGAACTGCCGGCAGCCGGCGCGGTGAGGTCCGGGGCCCCCCCCCTCCCCCTCCCGGGGAGGGGAGGGCTGCGCGGACGACCGGCGCGGCAGTAAATTGATTGATTGTTTTCCTTGGGATTGTAGGGAGTTTTCTACCTCTCTGTTCGGTTTTTGTTGTAGTTTTTTACCATGTGGGGTTTGTTTTGTTACGCCTACCTTTCTGGGTGCCTAACCCCGGTCGATGGCAGATAAGGAAAACCCCCAACCATATGGGGTTTTCCAGGGCCATTGCTCCCTGAAACCTCTCTGAAGGGGCCAGGTTCTGGCGCTGGTCCCTGGTAGGTCTGAACTCCATAGCTAATGTCCCGGTCTAACATAACACACATTAGCCCGATAAGCTCCAGGGAGCCGTAGGGGCTCCCCCCAGAAAAGGCTATTGACAGAGTTCCACATAAGAGGTTGTTCTGGAAACTGGAAAATATTGGAGGGGTGACAGGTAAGCTTCTAACATGGATGAAAAAGTTTCTGATAGAAAAATGAGGGCAGTAATCAGAGGCAATGTATCGGACTGGAGAAATATCACAAGTGGAGTACCACAGGGTTCAGTTCTTGCACCAGTGATGTTCATTGTCTACATAAATGATCTACCAGATGGAATACAGAATTATATGAACATGTTTGCTGATGATGCTAAGATAATAGGAAGGATAAGAAACTTACATGATTGTCATGCCCTTCAAGAAGACCTTGAAAAAATAAGTATATGGAGCACCACTTGGCAAATGGAATTTAATATGGATAAATACCATGTTATGGAATATGGAATAGAAGAACATAGACCCCACACAACCTATAAAATATGTGAGAAATCTTTAAAGAATTCTGAAAAGAACGGGATCTAGGGGTGTTCTAGATAGAAAACTATTACCTGAGGACCACATAAAGAATATTGTACGAGGAGCCTATGCTACACTTTCTAACTTCAGAATTCCTTTTAAATACATGGATGGCAAAATACCAAAGAAATTGTTCACGATTTTTGTTAGGCCAAAGCTAGAATATGCAGCGGTGCCCATATCTTAAGAAGCACATCAACAAACTGGAAAAGGTGCAAAGACAAGCTACTAAGTGGCTCCCAGAACTGAAGGCCAAGAACTACGAGGAGAGATGAGTGGCATTAAATATGCCAAAATTAGAAGACAAAAGAAAGAGGCAATATGATCACTACGTACAAAATAGTAACAGGACTCAATAAAATTGATAGGGAAGAATTCCTGAGACCCGGAACTTCACGAACAAGAGGTCATAAATTTAAACTAAGGAAACAAAGCTGCTGAAGAAATATAAGAAAGTTCACTTTTGCAAACAGAGTGGTAGATGGTTGGAACAAGTTAGGTGAGAAGGTGGTGGAGGCCAAGACCGTCAGTAATTTCAAAGCGTTATATGACAAAGAGTGCTGGGAAGACGGGACACCACGAGCGTAGCTCTCATCCTGTAACTACACTTAGGTAATTACACACATACACTCACTCACTCTGTATAGTGGAAATTCAGTTTTCAAATGCCCGTTTTCAAATTTTTCAGTTCTCGAGCTGCCTGTATCCTATTATCAATGCAAGCAGAATGGGTAAATTGAAGAACAAGCAAGGAGCAGGACTCGCAAAAATCCGGGTCAAAGATGTCGGCGATCCAACAGCCAGAGGCACAAGCGGTGACTGTTACCCTGAGACAAGGGCACACAGCAACCTTCAAACTCACATAAGGCGAGCTGGAACTCGGAAGATGCATCCATATGTCCACCGAGCCCCGACAGGGTTTTCCAGGTCCCGTAGGCTGATAAAAAAACCGCAAAAGTACTACTTCCCCAGAGGAAACAGGAACCGGCCGCTGCATAGGTAAGCTGGCTGCACAACATCTTGACGCCCCAATCAGCAACAATACCACTCCCTACCCAAGGCCAAACAAGGACCACGAAACCCCAGCTGGCCCCAAGGGCGGGTTAAATGCCAAGCAACAAAAACCTCTATGGTAATGGTGTCGTGAACGCACCAGGGAAGAAAACTCTAGCACTCAGGGATGGTACTCACAGGGCGCTCAGGTAAGGTCACCTTAAGCACATGCAGCCCCGGTACACTTGGTTATACCTGGCCACCACGACTCAACACTGCAGAGAACTCCACTAAGGCAAAACACTGCTTGGAAATCACGGCCAAAGTCAACGACCGCTCTAGATCATAATAGCCAACAAACTGGGGCTCCCCCCTCCCCCTCCATAAGAGAGCTGAGTAGACGAGTGGTGTGGCGGCAGTGTGTGACACTTGCTTGTTTAATTGTTTCCTTGGGAATTGGGGGAGTTCTGCCTTTTTGTTCAGTTTTCGGTTGTAATTTTTTTTTACCATGTGGGATCTGTTTTGTTATGCCTACCTTTCTGGGTGCCTAACCCCCAGTCGATGGCAGATTAGGAAAGCCCCAACTACAGGGAAGTTTTCCAGGGGGGGCATTTTTCCCAGTGTGCCTCTCTGAGGGGGGGCCAGATTCTGGCTCGTGGTCCCCTTTAGGCTGAACTCCATTGACTATTGCCCTAGTTTAATATATCACATATTAACCTGATAGCTCCAGGGAGCTGAAGGAGCTCCCCACAGAAAATAAATGACTTTCATTTGCTATTTAATTATATTTTTAGTCCTACTTAGAAATGCATTCAACAGCCTGAAAATGTGTAGAGAACACAGATGTCATATTGCCTGTCCATATCGATATGTACAGTACTGTACTGTATTGCCTGTATCTTCAAACTGATGAACCTATATACACTATATGCTTCCCCACTGAAAATGACAAACTAAAATGTACAGTACTGATAATTCAAAAGATAACAAAGTACTGTACTGCTCATGAAGAATACACAAAAATAATCAAAAGAAAAACTTGGATTGTATATCCCACACTCAAATCTTTGATATTAAAAACATCAATCATATTAAACTCGAGCTCAAATTGTGAAACTCTTGTGAAACTAAAACCATTTCTTGCTAAAATATTAATTTGAGTTTTAAACTTTTGAACTATATCCCTTTTGATACTCCTGCATTTGAAGAGTAGAAAAGATTGCAACAAGTATATACTGCTTTACGCTGCATGCTTGTGCTCTTCAACACTAAAGGTCTATAAGTCTTTGCAAACAAAAAATACAAATGCAATACTTAGACAGTAAAGAAAAATTCAGAACTATACAATATCATAATGCTTAATGGTATCATTTTACATAAAAATGTAATTTTTCTGTGGGGAAAATTTCCATAAGGATAGGAAGTGAAAAGGTGAACAGTTTTCATAAGAAAGAGATAAAGTAGTGTGTGTAAGGTAGTACTAAGTTGACTGTGACATGTGGTGCTGAAACATTACACACTCAGTATGTGGAACGAGATTGTGAAGGAAACTTTTGATGTGAGTTTGATTCATGTGGTGTAGTTACCTGGTGAAGCACCTGAGCCGGCCAGTAGTGGTGGCCCCTATGCGGCCCCCACACCACTCCGCGGCCGCACGTCACCGCCTCCTCTGGAACACAGCGGCACCGCGATAAGTGGCACTGGCCCCACACTGGCTCTGGCTCATCACTGGCACTCATCAGGCAAGTTAGCAAGGACATTTTGGCACTAACATTACCTGAAGTGGACGCACTGTGAGGCTCCTCTGGGATGATACGCTTATTCTTGTCCAGGGAGTGTGGTGGAAGTGGAGGGGGCGGGTCTGTAGGGGGTGTTGCATCCTCATCGTGACGTGTAGTGGTGATCTCTGCACTCTGATGAGATGGGGAAGACGGCGCTGCTGTGCTGACACAGTCTGAACTGCTAACATCACTTTCACCTAAACCCCCTGGGGTTTGAGTTGATACAGAGGAATGTGTACCACTCTCATCACCACTTTGAGTAGCAACAAGTGTAGTACGCTGCTGAACTATTGTAGTCTTGTGCTGGACTACTGTAGTATTACTACTGCAGCCACTTCCGCTTATCACCATAGGCTGACCATTGACATACTCTGAAGTCACTACCACAGATGGTGTTGTCCCTTGACTCATGCACACTGCCTGGCCAGGACTGACGGTAGTGCCAGGAGCTTGGTAACTTGCTGTAACAGGTAGAACATGAACACCTGCGCCACCTGTTAGCTGTGTTGTTGCTGCTGAAGGAGAAATATTCACCACTTTGGCTCCACCAACGACAGCAGTTTGAGGTAGAGGCGGACGCACAGCAACCATGGCTGGCATGCCTCCTGCTGTTGGTGCTGAAGTTAGTGACCCCACCATCCCACCAGCAGCACTTACAGCAGGTGTCACACCAACTATATGGCCACCAGATAACTGTAACTGGACAGGATACGACATGCCAGTATTAGGATCCGTAGATATAAAAGTACCATCTGCAAGTTGATTAATGACAACACCCTGGGAAGGTGCTGACCCTACAACTATAGCAGGAGGATTGTGTACTTGTACAGGTAAGTTAGGTAATGTGTTCCCAACCATTTGAACAACATTAATGGCACCTGTTCCTGGAGCAGCTGCTGCCTGCAGCATCTGCCCACCTCCCACCTGACTTGTGACTGTAGCTACTTGTGCCATCTGTCCAGCAGCAGCCATAGTGCCCATCGCACCATATGGTGACACTTGAGTCATATGTGGCCCATTCATTACCATATGCTGAGGAACTTTGTTGCCCATGATAATAGTTGGTACCAATCCTTGTTGTTGCTGATGATGTTGCTGCAGTGGTGAAGATTGTGAGGTAGACGATCCTTGTGGCGTCGAAGTATTGCGCCTTCGCTTGCGGCGGCGCCCTCCTGAGGAACCCCCACTGGAAGCAGTGTCTGATCCAGGAGTGGAACCTGGAGTTGAATGTGGTGTTGATGAAGTTGAACCTGAAGTTCCAAGTGGTGTTGACGTGTTTCTCGTCCTAGCATCTTCTATTGATTCCCCACTAAGTCCAGTGGTGACCACCTGTGCCACTTGTACATGTGGAGAGGATTGTGGTTGTCCAACTTGGTTTTGCTGTTGGTGATGGTGATGGTGGTGGTGGTGATGGTGATGTGTGCCTTCCATTGTCAGTGTTGTAGCAGTGGCAGGAACAAGAGATTGACCAGCCATAATGGTACCCTGTGCAAGAGGACTAGGACCAGTCAACATACCACCTGGGCTAGGCAAAAGACCTGTGGATGACTGGATAATATTTCCACCATTTTGGATAATAACTGGAGTCTGCATTGTAGCAAAGGTGTTGACTAGTTGCACCACAGGTTGAACAGGTTGAAACTGTTGCAGCTGTGGCTGTAAGTGAGGTTGTAACTGAGGCTGAAGTTGCTGCTGTAACTGAGGCTGCAACTGTTGCTGTAATTGTGGTTGTAATTGAGATTGCAAATGCTGTTGCATAGGGGTCATTTGTTGCTGAACCTGTACTTGAGGCATGGCAGCTTGAACTCCCACAACACCTGCCATACCTGAAGTCACAGCTACTCCTGTTGCTCCATTTCCTTTATTATTGAAAGGGGATGAAACTACCACCATATTTGTTGGACCATTACACCCGCCGCTACTTGTCACAAAAACGCTGGAGTGAGCAGGAGATGGACCACTCACTAACAAAGGTCCCGACGCACGCACCAACCCACCTGAACCACCACCACCATATACAGTTACACTAGTTGAAATGGGGCCATTATACATGCCAGGTGATAAAGATAATGGTACTGTTGCAGTTTGCTGTTGTTGCAGTTGCTGTTGTGGCTGAGGAGGCATAGGAGGCGCCACTTGCGGAGTTGGCAGTTGCTGGGAGCCTGGACGTAGAGGTCCCAAAGACGATGGAACGGGAATACTACTAACTATGCTTTGTACCATCTCCAAGGGAGACTGTGTAACTCCTCCTCCAGTACTGACACCAGGAGGCCCTGGAGTAAGAGGTTTATTTGCTGATATACCATCATTAATGGTGCAAGGACCTCCAGAAGAAAACTGCTCTGGGCTGTTCTCCTCACTTTCACATTGCTTTCCACTGCAAACATCTTTGTAACAAGCTTCTACTTTCATAGATTCTCTCACACTAGATGCACTAACTGGGGAGGATTTCAAGTTATCTAAAGGTGTACTAGATTCACATTTAATTTTATGTGGTTGATCATCTTCGGTTTTATAGCACATCACACTCTCCTTCTCCCTCTGCAGTAAACAGCCACCCAGAGTAGTGCTGGGCATAGAACTCGTTACTTTTGTATTAGTAGTGGGAGTTGACGAGAGCGTATAGGTAACCGTAGTGGTATGAACCAAGCCACTTGATTCTACTTTGGCTATTGATGATGTATTAATATTAGGAACCTCTCCATCATTATTCTGATTCAATGGATCATTAGAGCTCTCTAGCCGGTTGCCATTTTTGTCTTTAGTAAATGATGATATAATTTGAATCTCATTCATTGTGGAATTTTGGTGATGAGGCATGGAAGCAGCAGTATTATTAGTTAGAGGAGTTGAGAAAGTTGAATTGGTTGTTTTGCCAGCACTAGTGTGAGGTGATTGGCTGGGGAGGACAGAAGGTGTGGTAATGACAGTATTCGTAGTCTGAGTGGCAGCTTTACTAACTCTTGCTGGTAGTGGAACATTACTAGGCAATGGAACTACAGCTGGAGATGATGATATCTGAGCTGCACGGGCTATGTTGTTATTTGCTGCAGTTATTGTCCCTGTCTGAGACTGTGGTGCAAGCTGCTGCTGCTGCTGCTGTTGCTGATGCTGCTGATGATGCTGCTGCTGCTGCTGCTGCTGCTGCTGCTGCTGCTGCTGCTGCTGCTGCTGTTGCTGATGCTGTTGCTGATGCTGCTGCTGAGACATAACCACAACTCCAGTTGCTGTTGCTATAGATTGTGGGACTGATTGGGGTGGTGGAAGTGGTCTAGGTGAAATACCAGGCGCCTGTGGTGAGAACTGGCCCATTCCTCCACCGGCCATTGTGTTATTGAGTAGAGCCGTTTGTTGTGCTAAATATCCACTTGGATCATCCATGAAAGAAGGGCCAGAAGCTGGAGGGCCTGGCCCACCCTGGCCACTCATAGTAGGACCACAATGGTCATTGTGCAAATTTCGAACATCTACGTTAGGACATGGTGGCGATCGTTCTATAGCACCTTTGAAGCGCTTTTTTGGTCGTCCTCCAGTCTTGCGTCGCTTTTCTCCCTCTTCCCAAAATGCTGCAGGAACTGAAGGTTGCTCATTTGAACTCTGAGGTGTAGGTATCGTGCCAGGAGGTAGTACACGTGGAGGCATCATTCCAGAGCCTGGCATTCGACACATCATGTTGTTCATAAAAGTTGATGGATGTGGTCCAACTCCTCTCATGCCTGCCATCATATGTGGTCCAGGCCCCATCATGTTTGTTGAAGGTGGTGGTGGTGGAGGTGGTGGTGGGGGTGGTGGAGCTGTTTGCTGTTGCTGTTGCTGCTGCTGCTGCTGCTGCTGCAGTTGCTGTTGTTGTAATTGCCCCTTTTGCTGAGTTTGCAGATGTTGCTGCGGATGCTGCTGCTGTTGTAATTGATGCTGGTGTTGCTGCAGAGGTAACTGAAGTTGATGTTGGTGTGGTTGTGACTGCTGTTGCTGCAACTGATGTTGCTGTGGCTGACGCTGTTCTTGCTGTTGTGGATGATGTTGCACTGACTGCTGGTGTTGTTGCTGAGAATGTTGCTGCATTTGCTGAGGTGGTTGTTGATGCATTTGCAGAGGTGGTTGTTGCTGCATTTGCTGAGGTGGTTGTTGCTGCATTTGCTGAGGTGGTTGTTGCTGTAGATGCAGCTGTGACTGCTGTTGAAGAGGGCTCTGTCCTTGAGGCCTACCACTACGAAACATGGAAGGATCTCCAGAGCGACACATGTTGGGACGCACCATCTCTCCAAAGCCTGGGGCCATAGTCGGACGCATTGCAGGTCCCATTGTTGGGGCCATGTTGGGTCCTCCCATGGCATTCATGTTTGGTGGCATGTTCACTGGGAAATGGTTGTGGATATCACAGCAGGTATGAGAGGTAGGACAATGTTGCTGAGGGTAGTGGTGATTACATCCTTGGGGAGTGCTCATAACACCAGGCCTGGCACTGTATCCACCACCACCTACCATCCCTGGCATGCCACCCATCATCCCCCAATTCTGAAAAAATATAAAACATTAGGACTGAGTTTTCTAATGACACACGGTATCTATATATAAACAAAATGTTTACTGTAAATTAATATCATTTACAGCAAACATATAATTTAACCTATACAGTATTTTGTAAACAAAAAATCTATAAAAGAAAAATCATAAGAAAATATTTTCTTTGAAAACTTTAATTTTTTAATGAAAATTAAAGCTTTCCATGGAGACAGAGTCACTTACATTGTAAAGGCCATTGTCAGCATGGAAACCAACCTTAGTTTGCATTTTGGAGACATGACAATAAATGATTAATACTTAAAAGGTTCAATACTGGAGTTACTTCTTAAGCTACAAAAACCCAGCAGTGAATGTAATGAAACGCCATTTTCTGGGTGAGCCCCGGGGGGCTCCCTGGAGCTATTGGGCTAATATGCAGTACATTAGACAAGGGCTTTAGTCAATGGAGTTCTGCCTACCGGGGACCACAAGCCAGAACCTGGCCCCCCTCAGAGAGACACAGGCAGCAATGGGCCTGGAAAATCCCCCCTGTGGTTGGGGTGTTTACTTTAACTGCCACTGACTGGAGTTAGGCACCCAGAAAGGTAGGCATAACAAAACAGATCCCACAAGGTAAGAAAAATGCAAACGAAAACCTAACAAAGAGGTAGAATTCCATCAATTCCCAAGGAAACAAGCAAACATCACACCATTCCATGGCGCTGCTCGTCCGCATAGCTCCCACATCTCCCCCCGTGGAAGGGGGGAGCCCGGACCCACCACACTGGCTACCCAACCTCAGTTCGGAGACTAAGCATAAAGAGCAAAACGCAATCGCGGACCGGAGGGAGGGAGGGTGCCAGGGAGCCTCCGGGCCTCACCCAGAAATTAGCATTTCATTACATTCAATGCTGGTTTTCTGTGGGGAGCCCCCTAGAGCTCCCTAGAACTACATAACCAAGGATAAGTAAAAGATAGACTCACCTGGGAGGCAGTCGCCACATGCTCCTCAACTCGAAGGCAAGACAACTGGCTGCAACCTGCAACCCAAAGCAACACACGAATGCCCAGGACCAGGAAAGTGAACCAAATATCAGGCGGCCATGAACCTGTATGACCTCCAAAATCCCCGTGCCTGAATAACAGCCCAAGACATGTTGCCGAAAACGGCAGCCAAAGCATGAAAAGAAATGAAATAGGGACAAAACAACCCCCCCCCCCATCCCCCTGCCTAGAAGGAACAAAGCCGAAGCAGGGGCTAACAGCCCAAAACAACTGCCAGCGAGCTTCCCCACAGCCCCGGGAACCTGCAACAGAGGCCTGGGGCAGAGCCGTACTCCACGCCCTCCACCCCTGAAGAAAAGGCAGAGTCCTGGGGAAAGGCAGCAAAGAAGGGGACTGCTGGGAGTTGTCTTCCCAGAAGCCTCGGCAGGAAGAGCAGGCTTGAATGCCTCTGCCCCAAACCCGAATGGAGCAGCTCCCCTCCCCCCCCCCAAATCTGCCAGAATCTCAACACCAACTAAACCCCGCCTCAACCATGAAACCCCCAGACGTTTCGGAGTTGAGATCGAGGGGGAAGGGAGTTAGAAGGGCGAACAACGCCTAACCAAAATGGGGCAGCCTCGGGGCATTTGGGTGGGCAACCAACCTAGCACATTGCAGCAACCTAAACCTTGCATGCAACATGGATGCCGTCTGTACCTGAATATCAATGGTATCAGAATGGGTAAACTGGAGAACATGCAAAGAACACAACTCGCAAGACTCTGAGTCAAAGATGTCAGTGGCCCAACAGGCAGTATGACGGAGGCAAAAAAACAGCATTGAATGTAATGAAACGCCATTTTCTGGGCGAGTACCAGAGGCTCCCCGGAGCTATCTCAGGCTGATATGCTAATGCCAGACTGTGGCATCAGTCATGTGTATGGAGTTCTTAAGCCTACCGGGGACCACGGCCAGAACCGGGCCCCCTCAGAGAGGCAAGTGGAGCAATGGCCTATAGAAACCCCCGTGTGGTTGGAAGCATTCTATGTCTGCCATCGACCGGATCAGGCACCCAGAAAGGTAAGCACCCAAAAACAAACCCGCTATTCTGGTTAAAATTGCTACCAAAAGCCGAACTAGTGGATAGAACTCCCAACAGAAAATAAGCAAACTAGTATGACGTCACACGTCGCCGTGCCGCTGTCTGCGCAGCTCCCCCTTCCCCGGGAGGGGGAAGGGGAAGCCCCAGAATCTTCACGCCAGCTACCCACACCTCAGTTCCGAGGCTGGATGTCAAAAACATGAAAAACCGCCGACCGGAGGGGAGGGAGGGATGCCGGGGAGCCTCCGGGACTCGCCAAGAAAATGGCGTTTCATTACATTCAACCCTGGTTTTTCTGGGGGGAGCCCGTCGGCTCCCCGGAGCTAACTACCCCCACAGACAGAAAAAGAGGGACTTACCCGGGAGGCGGTCGTCGCTCACTCCTCAACTCAAAACTGAGACAACTGGCTGCAACCGCCGACCCAAAGCAACACAGGCCCGATGGGGCCCAGGGACATTCATGAGGTAATGAGCAGCCAGGACCCTGTTCAACCGTCAAAATCCCCGCGCCCGAATATCAACCAAGACATGTTCCCAAAGATGGCAGCAAGAGTCGCGAACTTACGGACGTCATGGGCACGGGGTAGACCGCAGGCTGGCTGGATTTGATAACCCTGCGGACAACCTGGGAGACCCAAACCCGCGAACAGGGAAGAAGGGATACTGGATCAACCCAAAGTGCGTCCCCGGACACAGAAGCCGTGGCGCGCAAATAATGGTGAAGCGCCACAATCGGACACAAAGCATGATGCACCCCCGGCCGTACCAACCAAGCATCAGCCACCCACGGACCCCTCCGGAATGCAGCAGTCTCATTCTTCGCCAAAAAAGGAGACGGCTGCAAGCGAACAAAACAATCGTCACGACCGAAAGAGCAGGAACCCCTGCGCCGGAGGAGAGCATGAAGCTCCCTGACCTGACCCCCCCAAAGGCCAATGCCAACAAGAAAAGAGCCTTGGCCAAACAATCCTGGACCGAAGGGGCCACGACGAAACAAGGAGACGAAAGGTAAGTGAGCACTCTGTCCAAAGACCAGGACAGTTCAGGCGGCGCATGAGCAGGCCGGAGGTGAAACAAAGCACGAGACAGCTTGCAAAATGGCGCAGATGTAACATTGATACCGAAGGCAAGCTGAGGCAGTTCTGCCAGCGCCGCACTATACAAGGCAACAGCGTTAGGCATAAGATGACGGTCCTGAAACAACCAAGATAGAAAGGACAAGACCACCCTAACCAATAGCAAACTAAAACGACGAAGACGCAAAAAGAAACAGAAGGAACGCCAGGAAACTTCATACTGCCGCCGAGAAACAGCCCACAGATGGGACACCAACAAAGCGGCCACCTGATCACCATAGAGATGATGATGATAGACTCGAGTAAAAAAAAAAATCTTACGTGAAGACTCGAGGCAAAGATCGAACCAGCCACGGGCCAATCTGTTGAAAGAGGTGGAGCCACGGGAAAACCCTCGGGTTTGGACACTGAGCAAGCAGCGCCTGAAACCAAGGCTGGGCCAGCCACCAAGGGGCCAGAAGGAAAACTCTTCCTTGGTAAGTCTCCAAGCAGGTCAGGACCTGGAGCAACAGCCAAACCGGGGGAAAGAGGTACAAGAATCCCCCCACCTCGACCTGTCCAGCAGAAAGGCATCGATCCGATGGCCTCGCGATCAGGGAAGGACGCCGCATACACAGGAAGGCGCCTCGACCACGCCGACGCGAAGAGGTCCACCTCAGGGCGCCCGAACGTCTGGCAAAGCCAACAGAAGGAAGCGTTGTCGACCGTCCACTCCGTGGAGAGGGGAACGATGCGAGACAGGCCGTTGGCCAAGATGTTGGACACACTCTGCACGTGAATCGCCAGGAGAGCCAAACCCCGAGAACTCAGCAGACGAGTTACCCGAAGTGACCAACCCCAAAGAGCCAAGGACCGCATCGAACCCCCGCGGTTCAGGCAATGAACCACCGGAGAGCAGTCCGAATGGAGCCGAATCGTCGATCCGCGGGTGATCCAAATCCTCCGAAGAGCAGACCACACCACTGCGAACTCCCGCACTATGCTGTGGGCTCGATGGAAAGACGGACCCCAACGCCCCTGGGGTAGGGTAGGAGCCAAGGCACTGAACCCCAAAAAACCCGAAGAGGAAGCCGGCGACGCAGTAGCTGACGCAAAGCCCCAGGGGTCCGAACCCAGTGATTGGGAGAGAGGCGGAAGGGACAACCCCGATGGAACCAGAACAACCGACGAAGCCAAACCCACCCCAGCAGGTAGACTAACATCGCGAAGTTTAGGCTCCCACACAGCCCCTAGAGCAACCGCCGGGTGACCTGAGGGCCCACCAGAAACAAACGAAGGCGGGACCGCAGCCGCAGGAGAGACTCCAGAGGGAGAGACAAGGAAGCGGTCGGAGAGTCCCAAACGAGACCCAGCCAAGTTCGAACTTGAGAGAGGACCAGAAGGACCTCCTCCAGTTCACCAAGAACCCGAACCCGGCGAGCTGGGAAAAAACCAAATCCCTGGCTAGCAAGCAAGCCGACCAGCTGGGAGCCCAAATCAGCCAGTCGTCGAGGTAGGCCAACACCCGTCCACCTAAGAGACGCAAACGGGCCACCACAACCCACGTAAGGCGTGTGAATACATGAGGTGCCAGGTTCAACCCGAACGGGAGACAACGAAAGCGGTAACTTAGACGCCCCACAAAAAACCGAGCCAGTCCTGGAACCTCGGATGAATCGAGACATGCCAATATGCGTCTGGAGGTCTATGGATACCATCCAAGCGTCCGGTTCCAAGAGAAGCCGAACTTGGGACAGCGTAGTCATCCAAAAGGAGGAGCAATGAACCCAAGGGTTCAGACAGGATAAGTCCAGAATGAACCGCCGGTCCGCACAGTCCCGTTTCGGGACCAGAAACAGACAGGAAACAGACATCTGAGGGACGTCGTCGTTTCGACCATGCCCAAGCGAACCCACTCCAAGACGATCCAACACAGCGCAGGGGAAGAAACCTGCCCTGCCAGCCCCGACTCCCCCAAAAAGGGGGGGGGGCCACCCAACACCACCGCAGACCAACAGACACGACCCAAAACGCCCACAAATTGTGGGACCAGGCGTGAGTGAACAACGCAACCCTCCCCCCCATCGCCCCATCAATGGGGCAAACCGCGAAAGGGCCGGTGCCCCTTACAAGATCCAGAACCCCACACAGAGCGATCACTGTGCCAACCAGACGAGGGCAGGTCTGAAGAAGGAGCCGAACCTGAACCTGACACCAGTGGCCAACCACGACGAGAGGAACCCCGAGCCCTGGCACGACCCCTCCGGGAAAACCGCACCACGGCAGACACCTCAAACAGAAGAGGACAAAAAGGCGATGACAACCTATGAGCCAAGGCCCAAGAAGATTCCATGGAGGAACCCAGCACCGCCTGCTGACACGCGAGCCAGGAAGCATATAACAGGGAAACCACATCCTGCAAAATCAGCGCAAAAAGCTTCAACGAGGCAGCCGGCGAGCGAGTCGCCAAGGACAAGGCGCCAGACCAAGGGACGGACCCAAGCAGCCTCGCATCCTCCACGAGCCAATCCGAGGACAGCTCCAGGAGGGAAAAGAACCGCAAGGCCAAAGCCAAAAGGCCCCGGGCGCGCAAATCCTCCGCAATAAGTGCCGCCGAAAGGGAGAGAACCTGCACATGGAGCTGAACAATGCCAATATCACATGGAAAGGCAGGGGCAAACAAGCACTCGTTTAGGTACTGAAGATCGCCCCCAAGAAAACCTGAAGCACCGTGGAAGCTTCCCGCCACTCTAGCGTGCGGGAACGACAGAAGGAATGCCAGGCATCCAAAACAAACAAGGGGCAGTCCACTACCCAGGAAGACTCCTGAACCTCGTAACGGAGCCAGAAAGGGAACAAAATCTCAAACCTGAATTCTGAGGGATCCATCTCCAAGGCATAATCCGGGTCATGCAGGAGGTATGCTGCAAGGGCCGCCCGCACCACACCAGGTTGGATGCATTTAGCCGAAAACCTCAGTTAAGACGGAACCGACGCACCCAGGGGAACACAGAACCGAACCTGGGGGTAGCCCCAGACCCACCACACCGGCGATCCACACCCCAGTTCTGAGGCTGGATGTCAAAACACGCGAAAAACCACTGACCGGAGGGAGGGAGGGAATCCGGGGAGCCTCCACGACTCGTCCAGAAAATGGTGTTTCATTACATTCAATGCTGGTTTTCTGGGGGGAGCCCCTACGGCTCCCCGGAGCTAACTACCCACAGAGGAAAAGAATAGGGACTGACCCAGGAGGTGGTCGCCACACACTACAGTACTCAACCCGAAGTCAACAGGCCACATCCGCCGACCCAAAGTGACACAGGCCCGACTGGGCCCCAGGAACGTGTACAAGGTAACGAATGGCCAAGGATCCTGTTCGACCACCAAATTCCCCGTGCCTGAACGTCCTCCCAGAACACAGTACGAAAGACGGCGGCAAGAGCCGCGAACTTGCGGACGTCATGGGCACGAAGATAGACCGCAGGCTGGAGAACCTGAAGAACCCCGCGGATGATCTGGGAGACCTGCACCCTCTAACAGGGAATAAGGGAACCGGAGCAACCCAAAGCGCGTCCATGGACCCAGAAGCCGTGGCGTGCCAATAGCGGCGGAGAGCCGCAACCGGACAAAAACAAAATGCACCCCCGGCCCAACTAACCAAGCATCAACAACCCAGGGACCCCTTCGGAAAGCAGCAGTCTCATCCTTCGCCAGGAAAGAAGAAGGCAGCAGACGACCAAACCGATCATCTCAGCGAAGAAGCAGAAAGCCCCTGCGCAGGAGGAGAGCATGAAGTGCACCTACCCGACCCCCAGAGGCCATTGCCAACCGGAAAAAAGAGCCATTGAAAAACAAACTGGAACCGAAGGGGCCACAAGAAAACGAGAAGAAAGAAAAGAGAGCACTCTGTCCAATGACCAGGACGGCTCAAGCGGCGCAAAAACAGGCTGGAGGTGAAACAAGCACGAGACAGCTTACGAACGGCGCAGATGAAAGTCCGAAAGCAAGCCAAAGCGGCTCCGCCAGCACCGCATAAAACGAGGCGACAGTATGCGGCAAGTCGACGGCCCCCAACCTCCAGCAGAAATGCCAAGCCGATGCCAACAAACGCAGCCACCGAAGAAGGGACAGAAGGAAAAGGAAGGACCGCCAAAACACCCCATACTGTCGCCAAGAAGCACACAGGCGGGACACCAACAACGAAGCCACCTGACCACCAACGGATGCGAGGTACCCGAGGCAGAACGTAATCAGTCCTGCCAAGGGGCATCCGAGCCTAGGAAGAGGCGGAGCCACAGGAAGATCTCGGGTGCGACCACCAAGGAAGCAGAGCCGGAAGCCCAAGCCGGCAAGAAGGAGACAGAACGTCTGCCGAACAGAAAACTCCCCCAACACGAGCAAGCTCGCCAGGGGATCGGAAACCATGGGTCCGACATGAGACACCAGAGAAGGGACATTGCAAGACTCTGAAAAAACGAACAGGCCGGGCCAGCCAGGAAAACAGGAAACCAAACCCAGCAACAGGAAGGGCAAAAGGTACAAACAAAACACACAACAGTGTGAAGGAGGGAATGATAAAAAGACCAGTAGAAATGTCTTAGTAACAGCGGCCAGGGACAAGTGAAGCAGGAAGACGAGAGGAATGCATGAGGAAGGGAAGTGGTGGAGGCCAACCCCACACACACAGCGTCCAGTGCAGATAAGAGCCCAGTAGGCTCCGGAACTTGAACAGAAAGCGAATGATAGGCAAGGGGTGAGACAAAGAGCCAAAGCTCATCCCCAGCCAGCACAACTAGGCGAGGAAAAGGAGGCTAGGACAGAGTTTCCAAGGAACATGGAAAAGCCAGGCCCGGCACAGCAAGACCGGCAAGGAAGGAGGGCCCCAGAAAAATCAAGGGAACAAAAACCCCAAACAAGGAAGGCGCCAGAAGGAACACGGAAGGGACAAACAAAATGCCACAGTCATACCCAACACACGCAGCCGCAGTATCAAAACCGCAGCAAAACGTCACCACACTCCCAGAGGAAGTGACAGGTTAGATAAAGATAAACTGGAACACGGGTGGCACACAAACATGGGGACACAGGTAGAAACCGAGTACCCAACAGAGCCACAGAGACGTTAGAAGAAACCTGTGCAATGTAACAGGTAACCGATGGAACACATTAGGCAGCCCATACCTGAGCTGACCCCATACACAGCTCCAAGTGTAGAGACGAGAGAGCCCAGGAGGCACAGAATCCGCACGTCAGGCAAATGACAGGTGAGAGGCGGAACCAAAGAGCCAGAGCCCAACCCCCGCAAGCACAATTAGGCGAGCACATAACACCCTCGACACAGGAAAACATACCACCGAACAGGCACCTCCACCATTGCACCATGGAACAAGGTGGAGGCGGGGCCCCGAACTCAAACATGGTTGGACAAGCATAGGATAGGGACAGGATGAGTACAGTCAGGAGCCGCCTCGTATGGGCCAAAAGACCTCCTGCAGTCACCAATGATCCGAGGATGGAATCGGGTGGTGAGAACAAGAGCTGCCAAGTATGGGCCAATAGCCCTGCAGCAGGCACCTCGGTTTTTATATTCTACGTTCTCGAGTACATGTGTACACCCTTTCCTACTCCCAAAAACAAAACAGCGTCAGGACGAAGGAGACACCAGACCGCACCTACTCACCTGTAGAACATAGGCGCTGAAGGGCCAGGACGCAAGCCTATGAGAATGGAGGCGGCTAGGGTATCGTGCACCCATAGCCGAGAAAACCGGGAGCACCGCCCGCGGAAGGCAGGCCAGAGCCGCTCACTCCGGAGAAGAGGAGAGCGGCGAAGGAGGCTCCCCCCACTCAAAAATGCAGGGAAAAACCCTGTGACCTCCCCATAGCAGCACTCCAGAATACCCCCAAGAGCAATGGGGCACGGACTGGAGAATGATAAAAGCGAAAGGCGAAGCCCCCGAGTGAAAATGGACGCAGAACACCAGCACGTGTGCACACCGCCCTGAACCACAACAAACTCCCACAGCGCATGCACAGGACACGAAAGAACAGTAGCCCAACAGGTTGGGCTACACAGGTCCATCCTACTCCGTCCAACAACAGAGCAGAAGAGTAACTCAACGGATCGTATCCCGAGCGATCCGTTGAAGAAACAGGCCAACTCATGGAAACAGAAGCCAACTTAACCGGCCCATGTAAGGAAAACAACGAACCCAATCGGAACCCAAGTGGGCTACCAATAGTCCAACATGGTGACAAAGAGCCCAACCAGCTACAAGTAGCCCAACCGGCGACAAGTAGCCCAACCGGTGACAAGTAGCCCAACCGGCGACAAGTAGCCCAACCGCAACAAGTAGCCCAACCGGCTACAAGCAGCCCAATCCGGCTACAAGTAGCCAAATCCGGCATCCCGGACCAGAACGAAAGGAAAACGAGAAATGCCGAAACACAGCGAGGAGAGAAAAGATATGAACAAATGAACGAGAAGGCCAAAAACCCAGAAGCTGCCTGGAATAGGACCTACAAGCCCTAGAAAGGACTGGAGGGAAGCCCCACCTAACGACGACAGATGTACCAGTAAAATGGGAAGGAGCAAAACTGTCTCGAACCTTCGAGAACACATAGAAGCAAACACAAAGGACAAAGGCACAAAAACCCAGTCGCACCCGAGACCAAAAGACATGCAGAACCCCCAGAAGAGGGGGGACATGACGGAGAAGTCCCATCCCGGGAAAAAAGGGGCGAAGAACACAGAAAAGCACCACCGACAGGACGGAAGCAACGGGCACAATGGATAAGGAACCGAACCCGGGGAGGGGCCGATGCCCAAATACTCGTGTGGAGAGAGGGGAAGGAAAAACCCCACTCCACAAAACAGCAAGCCCTGCCCAAAGGGGTAGAAAAACCCCAGGGGGAACCAATGGGGCCTGAGACCCCCCACGTCAGCCTCACCCTAGCCCCGGGAATCCACCCGGCAGGCCCCGAGGCCGAGCTGTCCCCCCAAAGCCCCAGCCTCAAGACAACCGAGGCAACTGTGTAAAAGCACTAAGGAAGGGAGTCCACTGGCAGACTCTTACAACATGGCTGGAGGAAACAGGCTCGAATGCCCCCGTCGCTACCCCGGAAGGGGAAGTCCCTGAGACCAACCGAGTCTCAAAACCATGGTAGCCCCGCCCCGACCCCGAACCCACAGACAGCAAAGACCCGGAAGTAAGGAGGAAGGGGGGGGGGACCTGACAAGACCACCAACGAAAACGGGGCAGCCTCGGGGCTTCCGGGGAGCAAACAACTAGCGCATTGCCACTGAAACCCAATGTGCAACGCCCGTGCAGCCTGCACCCACATAGTCAGCGTAAGACTTGGTAACCGAGTCACAAATAAGCAACTAAACTTGCAGGACCCCAGGCCGAAGGTGTCACCGACCTCACAGGCTGCAGACAGAGGCAAAACCGTGAGAGTCACCCTGAGACAAGGGAACCCTTGAACTCGCACAGAGCGAGGGGGGGGGGGGGAATCTGGGGCCACATCTATCGGGCCCATGCTCCCCCTTGGGGTTTCCCAGGGTCCTGAGTGTTTACTATAAGAGGACTCGCACACAGGTAATCCCAGGCAGGGTACTGCTAACCCTTGAACTCGCACAGAGCGAGGACGGGGGGGGGGAATCTGGGGCCACATCTATCGGGCCCATGCTCCCCCTTGGGGTTTCCCAGGGTCCTGAGCGTTTATTATAAGAGGACTCGCACACAGGTAATCCCAGGCAGGGTACTGCTAACCCTTGAACTCGCACAGAGCGAGGGGGGGGGGGAATCTGGGGCCACATCTATCGGGCCCATGCTCCCCCTTGGGGTTTCCCAGGGTCCTGAGCGTTTACTATAAGAGGACTCGCACACAGGTAATCCCAGGCAGGGTACTGCTAACTGGCGCCCATGGCTATCAAACAACGTTCTAAGAGCTGAACCCCCGGGACGTGTACACTCACGGGGACCTAGCAGGGGGAACCACCGGAAGAAAGAAGAGAACTTGGCACAAAGGAGGAAAGAACCAAAAGCAGAGCCCCCACCAGGTAGACAAACAAAAAGAAAAAGAAAACCCCGCAAGAGTACAGCGTACCCAGAACCGGCCGCTATGATTGGTGAAAACAAGCTGCGCAGCACCCTGTGCCCTGTCAGTGCAAACTGCCCCTTACCTTAAAGCAAACAAGGAAGACAGAACCCCCTATCACACAAAGGGCGGCTGAAAACCGAGCAGCAAATGGCCTAGCAGAAGCAGGACCCAAGGAACTTGTGGAAGGTAACCACAAGCCCCAAGGGCAGTACTTACAGGGCACTTAGGGAAGGGAACCCTAGGCACATGCAGGCCAAGTACTGGAGACTCACTCCCGGCTCACGCACCACCTAGAAGACAGACACCACACCCTAAGTATAGTGCTGAAACAACCACTGGAGCTGGAGCACACAACCGGTGCCACTAGCATCAGCCAAAGAACTGAGGTGTGGATCGCCGGCGTGGTGGGTCTGGGGCTACCCCTTCCCCCTCCCGGGGAGGGGAGAGCTGCGCAGACAGCGGCGCGATGACGGGTGACGTCATACTAGTTTGCTCGTTTTTGTTTGGGGAGTTCTATCCATTCGTTTTGCTTTTGGTTGCAATTTTCACCAGAATAGGGGTTTGTTTTGGGACGCCTACCTTTCTGGGTGCCTAACCTGGTCGATGGCAGACATAGAACTACACGGGAGTTTCTATAGGCCATTGCTTCCCTTGCCTGTCTAGAGGGGGGTCAGGTTCTGGCTCGTGGTCCCCGGTAGGCCCATAAGAACTCCGTACACATGACTGATGCCAAAGTCTGGCATTAGCATATCAGCCTGGTAAGCTCCATGGAGCTGTAGGGGCTCCCCCCAGAAAACAAAAAGATAAACAAAACCCCGCAAGACGACAGCGAACCCCAAGGAACAGAGCCGGCTGCTATGTCGGGAAAACGAAGCTGTACAGCACCCTGCGCCCCTACCAGAGCAAACTGCCACTTACCCACAGGTAACAAGGGAGAACAGAATACCCAAGAGCCCAACGGGCGGCCGAAAAACCGAACGGTAGAACGGACAAGCAGAGGCAGGTCCCGAGCAGCCTGTGGAAGGTGGCCCCAAGCTCCAAGGGCAGTACTTACAGGGCACCTAGGGAAGGCAGCCCTAGGCACATGCAGCCCGAGTACTGAAGATAACTCCTGGCTCTCGCACCCCTGGAAAAACAAACATCACACACAAAGCACAGTGCTGTAAAGACACTGGAGCCAGAGCACACGACCTCTGCCTATAGCATCAGCCTCAAGAACTGAGGTGTGGGTATCCGGCGTGGAGGGTCTGGGGCTCCCCTTTCCCCCTCCCGGGGAGGGGGGAGCTGTGCAGACAGTGGTGCGGCGACGTGTGACGTCATACTAGTTTGCTCGTTTTCTGTTGGGGAGTTCTATCCACTAGTTCGGCTTTCAGTAGCAATTTTAACCAGAATAGGGGTTTGTTTTGGGGCACTTACCTTTCTGGGTGCCTGATCCAGTCAATGGCAGACATAGAATGCTTCCAACCACACGGGGGGTTTCTATAGGCCATTGCTCCCCTTGCCTCTCTGAGGGGGCCCAGTTCTGGCCGTGGTCCCCGGTAGGCCTAAGAACTCCATACACATGACTGATGCCAAAGTCTGACATTAGCATATCAGCCTGGGATAGCTCTGGGGAGCCGACGGGGCTCCCCCCAGAAATGGTGACAGTCACCCCTGAGACAGCACACAGCAACCTTCAAACTTGTATGAAGTGAGCTAGAATTTGAAAGATGCATCCATAGGTTCATCTAGCCCTGACAGGGTTTTCCAGGGAACATAGGATGACTGCTACTGGAAGCTCAGGGAAGGTGTTGCTAACCGGTTAGACCCAAAGCTAACGAGGGAGAGATCACAAAACTGAAATCCCTGCGATGTGTACTGTCACGGGGGCCTAGCGGAGGGCCACCAAAATACTGTATTATAAGTGGTCATATAGTCACACCAGGCAGAACCCCCCAGCAGACACACACAACAAAAATGAAAAGAAAAATCCTGCAAAAGTACAACGTCCCAAGAGGAAACAGGAATCATCTGCTGCATAGGTAAGCTGGCTGCACAACACCTTGATGCCCCACCCAGCAACAATACCACTTCCTACTCAAGGCCAAACACCACTTCCTATCCAACCCCAGCTGGCCACAGGGACAGGGAAAATGCCAAGCAGCAAAAACCCATATGGAAATGGCATCCCGAACACACCACGGAAGCTATCCCTGACACGCAAGGGTAGTACTCACAAGGCACTTAGGGAAGGCTGCCCTATGTGCATGCACCCCCAGTACACTTTAGGGACACCTAGCCACCACACCATGAACAGCAGAGGACACCATGAAAGTAAACTTTACTTTGGAAACCCAGTCCAGAGATGATGTCAACCCTAGATCGCTTTAACCAACGAACTGAGGCTGGGTAGCCGGCGCGGTGGTTCCAGGGCTCCCCCCTCCCCATCACGGGGGGATCGGAAAGGGGCTGCACAGACGAGCGACACGACAGCGTGGTGTGATGTTCGCTTGTTTCCTTGGGAATTGAGGGAGTTTACCTCTCTGTTTGACTTTCATTTGCATTTTTCTTACCTTGTGGGGTCTGTTTTGTTATGCCTACCCTCCTGGGTGCCTAACCCCGATCGATGGCAGATAAGGTAAACCCCCAGCAACAGGGTTTTTTTCCAGGGCCATTGCTCCCTGTGCCTCTCTAAGGGGGCCAGGTTCTGACTCGTGGTCCCCAGTAAGCAGAACTCCATTGACTAAAGCCCCAGTCTAATGTATTGCATATTAGTCTAATAGCTCCTGGAAGCCATAGGGGGTCTCCACAGAAATTGTATACAATCCACAAAAGACAGAGGGAGCAAAAGGCCATCAGTGAAATCAAGAGGAACCTAAAATACTTCTCCTATGCAAAATCTATAACAAAAACTACATCCAGCATTGGGCTCTTGTGCAAGGGAGATGGAGCTTTCACAGATGGCAACAAAGAAATGCATGAAAAATACTGTGACAACAGTACGATTCTGTTTTTAGTGAGCCCCTGAACACATTGAAGATTGATAACTCAAACGAATTCTTCATGAATGTGGTACCAACATCAAATCATATGTCAGATGTCACCCTAGCCCCACTGGATTATAAAGTAGCCATGGACAGTATGCCTATGTACCCTGCACCAGGCCCTGATTCCTGGAACTTTATATTCATTAAGAATTGCAAAAATACCACTATCACAGACCTTAAAAATAATTTGGAGATAGAGCATGGACATTGGTGTTATCCCCAATGCACTTAAAACAACAGAGATTATGTCACTCGACAAAGCAAAATAGGAGGAAGTTAAGAAACTGCTAAAAATACCAGATCAATAGCACTAACATCACACATCATAAAAATATTTGAAAGAATGCTAAGAAGTAAGATCACAAAACATATGGAGTCATGTCCACAAAACCCCAAACAACATGGTTTTAGAGCAGTATGCTCCTGTCTTTCACAACTGCTAGATCACTATGACATGGTGCTAGAGGCCATGAAAGACGAGCAAAATGCCAAAGTTGTAATTCACAAATTTTGCGAGCGCATTCAACAAATGTGACTGTGGTGATATTGTACACAAATCAAGCACAAAAGGAATTACTAATAAAGTAGAAAAGTGGATCTTCAGTTTCCTAACAAGCCGTAGAAGTCAATAAAGTAAAATTCGGACCATAAACTGAGCTCAGTCCCCCAAGGTACATACTGTGTTTGCTCCAGTTCTATTGCTCATCTTCATATTGGACAAAGACAAGGACACAAACTATAATACCATATCATCCACTGCGATAGATACTAGAATTTTTTATGAGTAGACAATATAGAGGATATAGTAATTCTCCAAACTGATGTAAATCAGGTCTTCCAATTGGCCACAGAAAACAACATGTTCAACAAAGTTAAGGCCCAGCTACCCTGCTACAGCAAAAGCAAAAATACCAAAGAGGAAACCACATATAAAAATACCATAAAATTAAACTGCAGACAGCAAAGGCAATATAAAAGAGTTAGGAGAAATCATATAGGAAGACCTTACTTTTCAAGCTCACAATCAACCAGACCAACTCATAAGTCTGAATGCGAGCAGTGGCATCTCTCAGCCTAGTTGACCAGGGGCCAGATTCACGAAAGTACTTACGCAAGCACTTACGAACCTGTACATCTTTTCTCAATCTTTGGCGGCTTTGTTTCCAATTATTAAACAGTTAATGAGCTCCAAAGCACCAGGATGCTGTTTATAACAATAACAACAGTTGATTGGGAAGTTTTCATGCTTGTAAACTGTTTAATAAATGTAACCAAAGTCGTCAAAGATTGAGGAAAGATGTACATGTTCGTAAGTATTTGCGTAAGTGCTTTCGTGAATCTGGCCCCAGACCATCAGGAAGCCTGGTCAGAGACCTGGCAGCAGGGACATTGATTCCTAGAACCAACAAAAGGTAGCCAAAAGGTAGGATAACCCTGATCTAAGAGAGGTAAAACAAGGGTAAGCAATAACACACACAAATCATTCAGGCTGTTCAATATGAAAAAAACATAATTTAACTGGGTAATGTATGTGGTTCATAAAGTATGACTTAATAAAATTGGGTTCCAACTGGAATGTATGAAAACAGAGACTCATCCTTAACCTACATTTTTTCCAATGTCAGCAGCTAATATTTGTCAAGCAGGTTACTGATATTAATTACACTCTTGTCTTTAGGATAATGAATGGAATGTAAGTAGGAAGAAATAAGTAAAAGATAACAGAAGAAGTGGAGGAACAGAAAAGACCAAAGATGTGGGTTTGGGGTAGCAGAGATGGTCAAGAAAATTGTCCATGGTTTGAACATATGGAGAGGGTAATGGCTGACAATTCAAGAAACACATACAACAATGAAGTGTTGAGGGCACTGGAGTGAAGGATAGTTATATTAAAGAAATGTGAAGGATACCAGATCGTCCCACGATGAAAACAGAAGGGAGTTAAACAGGTTAGATTACATAAAAAAAGGTTGCCTTAAATGTTTTTCTGTTGTAGCTGTCCCTGAAAACTCCTCATATTAACTATATTTTAAAGCAAATTACAGTCCAAATTACAGCATGATGCAAGCACACATTTTTAGTATTACAGTACCATCATGAAAATAAATTCAATCTGAACCCATATTTTACTGGATATTTTATGCATGCTTCCCTTTCCTGATCATCTACACATAATGTTCTTGTAGCAATTGTGTTCAGTTGTGTAATATAACCAATAGTAGCTATACAGTAACACAATTTTATACAACCACATATCTGATATGCACATTGGGTGCCTTGTGATCCTCCTGCAACCCTTTATTACAGAGGGAAAATTAGGACAAATTAATATTTTGGAAGATAGCCTTAACAGCTCCTCTTAGCTGCTCCTATCTGCTAAATATAATGAACTATTAGTATCTACTGATTAATTTATCTAGAAACCAACATCTTTTAAAACCACTCTTTGAAAGTTAAAGAAAATGATTAATTACAAACATAATTCTGTAAAAGAAAATACAGTAGTGCCATCCATGAGCATTGTCGAGCATATCAACTTGGAACAATAAAGATTGATGACTGATGAAGATTAAGCCATCCAAGAGATGGCACGGTCACAAATAGCCTACAAGTTAGAACAAGAAAGATGTTCATGAGCACGATCTATGAGTTTCTAATTTCATCTTCTTAGTTTCCTACACTGAGCTTTAAATTTGCTCTGTACCTAGTGTTACCCAATCTCCTAATTTTTATGTAGTATCAAACAACCTTATCATTGTGTTCATTGCTGTCTTCTTTTATGTGCTAGCCATATGCTGTATTGTGACTACCAATTTTTGTCAACTACCATTCAAGCTGTCATTGCAATCGATCTTATATTGTTTCTGCTGTATTGTGCCTACCAATTTTTGTCAACTACCATTCAAGCTGTCATTGCAATCAATCTTAGCTACCTATGTGCTTTAATATACTGTACCTACAATTTTCTCTCATCTTCTTTTTTTCATTCCATGTAACTTATCATTTTTTTGTCTATAAATTTTGCAAGTATTTACCTCCTTAAAATTTTCTTAGATTAAGGACCTGCCCGAAACGCTGCGCGTACTAGTGGCTTTACAAGACTGTAATTACCATATTATGTATCCTCACATTCCCAATGTACATTCTTGTATATGCATAAATAAATAAATAAATAAATAAATAAATAAATAAAATAAGTCAAATGAGGTGTGAAGGTCATATACGGGTAATATAAGGCAAAATTCTTGCCTATCAGTGACTACAGGGACGTGAGGACATCCTAGTAGTCACTCACATCCATACGCCCCTACAAGGATGTGATTCTTCATGCCCCGCCCCTACCTGTTTATACCTGGCATGCTAACTATCTCTCTCAACACTAACCTTTTCATCATATGTTTTATTAAAGTTGTGAATGAAATTTGATTCAACAACGTCTTCCTTTAATGCATTCCACTTACCAACCACCCAGACAAGAAATGAATTTTCTTACATCTCCAACTCGGTTGTGTATCCAACTTCCACCGATGTCCCCTTGTGCTTCCTCCTTTTAATTTAACCCTTAGACCGCGTATATTACTGCGCATATTGGAGGCCTTGTAGCGAAAAATATTCAAATTATGTATAAATAACTTAAAAATGTTAAACAAATCTCCACCTTATTGGCTTCAGTGTCGTGAAACTTTCATCAAAATATTTTCAGAAATTGATTTTAGACGGATTTTTTAAAAATAAGAACGTTTTGTTGATAAGAACAGCTCCTAATAACTGGAACTGAAGGATTATGCAGTAATAAAGAAATGCAAGCACCTGTTCGACGCTCAAAGAAGAAGAATAGTAGTAAGAAGTGTCCACAAAGTGGATATGCAGTTGGTGCCTTTATATCATTGCCGAGTAATTCATAACAACACCAATAATAATGAATAACTATGTTAATATGCTCTATTTTGTTATATATCATAAAAATACAGTGTCCAATGTTAATATATGTTACTTTCATCAATGTCCTATAAATATTTTTTTTAGGGGAATTTTTATTTTTTAAGATTTTAGTTTTTTCTCCTTTGCTTATTATCTGATTTTGTTGTAACCTTTACATCCTGGAGAGTGCATATGTTTCCCTAACTATGTGAAGATAGAATGAAATTGGGCAACAAATAAATCAGTCACAACTCGCAAAACTTGGGACTTTTAATTTTTTTTTGGCCGATTTTTTCTCTGATTTCAAACTCTATTTTCTTTGTCTCTTTAGGTTGTTTTGATGATTAGGGACCAAATTAGGACTTTTTCACATATATAAAGTACAGTGGCACCTCGACTTACGATTGCCCCTACTTACGATAATTTCGAATTACGATGTAAATTTCATAAAAAAATGCGACTCGACATCCGATGGTGTCGTCGACTTACAATATTTGTTGGTACACGTTCGGGTCGACCGAGCACGTGGTTCCCGGTCACGCGGCTGACCTGCCTCAGTTTACTACAGCTGCCCGCTTAGTGACGATCGCACCTATAAGAAATTTCGCTTTTGTGGTGATTTTTTTGCATTTTGAACATTAAAGTAATTATTATATATCACACCATGAGTCCCAAGAAAGTCAGTGGTAAGGCTCAACATATGAGATCCCATATAAGGATGACCACAGAGCAGAAACAAGAGATCATTCGTAAATATGAAGATGGTGTGCGGGTTGTTGGACTGGCTAGGCAGTACAACAAATCTCAGTCAACAATATCCACCATACTGGCTAAGAAAAAGGACATTATGGGTGCTAAAGTGATGCACCATTACAGACAAATGTTAAAACGAAGGGAAAAACACATGTCTCTTGACAAATTTGTAATAAGATAAACAAGCACTGAACCACAACCAGGGCCTAGTGGTATTCAGGCAAAACGTAGGAGAGAGAGAGTACCCCAGAGAAAACATCACTGCCTGATGTTATAATGGAAGGGGACTCCCCCTTCCAAACAGTAACAACTCTCCTCCTCCTCCCTCATCACCATCTTCCATATGCCATCAAGAGCCCTCCATAAAGGTAAGATAAACTTTGGTACTGTATTGTAGTTAGAAATAAACATTGTATTCAGTATAAAATGTATTTGTATGTTAATATTTTGGAGGGTGGGGAACGGATTAATTCAAATCCCTTTATTTCTTATGGGAAAAATCACTTCGACTTACGATCCGTCTCTGGGAACGGATTAGCATCGTAAGTCGAGGCCCCATTGTATACCCTAAATATATCTCCTAAATCATTATAATTATTATAATTATCCCTATATTTTGTGTGTTTTTGGGGTTATTTTTTCTTGACTTCATTTCAACACATATTGACCTACAACTTTCACAGATTTGAGTACGAATGCCCAACAATGTTTATTAAAACATAAAAATAAATTAACGAATTAAAACTACCTTTATTCATTGTTGATAACTTCAACTTCAATTATCTCTGAAAGTAGAGTTTCAACTTTGAGTGGCTTCTAAAATTCCAGTTTTTGACCGATTCTCACTATTTTGACATATTGTGTGCTCAGCTGTCTATTCTACAATCCCTTCAGAATGGATTTTTCATAAAATTTATACATTTTGAGTTATAATTTGTTTTGGTGTAAATTTGTCGCATATTTCAAATGCCCTATTGACGATTTTTTTTACCGTAAACTGTACTGAAAACCTATATTTTAATTTGATGAAAATGAAGTCCATATGCTATTCTGAGAGTATAACAACTTTCCTTGAGATGATTCTTGAGATGATTTCGGGGCTTTTTTTTAGTGTCCCCGCGGCCCGGTCCTCGACCAGGCCTCCACCCCCAGGAAGCAGCCCGTGACAGCTGACTAGCACCCAGGTACCTACTTTACTGCTAGGTAACAGGGGGTATAGGGTGAAAGAAACTTTGCCCATTGTTTCTCACTGGCGCCTGGGATCGAACCCAGGACCACAGGATCACAAGGGATCCTGTGGATCACAAGGGATCACAAGGGACTTTAAATGAACAATTGGTGAAAGTTCATATTTTTCATTCTGAATTGAAAATCTGAAGTTTTCAGTATTCAATTTTAAAATTCATTTTTATTTTTTTTTGTTTTTTAAGTTACGCTGTGATCATTTAGACAAAGTTGGAGCATTTGCCTAGTTGATTATTGCAAAAAAAATTGGAAAGTGTTTGTGCAAGTTTTAAAACTCTATGTTAAATTATTTTATGTCAAATCATATATGTATGTATTGCACGGTCTAAGGGTTAAATAGGATCTTTTTGTCTACTTTATCTATTTCCCCTCAGGATCTTGCATGTTGTGATCATAATCCTTCTGTTTCTTTTCTCCTCTAAGGTTGTGAGAGTTTCCCTCAACCTGTCCTCACTGCTAAGGTCTCTCAATTCTGGTACTCAATTTGTTGACCAAACCTGATATTCAATAGTGCATTGACGGTACTTAGTTCTTGCAAACCTCTGAACTTTCTCAAGTTTCTTTTTGTGCTTCACAAGGTGCAGGTTCCATGCTGGTGCCACATACTCAAGGAATGGTCTTGCACAAGCAGTGCGTACAGACTTAAAGCCTCCTTATTTTGATTCTTAAGTGATGTTCGTATGTTTGCAAACTTCCCATATGATGTTGATGTTATCCTCTTTCCATGAGCTTCTGGTGTTAGTGTTGAAATCATATCCACGCCCAGGTCTTTTTCTCTTATTATTTCTTGTAATTGTCTTCCCTTCATGGTATAGGTAAATATGGGTCTTCTTTCTCTCTCTCTCTCGTATGCAAATTCCTTACTTAACACTTATTTGAATTTAATTCCAGCAGCTAATTATCTGCCCTCTCCTGAAGTTGTTACTCTCTTCACTTACTATGCACCATTAGCAAACATTAACATGTACAATTTCACTCCCTCTGGGATGTCATTTACATGAATTAGAAAAAGCAATGGACCTATGAACATCCCTTTCCACTCCTCTCCAGCTAGACATATCCTCTCCTACAATGACCCTTTGGTTCCTGTCCATCGGGTACTCCAGTACCGAATCACGTGCCTTTCTTGAAATCCCCACTTGTCTCTTTATCTTGGAAAGGTTAATCCTGTAACCTAAGGATAGTTACAGAATGAAAGCAATGCCTGTGGTGTCTCATTTTCCCAATAAACTTTGTCATGACACTTTGAAACTGTCTTGACCACCACCACCTCACTTAACTGCTCCAACCATCTACCACTCTGTTTGCAGAAAAGAACTTTCTAAGATTTTTTTTGGCACCTTTGTTTTCTTAGCTTCAATCTGTGACCTCTTGGTCTTGACGCTGCATATTGAAAAATGTTCCTCTGTTTATTTTGACAGTTCCTGTTACCTTTTATCTGTAGTGATCATGCTGCCTCTTTTCCTTCTATCTATTAGCTTTGGCATATTTAACATCTCTAGCCTCTTCTCGTAGCTCATTATTCAATTCCAGAAGCCATCTAGTAGCACGTCTTTGCATCCTTTCCAGTTTACTGATGTTCTTTTTGAGATATAGGCGCCATACAACAGATGCATATTTAAATTTTGGTCTAACAAAATTCATGAGCAATTTCTTTAGTATTTCACCATCCATGCATTTAAAAGTAATTCTTAAAGTTAGTTGGAAAGTGTAGCATATATTAGGCAGTTGATAGTGGTAAGGTTTGCGATGTTGTGTGCCTTGACTTTAGCAAAGCTTTTGATACAGTTCCACATAATAGACTGATTAATAAGATAGAGGCTCATGGTATTGGGGGTGCTATATTAATTTGGATTAGGGCATGGCTATACCAAAGGAAACAGAGAGTTAGTATAAATGGGGGTTAAGTCAGAGTGGGAAAATGTTGTAAGTGGAGTGCCACAAGGCTCTGTCTTGGGACCTCTGTTGTTTATAATATATATAAATGATTTATATTCAGGTTTGAGTAGCAACATTTGCAAATTTGCCGATGATACAACAATCAGTAGGGAAATTAACATGGAAGACAACTCGCTATCACTTCAAGTTGATCTAAATAGGGTTTTGAAATGGTCAAAAGGTTGGCAGATGCAGTTTAATGCTGATAAATGTAAAGTTCTGAGGTTAGATGATAATGATAGAGTTGCAAGATACGAGCTAGATGGTGTTGAGATTGCGAAGTCGGATTGAGAAAGGGATCTGGGAGTTATGATTAGTAAGAATTTAAAACCAAAGGATCAATGCATGAATGTTCGTAATAAAGCAAATAGGACACTGGGATTTATTAATTGAAGCGTTAGTAACGAGACACCTGGTGTTGTTCTTCAGCTATATCTTGTTCTGGTTAGGCTTTATTTAGATTATGTAGTTCAGTTTTGGTCCACGTACTATAGAATGGATATAAATTCACTTGAATGTGAATTCAAGTTCACTTCAGCTGAACAAGTCTACGTGGGTGGAGACGAGGACAGGTTGACTAGTTTAGCAGTTACCAGGGAGGATGTAATTAAACAAATAATTAAACTTAAACCAAACAAATCCCCAGGGCCGGATGAAGTGTTTGCCAGGGTGCTTAAGGAATGCAAAGAGGAGCTTTGCGACCCACTGTCTAACATATTTAATAAATCAATAGAGTCAGGCAGAGTGCCAGAGTCGTGGAAGGTTTCTAATTTGATACCAATTTTTAAGACAGGAGATAGATCACTTGCGTCAAACTATCGGCCAATTAGCCTAACGTCTATTGTGGGAAAGTTACTTGAATCGATAATTGCAAATAAAATTCATCTTCATCTTGAAAAACATAAATTAATAAATGAGTCCCAACATGGTTTTACAAATGGCCGTTTATGTTTAACAAATTTGCTATCTTTTTATTCCAGCATAGCTGAGGCAGTTGATAGTGGTAAGGATTGTGATGTTGTGTATCTTGACTTTAGCAAAGCTTTTGATACAGTGCCATATGAAAGACTGATTAAAAAGATAGAGGCTCATGGTATTGGGGGTGCTATATTAAGTTTGGATCCAAGGGGTTGTCATAGCCAGGGGGTGGTAATGGAGGACGAGCTCCCATGATCTATAAAATGCTCCTATATGGCATGTGTCTCCAATAGCCTCTGACAACCAAATCCAACTCCTGGCCTGCACAGGTGGCTTAGTCTTTAAGTCCGGCAGAACTGCTTTTACTGACAGGAGAAGGGGCGAGGGCATGCCTCTGGCGCCTTAAAACCAGCTGCTCCGGGTAGATGGGACTCGATAGCCTGGGAAGGCAGCCCATCTAGGGGAAGGAAAACCCTGATTTTAAACCTCCACTGCCTTGTGGCCATACCTCTTTTTTGGGAAAGGCTTCAGGAGTCAACCTCGAGGAAAAATCCGGAGTTGGAGCCCCTAAGGCAGTTCATTGTTGACATTGACCTCGTTCTGGCAGCTCCTGCGACGTTGCTGGAACCATGTGTATTGGCATTTGCCTTTCTATTGGATAATTTCAGCAACATGGAGAGGGGGGACCTGCTGCATGGGTAACAGCTTCTCCTCCATATCTACCTACCCAGGCTTTGTATCTAATCTACCCAACAACGTTACATTGTTGGGTAGATTAGATACACAGTGTTTAGTGAGTTTCATATTTATTTAGCAGTCCTGGATACAGCAGTGTCGTAGATGTTGAGACGGAGCTTGGAGCAGAGCAGAGAGTTGAGTGAGGCCAGAGTCGCGGAGCTCTATGTGGGAGAGCGTTGTAGCTCGATGCAGTCCTAGTCTGCTATCTGTTCTGTGTCGAAGCTGTAGTATCTTGGGGTCGATTAGAACTGCATACGACGAGTGCTACATTCTTGACTGGAAGTTGTACTAAGAAGAGCTTTGTTTCTCTCATTAAGCTAATGCTTTTGGAGCGAGTATATTATTGGGATAATCTACTCGCTACAGAAGTACTGTATATTATTGAGATAATCTACTCACTACAGTTTGGTTTAGTTTTACTATTTGTTTAATTACATCCTCCCTGGTAACTGCAAAACTAGTCAACCTGTCCTCATCCCCACCCACATAGACTTGTTCGGCTGAAGGCATATTGGTAAATTCCTCTTTAGTAAATACAGAGATAAAATATTTATTAAAAATACTACTCATCTTCTCGTCATTATCCGTTATTTGACCTGTCTCAGTTTTTAATAAACCTATTCTTTTCCTAGTCTTTGTTTGATACAACTGAAAAAACTTTAGGATTCGACTTTGCTTGCCCTGCTATGCAAACTTCCTAGCTTCGTTTTGCTTTCCTTCTCTTTTTTTAACATTTCTAACCAGTTGTATAAATTCCTGTTCTAAACTGACTTCCCCATTCTTAATCCTTTTGTACCACGCTCTCTTTTTACCTATAAGGTTCTTCAGATCCTTTGTTATCCACTTCGGGTCATTAGTATTCGATCAGAACAGTAGAGATTTAATTTTAAGATGCAGTTTTTTAAGCAAAGATAAACATTGCCATCATTCCATAAACATGTAGAGTATATGCAATAAGACAAGTATTTTACCTGCTGTTGTTGGAATGCATGGGGATGTTGTTGCTGCTGTTGCTGCTGTTGTTGTTGCGGCTGCTGTTGCTGCTGCTGTTGAGGATTGAACTGAGCCGTCATCTGTGAGGGTGGGGGTGCCCCTCGTGGCATCTGTGTTGGTGTTGGTGTACCACAGACCATCTGGGCAGGTGAAGGTAATCTGGTCATATGTACAGCGTTGTGAGGACCACAGGTCATCTGTGATGGTGTTACTGGTCCTCGGGTCATCTGTGCTGAATTTGATGGCCCTCGGATCAATGGAGATGATGCTGGCACTCGAGGCAAGGGCGTGGGCGTCTCCACCACTTCTGATGTTTTTCGTTTCCGTTTTTTTCTTCCATCCTCTGAAAAAATTGTAGTTTGTTAATGATTACAGTATTTAATATAAAAAATAATGAAACTACTATATGTGGAGTAATTACATGAGGAAACTCGAGGAAGGCATCCCCTGATAACAGGACATTTCAGGATATCAACAATACTGCATTACAGTACATAATTATTTTAGTAATTATTTTGTTATTATAAATGTTCTGCAAGTCCAGAACAATAGAAAGGAAAGATAAAACTGGATATTTTAATATTATATTTACAGAATGTGAAAGTCAAAAGGCCTTCTACAGTTTCTTTTTCTTATGTTACCATTATGAATGATAAAACCCAGATGAGGTATATGGTATACATATACATTGATGTGTGAAACGCACCAATTTTTTCAAGGAAAGTTCTCTTTCCTTTCTCTCAAGGTAAGGAGGTAACCTCAAGGTAAGGTAGCACTGTTCTCTGGATGTAACATTCTCAAAAGGAATGGTGGATTTCACACTGCCATCTATACTAAGGGAACCAACATACGATTGTGCCATAATGCAAGCAGTGCCCCAAGAAATACAAGCAGGTTGTCGACACCTATGTTCCCTGTGCTGTCACATAGCAACAGTTGGAAGCAGGTTGATGAGATACTCAGTAGAGTTAAGCAGGTCTCTGTCAACGAGTACTCTGAATACACTATAGTTACAGAACAAGCACCCTAGACCGACTTATATGGCACCTTAGATCGACAGCCACAGCACCCTGGACCAAAACACAGCATCCTTAACCGAGCAACATGGTGTCCTAGACCGACAGACATGGCACCCTGGATAAAGGGTGGACTATGGACTGACAGACAGGGCACCCTAGATCAATATGGCATCCTAGACAAACATGGCACTCTGGATAAAAAAATAACTGCTGCTCAAACGTCTTCACCACTGCAGTGTCCACCAGACCTTGTTGGTGGTTTGGTGAACACTGCAGTATGCAGTTTGATATAAGAACCACAGCCTGGTTGACCAAGTGCCCTTTGAAGGTGTTCATCAAATTCCCTCCTGAATATTATTAGGAGACTGTTAGCAATGCCCCTTGTATTTAGAGAGAGTTGTTGAAAAGTTTTGATGCATATAATGTTTATTAAATTATCCAGGAGGCATGGCAGAATATGTAATAGCCCTATTGCACCCATTCTTTTCAATGGGAATATTTTACACATTCTAATGTCTTCCAATCTCTTATAGAAATTATTTGTGTGTGCACATTTAGAAGCAATTCCTCTAATATGTGAGGGTTTAAGCAGTCCCATGACATCCAAGACTATGTCTTGGTCTAGGAATTATGAGAAGCAGAAATGTCTAAATTTATGTTGCCCAGGGTTATGCAGTCATTGTGATTACAGTGCATGTGTTTTGTGATCTGATAAACATGATTTCAAAGTTTTTGAGTGTGACGTTAGTGCTAAATCTATATTTTTAGTATCCGATTTGTGGCTGCTTTTATGGATTTGTTTTGACTGTTGCCAATGGAGGTGGTTAGTTTATTGTCCACCCCATACTAATCCTATAAGTGGTAGTACAAAAAAGTATTAGATGGGGTAAAATAGTTCTTAACAGACCTCAGCATCTGATATATAGTGCCTGTGGTGCAGTGGTAAGACACTCGCCCCGTACTTCACAAGCGATCTGGCCTGGGTTCGTATTCTGACTAGAAAGAATTGACTCGGTGCCAATCCCTTACTGTATACCTCTGTTTACCCAGCAGTGAATGGGTACCTGTTGTTAAACGATTCCCGGGTCGTATTAAGGGGAAAATTAACATTTAAGGACCTGCAGAAATTCTATGCATGCTAATGGCTTTACAAGAATTTAAGAACTCTTGAATAAATAAAATTAAGTACTGTAAATCAAAAAATAAAAATAAAATAAAATAAAAAGTGTTTTAATACCTAAAATAATAAAAACTATTGGATATTATAAGGTAAAGAAGGCCTGCTGTTTACGATTAATCTACAAACTATTACTATTACTGGTACATTCTTTTAATTATGCTGCCGTCAGGTTGTTCAACAATACCAGCACTCCTTGTAACTGAATTGAGTGATCCATACACACAAATCACAATAGCATGATATATCAGATGAACAAATCCACAAGGGCCGTGACAAGGGTTCGAACCTACGCACGGGACGTTCCCAGCTGCGCCTTAGTCAACTGTACCAACTGTATCAACTTAGTCAACTAAGGCGCAGCTGGGAACATCCCATGCGTAGGTTCGAACCCTCCCACGGCCCATGTGGATTTGTTTGAGTGATCCATCGTGTATATGGTCTATGTAATATTGCTTTCAGTTTGCAGATTATGTATGTGTTGTAGGATACTTAACTTTGCAACAGGCTAGGCATGAATGTTGTGATTAGTTTCCTGGTGAGATAAGCAGGCATCAGGATGTCAAAAGATATTAATAAATAATAAATAAATAAATAAATAAATAAATAAATAAATAAATAAATAAATAAATAAATAAATAAATAAATAAATAAATGTTTATTTAGGTAAGGTACATACATACAAGAGATTTTACAAAGATTGATGGATTTATAGATAGAGCTAGTACATACAATGCCTACAGCCACTATTACGCAAAGCGTTTCGGGCAGGTAAAACATTAATGACTAAAGCTTAATACTAATTTGGTATAAAGAATAAAATGTGTTGAGAACAAATAAAAATAGAGATAAAAGAGGGGGGAACATGGCTGAAAAAGCAGCACAAATATAATTAGGTCGACAAACAGCGTTGTATAAAAAAAAACAGACATGGGTTGACAATTGAGGGGTAAGGTAGGTTACAGGAAATTTATTAGGTATAGCTTCGTTTTTAACTTAAACTGGTTGAGAGAGGTACAGTCTTTAACATGGTTGGGAAGGTCATTCCACATTCTGGGTCCCTTGATTTGTAGAGCATTTCTAGTTTGATTAAGTCGTACTCTTGGAATATCAAAACTGTATTTATTTCTGGTGTGGTGCTCATGGGTTCTGTTACAACCTTCTATGAAGCTTTTGAGGTCAGGATTGGCATTACAGTTCAGTGTTTTATATATGTATAATATACATGAGAGAATGTGCAGTGACTTAATATCTAGCATATTCAGAGATTTGAGTAAGGGTACCGAGTGATGTCTGGGGCCAGAGTTGGATATTGTCCTAATAGCAGCTTTGTGTTGAGTAATTAGAGGACGTAAATGATTTTGGGTAGTAGATCCCCAAGCACAAATACCATAGTTGAGATATGGATAGATGAGGGAGTAATAGAGAGTCACCAGGGCAGGGCGGGGTACATAATATCTGATCTTAGAAAGAATGCCAACAGTTTTTGAAACTTTTTTTGATATATTTAGAATGTGTCCCTGGAAATTCAGTTTGTGATCAATGAGAACGCTAAGGAACTTGCCATCTAATTTGTTACAAATTTGGGTATTGTTTATTTTGAGATTTATTTGATTAGAGGATTTATTGTCAAACAGAATATAGAAAGTTTTGTCAATGTTAAGGGTGAGTTTGTTGGCAGTTAGCCAAAGATGGACTTTATTTAGCTCAGTATTTACTGTGGCATTTAGAGCAAGGGGGTCAGGACTGGAGTAAATGAAGGTTGTGTCGTCAGCAAATAGAATTGGTTTGAGGTGTTGTTATTTTTATCTGTCTATATTATCTGTCAGGGTGATAGGAAGTGCTGCAATTTTTCCCCTTGTGTGAAGTGGCTCGATATTCAGTGTTTTCAGCACTAGGATAACACCAGTATGTATGTTCTGTCTCCATAGGATATGTAGGGCCTGGTGCAGAGTGCACGCAGTCACATTCATGAAGAAATCATTTGGCAAGCTAAACAATTTACGTGTGTTTAATGGATCACTAAAAACAGTCATTGTGTCCTCGATATTTCCCTCATTTCTTAGATGTCATCAGTGAATAATCCATTTCCCTTATTTAAGGGCCCTGGATTGTACCTGGATGAGGTTCTGGGAGTCTTCACTTCTCATGCTCAGCCTGGGGCCAGGCCTGACTTGTGACAGCTTGGTCCAACAGGCTGTTTGGAGGAGACCACAGGCCTCCTCCAGGCCTATAGCATAGGCCACCACGTGTACCTGCCTGCTTGCCAGTCCAACGTGGACTTAGTCTGTTTAAACTTGGGGCAACTCAGCAACTAAGTGATAACTCAGCCGGCCGTCCTTGCCTTGCCACACACGTGGACTCAGCCACCCAGCACCGAAGAGGTTTCGACGGACTTGGACAGTGATTCCCAGCTCAACATGGACCTAAACACGGCTGCCACGGCCCCGGACCTCTGCCTGCCCGACACTGTGGATGCGGGCCCATCGACCTCGTAGTACGACATGGCCGGAACCTCTTGCCTCGCACCAGACACCCTAAGGTACAGTTGTTTCCTCACCCCTGGTGGGGTTTCCTTTTGTGTTTTGTGTTCCGCATCCTAGTCAGGACCGCCTACAGTGATTCCCGGCATGTGCCCAGTGCCTATGTTCCCTGGGGCATGTGTCCTTGCTGGACACGTGCTGCCTTAACTAGCACCTCTCTGTCCGTGTGGGCCACGGGGGTTTGTGTTCTCTTTCCAGACCCCATACATAGCCCCGTAGCTTCCTTATGCCCTCGGGTGGGCCCATATGCCCCCGGGTGGGCCCATATGCCCTCGGGTGGGCCCATATGCCCCCGGGTGGGCCCATATGCCCCCGGGTGGGCCCATATGCCCCCGGGTGGGCCCATATGCCTCCGGGTGGGCCCATATGCCCCCGGGTGGGCCCATATGCCCCCGGGTGGGCCCATATGCCCCCGGGTGGGCCCATATGCCCCCGGGTGGGCCCATATGCCCCCGGGTGGGCCCATATGCCCCCGGGTGGGCCCATATGCCCCCGGGTGGGCCCATATGCCCCCGGGTGGGCCCATATGCCCCGGGTGGGCCCATATGCCCCCGGGTGGGCCCATATGCCCCCGGGTGGGCCTATATGCCCCGCGTCGGGCCACACTGCTTTCCTCGGCCTCTGTGCCGCCCTAGCTTCCTCTATTTCCCGGCCTAGTTGCCGTGTTGGCCCCCCCATGTGGCGGGCATGTGCGAGGGTTCCCCTACGCCTGCGGGTTAGCGGTGCGCCACGTGCGCGGCGGAGCTCGCTCCAACACGAACGGGCGGATTGGGGCTCTCTTTTCCCATAGAGGGCCTTCCTTCCTCCTTCCCGGGGCCTTCTGGCTCTATTTTCTGCCTGCAGGCTCTATACTTGGATATGGCCTCCTTCTGAACCTACAGGCTCTATTCTTGGCCTGTGGGCTCTATTCCTAGGCTACAAGCCATCCTGGGCCTACGGGCTCTATTCTTGGCCAGCAGGCTCCTTTTCTCTGACTCGGGCTCTTTCACGGCCTCCGCGCTTCTTCTGCGCCTTCGGGGCTCTATTCTTGGCCTCAGAGCTTTACTCCAGGCCTATGGGCTCTATTCCACTGCGGGCTCGTTTTTCTTAGCCTACGGGCTCCTTTCCCGGCCCGCGGGCTCTATTCCAATACAGGCTTCATTCTTGACCTACGGGCTCCATCCACAGCCCACGGCCCCCCTTCCAGGCCTAAGGGCTCTATCCCGGGCTTTCGTGCTCTTTCCAGGCCCACAAGCTCTTTTTCCAGGCCTGCGGGCTCTATTCTCGGCCTATGGGCCTACACTGCTCCTCCATGCTCTACGTGGGGCCCCACAGTTTCCCTAAGCCCCTGGCAGGGCCTTTTCCCCGCAACCTTATGCTCAGGCTGGGCCACATCCGTTTCCCTGACACGGGCGCTTCTCTACGCCCATGTGGCCACCACAGTCTGCTAGCCACAAGCCGGGCCACTCCGTTTTACTGACCTAAGCTGGACCATTTCAGTTTATTATGTCCCAGGGTGGGCCATTTCAGTTTATTGTGGGCCATTTCAGTTTATTGTGGGCCATTTGAGTTTATTATGTCCCAGGGTGGGCCACCTCAGTTTATTATGTCCCAGGGTGGGCCACCTCAGTTTATTATGTCCCAGGGTGGGCCACCTCAGTTTATTATGTCCCAGGGTGGGCCACTTCAGTTTATTATGTCCCAGGGTGGGCCACTTCAGTTCATTATGTCCCAGGGTGGGCCATTTCAGTTATAGGCACCTGGCCGGGGCCACTTCAGTTATAGGCACCTGGCCGGGGCCACTTCAGTTATAGGCACCTGGCCGGGGCCGCTTCAGTTATAGGCACCTGGCCGGGGCCGCTTCAGTTATAGGCACCTGGCCGGGGCCGCTTCAGTTATAGGCACCTGGCCGGGGCCGCTTCAGTTATAGGCACCTGGCCGGGGCCGCTTCAGTTATATGCACCTGGCCGGGGCCACTTCAGTTATAGGCACCTGGCCGGGGCCACTTCAGTTATAGGCACCTGGCCGGGGCCACTTCAGTTATAGGCACCTGGCCGGGGCCACTTCAGTTATAGGCACCTGGCCGGGGCCACTTCAGTTATAGGCACCTGGCCGGGGCCACTTCAGTTATAGGCACCTGGCCGGGGGCACTTCAGTTATAGGCACCTGGCCGGGGGCACTTCAGTTATAGGCACCTGGCCGGGGGCACTTCAGTTATAGGCACCTGGCCGGGGGCACTTCAGTTATAGGCACCTGGCCGGGGGCACTTCAGTTATAGGCACCTGGCCGGGGGCACTTCAGTTATAGGCACCTGGCCGGGGGCACTTCAGTTATAGGCACCTGGCCGGGGCCATTTCAGTTTCTAGGCCTCTGGGCTGGGCCCGGCGTTATCTTCACGTTAGCTCACAGTTCCCTTAAGAAGACATGAAGATGATTACAAGACGACTCCGGCACGACCTAAAGGACTTCGTTTCTATGCCCCTTGGCTGGGTCACTTCAGTTTCTATGCCCCTTGGCTGGGTCACTTCAGTTTCTATGCCCCTTGGCTGGGTCACTTCAGTTTCTATGCCCCTTGGCTGGGTCACTTCAGTTTCTATGCCCCTTGGCTGGGTCACTTCAGTTTCTATGCCCCTTGGCTGGGTCACTTCAGTTTCTATGCCCCTTGGCTGGGTCACTTCAGTTTCTATGCCCCTTGGCTGGGTCACTTCAGTTTCTATGAGAAGCCATGGGGGGGGGGCAACGTAATTCAGTTAAGTCTGCCAGGGTGTCCACCCCTTAGCCGAGTCCTCAATTCCCTGCCCCTTAGCCGGGCCGGTCTTCTTGCCCCTAGACGGGCCTCTTCCCCTTCATTTTTCCCGTTCCAGGGTTAACCGTTTGAGCTTCTTATATTCAGTTTTTCCTGTCCCAGGGTGCTCCTCTTCAGCTTATGTCCCAGCGTGGGCCACTCCAGTTAGTTATGTCCCAGAGTGAGCTAGTGCCTCTTCAGCTTATCTATGTACAGAGTGAGTCACTTCAGTTATTATGTACCAGAGTGGGCCACTTCAGTTTATTATGTACCAGAGTGGGCGACTCCAGTTATTCTGTCCCAGGGTGGGCTACTTCAGTTTATTATGTCCAGGGTGGGTCATTTCAGCTTCTCTTGTCCCAGGGTGGGCCACTTCAGTTTATCCTGTTCCAGGGTGGACCACTTCAGTTAATTTGTCCCAGGGTGGAACACTTCATTCTATGTCCCAGGCTGGGACACTACAGTTCCCCTTGCGCGAGCAGGGGCCCGCTTCAGTTTACTATGCCCCAGGTAGCACGTGGTGTACTGTCTCTCGGATGATCGTCATCCGAGGATTCGGATGGCGGATTCCCCAGGATTCGGACATGCTGCCCTCTTGCATTTCCAGTCTGTGGTCGGGTCTACCCTTCCCTTCATTGGAGGCTCCTCCAATTGCTACATCTTTTGTTATTCTATTATGTTATTATAACTCTTTCCCTGATGCATTTACGTTCATCTTTTCTTTCTGGAGGTCGCAATGACCGCATTCCACCGCCTTTTTACAGAAAAAGGCGGAAAAAAGGCGGTTCCTGCCCGAAACGCTTTGCGTAATAGTGGCTTTAGGCACTGTATGTACTAGCTCTATCTATAAATCTATAAATTTTTGTAAAATCTCTTGTATGTATGTACTTTACCTGAATAAACATTTATTTATTTATTTATTTAGAATTTTGACATGACGCCTTCTCCACCATGTGTTCTTATCTCTCCGACGGTATGGCGTCAATTGTGATCCTTCCTTTTTCATCATTCAGCTTTGAATACCTTTCACGGCGCACCTATGTCGTATCCTCAACTTCATTGGCGAACGGCACGCCTCACCACACCTGCCAGGACTGGACCAGGACGCCCAGAGCCTTCGTCCCGATGCCTAAGGTACTCTGCTCCCAATCCTTCCCACTGAAGTAACGGTTATTGTTTTCCAACAATCCTGCTGGACGTACCATCTAATTTACTTTTACATTTATCTTACATTTACATTTATTTTACTTTTACGTGTATTTTACTTTTATGTTTATTTACGTTAACTACTTCCCTTTCTTATTAAGACGAATCTCTACATTCCCACCATTCAACTGTTCCTCCTTGCAAACCTGGAGCATTCCAGCCTTCTTGTTTCTTTAAGTCTCGAATGAGACACCCCCCCCCCACAGGCGTGGCCGAGCACGCCCTGGTCGGTGGCCACATGTTGAAGGGGTTACATATGCCCACCCTCATTCAGCTTTTCAAGGATCCAGCGACAACATCAGCGGACACGGACCACAGCTTAACAGACCTATCGTCGCAGGAGTGGGCGACTTCAAGGGTGGGCCGACAGGACCCCCTCCCCTTTGTACTTGTCGCAGGGGGTCGTCTTGCACAGTTCTCCTCTACCAGCTGTACACCCCCATGGCCACATAATGTCCCCCCAACACCTGACCCGGACGTTCAGCCGTTTCATTGCCCGACATATGTCCGGTTTTTCTACAAGTGCGGTTAAACTGCCATTTATGTTTAATCTCCTTCTCTCTGAGGGACTTCCTTCCAGACACAGGTATTCACAGCATCCCTGCGCTCCTGTCTCTCCCCTGCGAGTACTTTAACGTGTGGTGGGCCTCTAATGCTTCCCTTTCAGCTACTGAAATTTAATTATGCCTTTTACTTCATTACCTTAATAATGTGTTACAGGACGGGTCTGGAGCTGCCCCCCTCTCCCCCATTTTTCCTTGCACTACATGCTGTTGACCATGGCCATTCCTCCTTCCTTCCACGGACATGCTACATGCGGGGCGTCCATGCCACCCCCACTACCGGCAGGGGATTTATTTCAATATACAACGCTTTATACGATTTATAGTGCAATTACGCTGTCGAATCAAGATTTTTCCTTACGACACCATATCTGGTTTCACTTACGCTACCGCCCCCCTTCTCCACAGAAACGACTCGGAGGGAACACCCCACACCCTCTGGGACGAGGAAGAGGGTGTGGCCCGGCCTGCTCCCACCTGACTCCAACCGTTTCAGCCGACCGCTTCCCATTCATCCTACGAATTTGCCCCTTTCCCTAGGATCCTGCTTAGGTACCTCGTCTAACCTCGGGCTTACCAATAATAGGCATTTATCCACAGCTTAGCGTTGGTTGCAGTCTGCCTTACCCGCGGTGTCCTCGACTGTGGAGTGTTATCCGACCATCATCACTTAAATTAACCCTAAAGTGTTCTTTTCCTCAAAATCTGTTCAGATCACTTCGGCTAGAATGCCTGGGCGTTGCAGTTTACGTCCCCGGTGCTGTCAGTTTAAGGTTGCCCACCCACTTCTTACCTTCAGTTCCTGCCGCTAAGGGTGAGCATAATAGCATGCCCTTAGTTCTCTCCTAGAAAGCCGACATCCACTGGACCTGTGGACTTGCTTCTACTCTATCCGTTTATTTTTCAGGCTGTAACCATAATTGGCAGTTATCCACAGCTTCACTTCCATGCATTTTGTTCCAGACTAAACCGCCAGCAGTGGCCTTCAGGTGTAGGTCGGCCCCCCAACTGCGATATTGCCCATTTTATTGATTAATTGCACCATCAGTGCTTTATTTATTATACGTCATTTAATTTATCATCATTACTATTTGACATACGTTACTTGGCATTTTGTTGCATTTCTCCCCTTGCAAGTTGCCCTGTTCGGCTGGTTTGCGGGGGCGTTTAATTTCACAAGTGTCCAAGATTGGTCCTTGCATGCTCCTCACCTGCAAGCACGCAGTGGGAGTACTCAGCATTCTGGCTACACACTCTCTACCGCGGCTACGCTGCATTCTAAATCCTATCTAAAAACTTTGGGCCCGATTGCTGGGACGAATATTCTAGCATCAACTAATGAGTCTATTCCCGGAATCACTTCTTGCAATTAATGGCATTCATGCGGCAACTCCTTCCAGTAATTTAATGCAGTTATCTATGCCTCTACTATCGCTTTGATTTAGCTACAGTTCCTTCCATGACGCGTGCTAATTTACCCGTTATTTGTTATTTTATATGTACAGAGCTCCTTATTACCTTTGTTACTGGTTCTTGTATCTCTGTTCTTGTCCAGGAGGTTGTCCTTTCGTCATTACTTATTGTTTAACTGCAATGCACTTACTGGGCACTTACTTGCTGTTAACTATTTTCTTCCCTAAGCAAGTCTTCTGGAGGCTCCTGCTTCTTCACACCGTCCTACTTATACCACATGCCCACCCCTGCCAACCCTTACTGCCTTAATATTTCCAGAACGACTACAGACCACCGGGGAACACCTGATGGACGGCGAACATTGGATGGCGCTCGAGGAACACTCGACGGACTGCACGGGTGGGAGCCCGCAGGACCTACTCACCCACCCTGGGGCCAGCCTTGATAGGCTAGCCTCTGCGAAGGCGGGCTACAGCGACGACGACGCCCACGAGGATGACCTGGCGTGGTGGTGCACAGCACACGCAGCACTCACGCAGTAGTATACCCACTTCACACGGACACCATGTCGCCCGCCTTGCCTATCCATGCACCAGGTAGTGCTCCATTGGTCACTTCCCGGATGCTGCTTAACTAGCAGCATCAGCCACATATGCCCGACTCTGTACCTTTTTTCAGTTCAGGAAATCCTGACTGTTTTTTAATGGCAGAGGTAACAGATGTACGGGCACAGATGTGGACACAGACAAGGCAAGCTCAACGATGCCCCGCAACGCAGAACTCGCAGCAACGCCCTTCCTGGTGGCACGACCCCTCAAGGAGGGCCCAGAACGCTGCACAGGCCAGACCTTTTCCATGGCTCCCAGTTATAAGGCGAGTCCTCTACAGACTGCTGGGCGCCCTGTGAGGCGCTTGCGCCTCCTCCTACTGGACGTACTGCTACAGGGCGCTCTTCGCCCTGTCTTTCCACGCCTGACTGCGGCCAGGGAAGGCCGTATACTCTGCACGGGTACGGCACATGCTCCAGCTGAGTCAGTTGACAACCTCGGGGGACGGTGTAAACATGTTTTTTTTACTACGTACAAGCTCAGCACTCCGGGTCGCCCTCGCGGAGCTCGGCACCACATCAGGCGCCTACTTGCTGCACTCTTTCTGCACCAGCAGAGCCACGCAAATGTGCACGGACGGACACCCAGCCGCGACCATCAGGGCGGTGGGCAGGTGGAAAAGCGAGCCACCCACCAGCTACGTCAGGCAGGACGACATCCGGCCCCCCAGAGGAGGCCGAACGACACAGCCAGCTGGTCCTTGCCCTGCGGGTTGAGGGGTTCGGCTCCGCTGGCCTTCGGGATGGGGATGCTCCGCCGGAACCCCTAAGTGTTATGCTGCCATAGCTGCGGTACCTCAGCTAGTCCATAATTGTACAAGAGTTGTTTAAGTTCATTGCAGTTGTCTAAGTTCTACCATTAAAGAGAAATATTAACCTATACTCTTTCATACTATGGACTGCAATGCTTACTTAACATGGTAATTACCTTGATTATATACTTCTCCATGACTAATGTAAGAATTATAACTGCAGCTATAGTCGCTGCTAGGTACCAACTTATTCAGTTACGTTATAATACATATTCATAAATGGAATTTTACAACTAAGTTCATTTATTATACTTATCAGAAATTATATTTTCTTAATGCATTTCTTAAGTTATAAAATCTTACATATATATGTATTAAATATATTTACATATATATGTATTAAATATATTAATTAATAAGTACCCCCCTCACTAGGCGTGAGTTTTTCTCCCCGGACAGAAATCAAGCATACTTTCGATTATAAAGAAAAGAAGGTAATGCTTCAACTGTATAAATCTCTGGTGCATTTGGATTATCATTTGGATTATTGTATCCAATCATGGAGACCTCATTTTCAGAAGGACATAGCTGCTCTGGAGAAGGTGCAACACCGGGCAACAAAAGTGATTCCAGAGCTAAGTTATCTCTTGTATCAGGAATGGTTGAGGGCCACAAGGCTAACAACAGTGCAAACCAGGCATGACAGGGCGGATCTCACTGAGACTTTTAAAATACTGAACAAGTTAGAGGATGTTGATCCAGATACAGAAGGTCAGCTGTAACACAAACAAGAAGCAACGTTTTCAAGCTCAACAAGCCACAATGCAGGTGTTATGAACCCGACATCCTCATTGGAGCAGGGAGTAAAGACTTCAGCGCCATCTGTGAGTCTGCTCCCTAATCCCCACAGTATCGGACGTCATATGGACGACGCCATCTAGTGGTGACAGCCTGATTACTGCGAAATGGCTCAAGATTCCTGCCTTAGTCAACCAGTGAGGTCGTAGTGAGTGACCTCTGGTGAGGTGGCGATTCAAGACCAGCGCCATCTGTTGTCACTGTGAACAGAATGTCAATGTCTGAGTGAGTGAGTGTGGTTTCCTGGTTTCACCAGTACCTTATAACTGATGAAGTGTCTGTATCCACAGAGGTGATGTGGGGCAGCAGTAGTACTGAGGAACGCAGTCTACCTTGGGCAGCCTAAACTCTCCCAACTTAGTTTTGCCTGACGACTAAGTGAGCCACCGCCGACTAGGAACAGTGTGGTTTCTGATTCCTGCTAGTGGAATAGCAGTGGAAGAGTTCAGCATATCCCGGAACTGGCTAAGGGGAGGGTTGATCGACAGTGAGGTGCCATCGAGGAGCGTTACTAGCCCATCGCTAGAGACTCCTGCCAGGGGTTCGCTACCCCTGTATTTGTCCGTGTAGTGGCCCCAATCAGAGCGTGGCTGAGAATTTCTGCCAGCACTTGGCTGGAGAGTGAGTGTGGACAATCACAAGAGGCACCTAGTGATACTGTCGGTAGGCTGGCCCATGGCAAGGGTAGACTCGTTGGTGTTTCCCAGTACTGGTTGAGGACGGTACTGTATGTTGAGGAAACACGGAAGTTGACAAAGGCTGCATCGTGTTAGTATCGAGGAGTGTTTAGTGTCCTATGTGAGAGTGACACATAAATATCCGCGTGCAGTAATAATATTTAATTTTCTATTTATGGTGATGGGAAGGTGCTAATAAGTTAAGTGAATATATTGAATAAAAGATTAAGTGTTGTGTTCATTCCTCCCCCTCTTTTATTTTTTATGCATTACCTAACCAACTCCTTGAAAGCCACTACCAACTTGGGGTCGGATACTATTACTTAGGGTCATCGATCAAGAACCCGGTTGCGACCCATAGTGGCCGTAACAGCAGGACTGAGAACAGGATTTTTTAACCCAAAGGTCTATTAACCCATGGAACTGCCTACCCGCCGAAGATGTAACTGCGAAAACTGTGTTTAGTTTTAAAATATACATGAAAAAGATAATAAAGGCAAAGGGGGGGCCTTTGACAAGCCTCCGGCTTCCTGTCCTCATTGAGGCCACTAGGGTTGGTGGCCCTCAGATAAAAAAAAAGGTAAATTTTCCTTATTTCGTAGTTCTTATCAATGAATATTCCATTTCCCTTATCTAAGGACCCTGGATTGTATCACTGTTAAGCATCATGTTATTTTCTGCTTCCCAATCGAAAATGTTATTAATATCAGTTCAATCGTTATCTTCTTGAGATTATCTTGAGATGATTTCGGGGCTTTTTTTTTTTTTTTTAGTGTCCCCGCGGCCCGGTCCTCGACCAGGCCTCCACCCCCAGGAAGCAGCCCGTGACAGCTGACTAACACCCAGGTACCTAATTTACTGCTAGGTAACAGGGGCATAGGGTGAAAGAAACTTTGCCCATTATTTCTCGCCGGCGCCTGGGATCGAACCCAGGACCACAGGATCACAAGTCACGCGTGCTGTCCGCTCAGCCGACCGGCTCCGATCGTAGGTGTGGATTTTCCTCTGAATTTAAGGACATATTTCTGCAATGACTGCAACTGCACACAACAGCACCAATGCTTATGGTAGTCACTCTGCAAGCTATTAATTGGTAGAACATGTATGCGAGAGCATCCGCAAAGATTGGCTCTACCTGAGGTAGAGGAGGAGGTGCCACACCTCACTACTCCCCAGACAAGCATGTAGGTATCTCCCATCACTGGGTCATTAGCCTCGCTCCAATGCGTTAACACTATGCTACAGAAATTACTAACAAGGGTTCTCTCTCAAAAAAAAATATAGTTTGTGTGTTAGAATAAGTTGTGTGAGCAGTATTCAGGGAAATGCTGATGGAAAGACACTGGTAGTAACAATAGGTTTATTCAATAAACTTACTAATACACAGGAAGCTTTACTTTAACCAATAGTGTCGCAAGAAGACTATGCAACCATACACACCAGGAATAGTTTCCCACAGCACTAGTAATGGCAGACTCTCAAGTTTCCCCTCTTTCATGGCTCAATTGTTAACTAACTGAACACTGGTGAACAACACTGCCAATTACTGCATGTCCACACCTGCACCATCAAGGGACACTGATTGGCCTTCCGTACAGGATACTGGGCACCACACAATAATTCCAGGAAATGCACCATAACAACACAGTGAAATAAACACACACATCACTGGGCCAATAGACGTGTGGAGTATGTTAATAATCTTGTACCAAGACCAGGTGTCCAGAGCACTGCTCCACCCAGGCACATGTGCTGTCACTTGTGGGCCACCTCAAGTGTTCAACACCTCACCTGCTGTTGCAGGTGGAGAGGATATACTTAATCAGTTGGCTGATCACCGAGATCAACACAAGGCAACTCTAGAGTAATAGTAGAGTGTACTTACAGATGGCCGGCCTCGACACTCACTATACACATATCTATACAGCTTGACAATGACCTGACAGTTGCATTGACAGGGGCTCTGTATACCCGTGTTCATGGTATACATGAGCCCAGCTAGCCATACATAGATGGCGCACTCTTCTCACATCAACCTCAAGCACTACCACACACACGGATGATCGTGATAGATTACTCTATCAGTGACGAGCTATGTGACGGAGAAGATGGCATCTGTAAGGAACACCCGTGGTTCATGTAAGGGCCACAGGTGGGTTTTTATTCTTTTATTTATTAATTTTTTTGCAGGGATATTCCAGCGCGGGCCCTAAGCCTCTGGCTGGCCCACTAAGTGTTGCTTGTTTCTGTTTTACTTGGGCAGAGTATCAGTATTTATGACTCGTATGGTCGCTTCAGTAAGATTTTGCCATATGTGTTTACCAACTTCTTCTGCTCTGTCGAATCTAAGTTGAAATGTTAATGGGTTTGTAACTGTGCACTGTGTTAGATAATGTTCCAGTGGTCTGTTGTGGCTGTAACTGTGCACTGTGTTAGATAATGTTCCAGTGGTCTGTCAGGCATTTCTCCACAGTGCTGACATTTCCTCTCATCTTCCGGAACCTGTCAGCCTATTTCCCATGCACATGGATATCCAAGCCTGATGCGATGTAAGTGTACTTCTGTTGCTCTACTGTTCCCTTTTATCAAACTAAGTGGTTCGTAGTTGGTTGAATTCTTGTACCAACCCGCAGATCCTGATGTTGCAACTGCTGTGTTGTGGTCACTGTACATCTTCTGCATTGCTCTGTTTCTAATTACTATCTTAATCTGTGATAGACTCTGTGGTATGTAAATGTCTACATTTCTTCTCTTAGTTGCAAATTTTGCAGCTTCGTCTGCAATGTCATTTTCTATTATTCCCACATGACTTGGCACCCAGTTGATAAGTACCTGTCGGCCTTGTCGTTTGAGTGTTTGCATTAATGATTTGACATTTGTGATCAGATGGGTGTTATCACATATGTGTTCTTGCAAGGTTTCAATGGCGGTTCTCGAATCTGTATGTATGATAACATGTTGTCGGTGTTCAGCAAGAGCATGTTCCAAAGCCTTGTGAATGGCTAGCATCTCTGTTTGTAAAGTTGAACACCCATTTGAGAGCCTCCAACTACTTACAGAGTTTCCTGCTTTAACTGCAGCTCCGGTTTCTTGTCCCTGCTGGTCTACTGATCCATCTGTAAAGTAAGTGAAGCTGTCGGATACCAAGTTTGCTTCTATATGCATCTGGTGGTGGCCATTCACTCCAAGTGTTTCAGGACTACGTTTATCATCCCGTCACTTTCTACGTGTGTGGAACACATTACAAGTGATCGTAGTGGACTTGAGTCTGTTGTAGCGAGTAATCCTTATACTCGCTCCATTATCTCATTATCTTAATGGCGTAACTAATTAGCACTAACTACACATGCTATAATTCTATCCCTAATTACAGGTAACAGTTCTCACATCCTCCTATCCTAGGAGAGAAAGGTGAGGGGTAGTCACCAGATATAAGGAAGCGATATGAGAATAGACAACAGCACAGACGGGTCTGTGCACCGGCACGACGGGTCTGTGCACCGGCACGACGGGTCTGTGCACCGGCACGACGGGTCTGTGCACCAACACGACGGGTCTGTGCACCGGCACGACGGGTCTGTGCACCGGCACGACGGGTCTGTGCACCAACACGACGGGTCTGTGCACCGGCACGACGGGTCTGTGCACCAACACGACGGGTCTGTGCACCAACACGACGGGTCTGTGCACCAACACGACGGGTCTGTGCACCAACACGACGGGTCTGTGCACCAACACGACGGGTCTGTGCACCGGCACGACGGGTCTGTGCACCAACACGACGGGTCTGTGCACCAACACGACGGGTCTGTGCACCAACACGACGGGTCTGTGCACCAACACGACGGGTCTGTGCACCAACACGACGGGTCTGTGCACCGGCACGACGGGTCTGTGCACCAACACGACGGGTCTGTGCACCGGCACGACGGGTCTGTGCACCAACACGACGGGTCTGTGCACCGGCACGACGGGTCTGTGCACCAACACGACGGGTCTGTGCACCGGCACGACGGGTCTGTGCACCTGATACTAACCAAATTTGCAGACAAAAACAAATTTTCTAAACCAATACAACATTACTTCAGATTAATGTGTGTTGTTCAATCACAATATCTGGGAGAAAACGTCAGCAACTGCCCAACTACAGCACTACTACAGCACTATTACACCAATACAACTACAGCACTATTACACCAATACAACTACAGCACTATTACACCAATACAACTACAGCAATACAATTACACCAATACAACTACAGCAATACAATTACACCAATACAACTACAGCACTATTACAGCAATACAACTACACCAATACAACTACAGCACTATTACAGCAATACAACTACACCAATACAACTACAGCACTATTACAGCAATACAACTACAGCACTATTACAGCAATACAACTACACCAATACAACTACAGCACTATTACAGCAATACAATTCTAGCACTATTACAGCAATATTTAAGGCATCGCCCATGACTATATATAACACCCTGCTTATACCTGTAGTGAGCTCTGGGAGTGTATCTATGTATTTACGTATGTAGGTTAGCTTAGCATTTTAAAAGCACCGAATCACCTTCTGTGGTTGAGTGTTCAATAAACCCTTGAACTATATGTTTAACACATCTCTAACCCTGTCCATGGAGGACAGAAGAAAATGTATATATGCTGGTTAGCATTGTAAATGTGTGGCCACGTCTGTGGTAGATAATAATAATAAAAAAAAAAACTCTCCAAGCCCAGCCCGAGGCCAGGCTTGACTTGCGAGAGTTTGGTCCACCAGGCTGTTGCTTGGAGCGGCCCGCAGGCCCACATACCCACCACAACCCGGTTGGTCCGGCACTTCTTGGAGGAAACAGTCCACTTTTCTCTTGAAGATGTCCACGGTTGTTCCAGCAATATTTCTTATACTCGCTGGGAGGATGTTGAACAACCGCGGACCTCTGATGTTTATACAGTGTTCTCTGATTGTGCCTATGGCACCTCTGCTCTTCACTGGTTCTATTCTGCATTTTCTTCCATATCGTTCACTCCAGTACGTTGTTATTTTACTGTGTAGATTTGGGACCTGGCCTTCCAGTATTTTCCAGGTGTATATTATTTGGTATCTCTCTCGTCTCCTTTCTAGTGAGTACATTTGGAGAGCTTTGAGACGATCCCAATAATTTAGGTGTTTTATCTCGTCTATGCGTGCCGTATATGTTCTCTGTATTCCCTCTATTTCAGCAATCTCTCCTGCTCTGAAGGGAAAAGTGAGTACTGAGCAGTACTCAAGACGGGACAACACAAGTGACTTGAAGAGTACAACCATTGTGATGGGATCCCTGGATTTGAAAGTTCTCGTAATCCATCCGATCATTTTTCTGGCCGACGCAGTATTTGCTCGGTTATGTTCCCTAAACGTTAGGTCGTCAGACATCATTATTCTTAAATCCTTTACATGCTGCTTTCCTACTATGGGCACATTTGATTGTGTTTTGTACCCTGTATTATGTTTAAGGTCCTCATTTTTACCTTACCTGAGTACCTGGAATTTATCACTGTCAAACATTATGTTATTTTCTGATGCCCAGTCGAAAACTATATTAATATCAGCTTGAAGTTTTTCAATTTCTTCAGCCGAGGCAATTTTCATACTGATTTTTGTGTCATCTGGAAAGGATGATTCGAAACTGTGACTTGTATTTTTGTCTATATCTGATATGAGAATAAGGAAAAGCAGCGGTGAAAGGACTGTACCCTGAGGTACAGAGCTTTTCACTGCACTTGGACTAGATTTTATATGGTTGACTGTTACTCGCTGAGTCCTGTTTGACAGAAAACTGAGTACCCAGCGTCCTACTTTACCGGTTAATCCCAATGACTTCATTTTGTGTGCTATCACGCCATGGTTACATTTATCGAAAGCCTTTGCGAAGTCCGTGTATACCACATCAGCATTCTGTTTTTCTTCTAATGCCTCAGTGACTTTGTCGTAGTGCTCAAGTAGCTGTGAGAGGCACGATCTTCCCGCTCGAAATCCATGTTGGCCTGGGTTGTGAAGGTCATTGGTCTCCATGAAACTAGTGACCTGACTCCTAATCACTCTCTCAAATACTTTTATGATGTGCGATGTTAGTGCAACTGGTCTATAATTCTTTGCCAATGCTTTGCTCCCTCCCTTGTGTAGAGGGACTATGTCTGCTACTTTAAGTGCATCTAGTATCTCCCCCGTGTCCAAGCTCTTCCTCCACACTATACTGAGTGCCTGTGCTACCGGCACTTTGCATTTCTTTATAAATATTGAATTCCATGAGTCTGGACCTGGGGCCGAGTGCATGGGCATGTTTTCAAATTCTCTTTCAAAGTCTAGTACACTCGTGTTGATATCAGTTATATTTACAGGGGGTTGGATATCCCGCATAAAGAAATTGTCTGGATCTTCCACTTTCATGTTGTTTATTGGAGTGCTAAACATGTCCTCATACTGCTTTTTTAGGATTTCACTAATTTCTTTGTCATCCTCCGTGTATGAACCTTCACTTGTACGAATAGGTCCAATACTGGCAGTGGTTTTTGCTTTTGATTTCGCACATATGAAGAAGTATTTTGGCTTTTTCTTTATTTCCTGAATTGCTTTCTGTTCTAACTGCCTTTCTTCAGTTTCATATGAGTGGTTCAATTTCCGCTCGATTTCTCCAATCTCCCTATTTAAATTATTCCTTCTTTGACGGGAAAGTTGCGTCTACTTAAGCATTTCCGTTATTTTTTTCCTGCGTTTATAGTGTCGTCTGCGTTCTCTTTCTACGTTAGATCTCTTTCTGGCTTTCCTCAAAGGAACATGTTTCAGACAGACTTGATACGCTTCTGAAGTCAGTTTTTCTATTCCTTCTGTAGGACTTGTATTACTTAGAACAGTTCCCCATGGAATGTTTGTAAGTTCCCTGTTTATTATCTCCCAGTCTATCCTTTTATTATTAAAATTGAATTTACTGAATAACCCCTCTCGCTTTATCAACGTTTTAGGTCTATTCTGAGTATTGATGGTCGTTTGCACTTCAATGAGCTTGTGATCTGACTATGTGGCATCTGATATCGTAATTTTCCTGATAATGTCTTCATTGTTCGTAAAGACCAGATCTAGAATATTTTCATTTCTCGTTGGCTCCGATATCTGCTGATTGAGTGAAAATTTGTCACAGAATCTAAGTATTTCTCTAATCTGTGGTTGGTTAGGTCCTGATAGATTTCCTGGTATAATATTATTGTTTGCTATTTTCCACCTGAGACGAGGCAAGTTGAAGTCACCTAGGAAGATAATATCAGGTATCGGGTTCTCCAAATTATCAAGGCTATTCTCTAATTTGTTTATCTGTTCTGTGAATTCCTCGGCCGTTGCATCTGGCGGTTTGTATATTAAAATAATCACTAGGTTTATTTTTTCTATTTTTAATCCCAGTACCTCTACCACCTCATTTGTAACGTTTAGGAGCTCCGAGCATACAAGGTCTTCCCTAATATACAGACCCACTCCTCCATGTGACCTAATTTTCCTATCACACCTGTATAGGTTATATCCTGGAATCCAGATCTCACTGTCCAACAATTCCCCTGCATGGGTTTCTGTGAAAGCTCCAAATACTGCATTTAACTCCGCGAGGAGGCCATTTATGAACTGTACTTTGTTGTTTGTTCTTGTTTTAAGTCCTTGAATGTTGGCAAAGATGAATGAGGTTACTCTGTTAGGGAAGGTTGGACTGGGAGACTTTGACTGGGAGTAAACACAGTCACAGTGTTTAATCCACAATATCGTGGATTAAACAGTCCAAACTTAACACAATGATTAAAACTAAATTTAACAGCCTAGATCAAAGACGCAGAGGGATAACAAACACAAACCTGCATAAAGCCTGGACACAACATAGGAGCCTGGACACAACATAGGAGCCTGGACACAACATAGGAGCCTGGACACAACATAGGAGCCTGGACACAACATAGGAGCCTGGACACAACATAGGAGCCTGGACACAACATAGGAGCCTGGACAAAACATAGGAGCCTGGACACAACATAGGAGCCTGGACAAAACATAGGAGCCTAGGAGCCTGGACACAACATAGGAGCCTGGACAAAACATAGGAGCCTGGACACAACATAGGAGCCTGGACACAACATAGGAGCCTGGACAAAACATAGGAGCCTGGACACAACATAGGAGCCTGGACACAACATAGGAGCCTGGACACAACATAGGAGCCTGGACACAACATAGGAGCCTGGACAAAACATAGGAGCCTGGACACAACATAGGAGCCTGGACAAAACATAGGAGCCTGGACAAAACATAGGAGCCTGGACACAACATAGGAGCCTGGACACAACATAGGAGCCTGGACAAAACATAGGAGCCTGGACACAACATAGGAGCCTGGACAAAACATAGGAGCCTGGACAAAACATAGGAGCCTGGACACAACATAGGAGCCTGGACAAAACATAGGAGCCTGGACAAAACAAGGAGCCTGGACACAACATAGGAGCCTGGACACAACATAGGAGCCTGGACAAAACATAGGAGCCTGGACACAACATAGGAGCCTGGACAAAACATAGGAGCCTGGACAAAACATAGGAGCCTGGACAAAACATAGGAGCCTGGACACAACATAGGAGCCTGGACAAAACATAGGAGCCTGGACACAACATAGGAGCCTGGACAAAACATAGGAGCCTGGACACAACATAGGAGCCTGGACAAAACATAGGAGCCTGGACACAACATAGGAGCCTGGACAAAACATAGGAGCCTGGACACAACATAGGAGCCTGGACAAAACATAGGAGCCTGGACAAAACATAGGAGCCTGGACACAACATAGGAGCCTGGACAAAACATAGGAGCCTGGACACAACATAGGAGCCTGGACACAACATAGGAGCCTGGACACAACATAGGAGCCTGGACAAAACATAGGAGCCTGGACACAACATAGGAGCCTGGACACAACATAGGAGCCTGGACAAAACATAGGAGCCTGGACAAAACATAGGAGCACAAAACATAGGAGCCTGGACACAACATAGGAGCATAGGAGCCTGGACAAAACATAGGAGCCTGGACACAACATAGGAGCCTGGACAAAACATAGGAGCCTGGACACAACATAGGAGCCTGGACACAACCTGGACACAACATAGGAGCCTGGACACAACATAGGAGCCTGGACACAACATAGGAGCCTGGACACAACATAGGAGCCTGGACACAACATAGGAGCCTGGACACAACATAGGAGCCTGGACACAACATAGGAGCCTGGACACAACATAGGAGCCTGGACACAACATAGGAGCCTGGACACAACATAGGAGCCTGGACAAAACATAGGAGCCTGGACACAACATAGGAGCCTGGACACAACATAGGAGCCTGGACAAAACATAGGAGCCTGGACACAACATAGGAGCCTGGACACAACATAGGAGCCTGGACACAACATAGGAGCCTGGACACAACATAGGAGCCTGGACACAACATAGGAGCCTGGACAAAACATAGGAGCCTGGACAAAACATAGGAGCCTGGACACAACATAGGAGCCTGGACACAACATAGGAGCCTGGACACAACATAGGAGCCTGGACACAACATAGGAGCCTGGACACAACATAGGAGCCTGGACACAACATAGGAGCCTGGACACAACATAGGAGCCTGGACACAACATAGGAGCCTGGACACAACATAGGAGCCTGGACACAACATAGGAGCCTGGACACAACATAGGAGCCTGGACACAACATAGGAGCCTGGACAAAACATAGGAGCCTGGACACAACATAGGAGCCTGGACAAAACATAGGAGCCTGGACAAAACATAGGAGCCTGGACACAACATAGGAGCCTGGACAAAACATAGGAGCCTGGACACAACATAGGAGCCTGGACACAACATAGGAGCCTGGACAAAACATAGGAGCCTGGACACAACATAGGAGCCTGGAACATAGGAGCCTGGACAAAACATAGGAGCCTGGACAAAACATAGGAGCCTGGACAAAACATAGGAGCCTGGACACAACATAGGAGCCTGGACACAACATAGGAGCCTGGACAAAACATAGGAGCCTGGACACAACATAGGAGCCTGGACACAACATAGGAGCCTGGACACAACATAGGAGCCTGGACACAACATAGGAGCCTGGACACAACATAGGAGCCTGGACACAACATAGGAGCCTGGACACAACATAGGAGCCTGGACACAACATAGGAGCCTGGACACAACATAGGAGCCTGGACAAAACATAGGAGCCTGGACAAAACATAGGAGCCTGGACAAAACATAGGAGCCTGGACACAACATAGGAGCCTGGACACAACATAGGAGCCTGGACAAAACATAGGAGCCTGGACACAACATAGGAGCCTGGACAAAACATAGGAGCCTGGACACAACATAGGAGCCTGGACAAAACATAGGAGCCTGGACAAAACATAGGAGCCTGGACAAAACATAGGAGCCTGGACAAAACATAGGAGCCTGGACACAACATAGGAGCCTGGACAAAACATAGGAGCCTGGACAAAACATAGGAGCCTGGACACAACATAGGAGCCTGGACACAACATAGGAGCCTGGACACAACATAGGAGCCTGGACACAACATAGGAGCCTGGACACAACATAGGAGCCTGGACAAAACATAGGAGCCTGGACAAAACATAGGAGCCTGGACAAAACATAGGAGCCTGGACATAGGAGCCTGGACAAAACATAGGAGCCTGGACAAAACATAGGAGCCTGGACAAAACATAGGAGCCTGGACACAACATAGGAGCCTGGACACAACATAGGAGCCTGGACACAACATAGGAGCCTGGACACAACATAGGAGCCTGGACACAACATAGGAGCCTGGACACAACATAGGAGCCTGGACACAACATAGGAGCCTGGACACAACATAGGAGCCTGGACAAAACATAGGAGCCTGGACAAAACATAGGAGCCTGGACAAAACATAGGAGCCCGGACAAAACATAGGAGCCCGGACAAAACATAAGAGCCCGGACAAAACATAAGAGCCCGGACACAACAAGAGCCCGGACACAACAAGAGCCCGGACACAACAAGAGCCCGGACACAACAAGAGCCTGGACACAACAAGAGCCCGGACACAACAAGAGCCTGGACACAACAAGAGCCCGGACACCACAAGAGCCTGGACACAACAAGAGCCTGGACACAACAAGAGCCTGGACACAACAAGAGCCTGGACACAACAAGAGCCAGGACACCACAAGAGCCTGGACACAACAAGAGCCCGGACACAACAAGAGCCTGGACACCACAAGAGCCTGGACACAACAAGAGCCAGGACACAACAAGAGCCTGGACACAACAAGAGCCAGGACACAACAAGAGCCTGGACACAACAAGAGCCAGGACACAACAAGAGCCTGGACACAACAAGAGCCTGGACACCACAAGAGCCTGGACACAACAAGAGCCTGGACACCACAAGAGCCAGGACACAACAAGAGCCTGGACACCACAAGAGCCTGGACACAACAAGAGCCTGGACACAACAAGAGCCAGGACACAACAAGAGCCTGGACACAACAAGAGCCTGGACACAACAAGAGCCTGGACACAACAAGAGCCTGGACACAACAAGAGCCCGGACACAACAAGAGCCCGGACACCACAAGAGCCTGGACACAACAAGAGCCCGGACACAACAAGAGCCCGGACACCACAAGAGCCTGGACACAACAAGAGCCTGGACACAACAAGAGCCTGGACACAACAAGAGCCTGGACACAACAAGAGCCAGGACACAACAAGAGCCAGGACACCACAAGAGCCTGGACACAACAAGAGCCTGGACACAACAAGAGCCTGGACACAACAAGAGCCTGGACACAACAAGAGCCAGGACACAACAAGAGCCAGGACACAACAAGAGCCTGGACACAACAAGAGCCTGGACACAACAAGAGCCCGGACACAACAAGAGCCCGGACACCACAAGAGCCTGGACACAACAAGAGCCTGGACACAACAAGAGCCTGGACACAACAAGAGCCAGGACACCACAAGAGCCTGGACACAACAAGAGCCTGGACACCACAAGAGCCTGGACACCACAAGAGCCAGGACACCACAAGAGCCTGGCCACAACAAGAGCCAGGACACAACAAGAGCCTGGACACAACAAGAGCCAGGACACAACAAGAGCCTGGACACAACAAGAGCCAGGACACCACAAGAGCCTGGACACAACAAGAGCCTGGACACAACAAGAGCCAGGACACAACAAGAGCCTGGACACAACAAGAGCCAGGACACCACAAGAGCCTGGCCACAACAAGAGCCAGGACACAACAAGAGCCAGGACACAACAAGAGCCTGGACACAACAAGAGCCAGGACACAACAAGAGCCTGGACACAACAAGAGCCAGGACACCACAAGAGCCTGGACACCACAAGAGCCTGGACACAACAAGAGCCTGGACACCACAAGAGCCTGGACACCACAAGAGCCTGGACACAACAAGAGCCTGGACACAACAAGAGCCTGGACACAACAAGAGCCTGGACACAACAAGAGCCTGGACACAACAAGAGCCTGGACACCACAAGAGCCTGGACACAACAAGAGCCCGGACACAACAAGAGCCCGGACACAACAAGAGCCTGGACACAACAAGAGCCTGGACACAACAAGAGCCTGGACACAACAAGAGCCCGGACACAACAAGAGCCTGGACACAACAAGAGCCTGGACACAACAAGAGCCCGGACACAACAAGAGCCCGGACACAACAAGAGCCTGGACACCACAAGAGCCCGGACACCACAAGAGCCCGGACACAACAAGAGCCCGGACACAACAAGAGCCTGGACACAACAAGAGCCTGGACACAACAAGAGCCTGGACACAACAAGAGCCTGGACACCACAAGAGCCTGGACACAACAAGAGCCTGGACACCACAAGAGCCTGGACACAACAAGAGCCTGGACACAAGAGAGGAGGGAGGCCAGGCGGGCCAGGAGACCTCGGGTGCTGGCCCAACAATCAATAACAATGAGCTGAGAGCAGCCGAAAGACGCACAGGAATGGTGGCGCTTTAATCCCCTTATGTTAACACGGCCTACCCATGCTCCCCCGTGAGGCTCACCCCGTCACCCCTACACTCTCCCCGTCACCCCTACACTCACCCAGTCACCCCTACACTCTCCCCGTCACCCCTACACTCTCCCACGGTCACCCCTACACTCACCCCGTCGCCCCTACACTCTCCCCGTCACCCCTACACTCTCCCCGTCACCCCTACACTCTCCCCGTCACCCCTACACTCTCCCCGTCACCCTTACACTCTCCCACGGTCACCCCTACACTCTCCCCGTCACATCTACACTCACCCCGTCACCCCTACACTCTCCCCGTCACCCCTACACTCTCCCCGTCACCCCTACACTCTCCCCGTCACCACTACACTCTCCCCGTCACCCCTACACTCTCCCCGTCACATCTACACTCTCCCCGTCACCCCTACACTCTCCCCGTCACCCCTACACTCTCCCCGTCACCCCTACACTCTCCCCGTCACCCCTACACTCTCCCCGTCACCCCTACACTCTCCCCGTCACCCCTACACTCTCCCACGGTCACCCCTACACTCTCCCACGGTCACCCCTACACTCTCCCCGTCACCCCTACACTCACCCGTCACCCCTACACTCACCCACACTCCTCCCGTCACCCCTACACTCACCCACACTTCTCCCGTCACCCCTACACTCACCCACACTCCTCCCGTCACCCCTACACTCACCCACACTTCTCCCGTCACCCCTACACTCACCCACACTTCTCCCGTCACCCCTACACTCACCCACACTTCTCCCGTCACCCCTACACTCACCCACACTCCTCCCGTCACCCCTACACTCACCCACACTCCTCCCGTCACCCCTACACTCACCCACACTCCTCCCGTCACCCCTACACTCACCCACACTCCTCCCGTCACCCCTACACTCACCCACACTTCTCCCGTCACCCCTACACTCACCCACACTCCTCCCGTCACCCCTACACTCACCCACACTCCTCCCGTCACCCCTACACTCACCCACACTTCTCTCGTCACCCCTACACTCAAACATGCTCCTCCCGTCACCCCTACACTCACCCACACTCCTCCAGTCACCCCTACACTCAAACATGCTCCTCAGGTGACAGTGGCCGGAGAGGAAATGTTGGCTGGGGTTTGAACGGGACGCCCCTACACCCTATAAGAGTGGGGTCTTGGGTGGGTGGGAGTCTACGAGTAGGGTTTAAAACCTGAACAAGAGTATGTACCCTTCTACGTCATTGCCACAATAAACCCAATATATATACTAAGCCGGTTAGACTGGCTTAGTATATATTGGGTTTATTTAATGGACGTGAGAGACAACATTTTGTGTTTTATACAAGTGTTAGGTAACGGAGATGGGGGAGGGTGTAAGGTGGCCAGGTGGTGTGTGTGTGTACACCACAAGGGGGAGGGTGTAAGGTGGCCAGGTGGTGTGTGTACACCACAAGGGGGAGGGTGTAAGCTGGCCAGGTGGTGTGTGTGTACACCACAAGGGGGAGGGTGTAAGGTGGCCAGGTGGTGTGTGTACACCACAAGGGAGAGGGTGTAAGGTGGCCAGGTGGTGTGTGTGTACACCACAAGGGAGAGGGTGTAAGGTGGCCAGGTGGTGTGTGTGTACACCACAAGGGGGAGGGTGTAAGGTGGCCAGGTGGTGTGTGTACACCACAAGGGGGAGGGTGTAAGGTGGCCAGGTGGTGTGTGTACACCACAAGGGGGAGGGTGTAAGGTGGCCAGGTGGTGTGTGTGTACACCACAAGGGAGAGGGTGTAAGGTGGCCAGGTGGTGTGTGTACATCACAAGGGGGAGGGTGTAAGGTGGCCAGGTGGTGTGTGTACATCACAAGGGGGAGGGTGTAAGGTGGCCAGGTGGTGTGTGTGTACACCACAAGGGAGAGGGTGTAAGGTGGCCAGGTGGTGTGTGTGTACACCACAAGGGAGAGGGTGTAAGGTGGCCAGGTGGTGTGTGTGTACACCACAAGGGAGAGGGTGTAAGGTGGCCAGGTGGTGTGTGTGTGTACACCACAAGGGGGAGGGTGTAAGGTGGCCAGGTGGTGTGTGTACATCACAAGGGGGAGGGTGTAAGGTGGCCAGGTGGTGTGTGTACACCACAAGGGAGAGGGTGTAAGGTGGCCAGGTGGTGTGTGTGTACACCACAAGGGAGAGGGTGTAAAGTGGCCAGGTGGTGTGTGTGTACACCACAAGGGAGAGGGTGTAAGGTGGCCAGGTGGTGTGTGTACACCACAAGGGAGAGGGTGTAAGGTGGCCAGGTGGTGTGTGTGTACACCACAAGGGGGAGGGTGTAAGGTGGCCAGGTGGTGTGTGTGTACACCACAAGGGGGAGGGTGTAAGGTGGCCAGGTGGTGTGTGTGTACACCACAAGGGAGAGGGTGTAAGGTGGCCAGGTGGTGTGTGTGTGTACACCACAAGGGGGAGGGTGTAAGGTGGCCAGGTGGTGTGTGTACATCACAAGGGGGAGGGTGTAAGGTGGCCAGGTATTGTGTGTGTACACCACAAGGGAGAGGGTGTAAGGTGGCCAGGTGGTGTGTGTACATCACAAGGGGGAGGGTGTAAGGTGGCCAGGTGGTGTGTGTACACCACAAGGGGGAGGGTGTAAGGTGGCCAGGTGGTGTGTGTACACCACAAGGGAGAGGGTGTAAGGTGGCCAGGTGGTGTGTGTGTACACCACAAGGGAGAGGGTGTAAGGTGGCCAGGTGGTGTGTGTGTACACCACAAGGGAGAGGGTGTAAGGTGGCCAGGTGGTGTGTGTGTACACCACAAGGGAGAGGGTGTAAGGTGGCCAGGTGGTGTGTGTACATCACAAGGGAGAGGGTGTAAGGTGGCCAGGTGGTGTGTGTGTACACCACAAGGGAGAGGGTGTAAGGTGGCCAGGTGGTGTGTGTGTACACCACAAGGGAGAGGGTGTAAGGTGGCCAGGTGGTGTGTGTACATCACAAGGGAGAGGGTGTAAGGTGGCCAGGTGGTGTGTGTACATCACAAGGGAGAGGGTGTAAGGTGGCCAGGTGGTGTGTGTACACCACAAGGGAGAGGGTGTAAGGTGGCCAGGTGGTGTGTGTGTACACCACAAGGGAGAGGGTGTAAGGTTGCCAGGTGGTGTGTGTACATCACAAGGGAGGGTGTAAGGTGGCCAGGTGGTGTGTGTACACCACAAGGGAGAGGGTGTAAGGTGGCCATGTGGTGTGTGTACATCACAAGGGAGAGGGTGTAAGGTGGCCAGGTGGTGTGTGTGTACACCACAAGGGAGAGGGTGTAAGGTGGCCAGGTGGTGTGTGTACACCACAAGGGAGAGGGTGTAAGGTGGCCAGGTGGTGTGTGTGTACACCACAAGGGGGAGGGTGTAAGGTGGCCAGGTGGTGTGTGTGTACACCACAAGGGAGAGGGTGTAAGGTGGCCAGGTGGTGTGTGTGTACACCACAAGGGGAAGGGTGTAAGGTGGCCAGGTGGTGTGTGTGTACACCACAAGGGGGAGGGTGTAAGGTGGCCAGGTGGTGTGTGTACACCACAAGGGGGAGGGTGTAAGGTGGCCAGGTGGTGTGTGTGTACACCACAAGGGAGAGGGTGTAAGGTGGCCAGGTGGTGTGTGTGTACACCACAAGGGGGAGGGTGTAAGGTGGCCAGGTGGTGTGTGTGTACACCACAAGGGGGAGGGTGTAAGGTGGCCAGGTGGTGTGTGTGTACACCACAAGGGGGAGGGTGTAAGGTGGCCAGGTGGTGTGTGTGTACACCACAAGGGGGAGGGTGTAAGGTGGCCAGGTGGTGTGTGTGTACACCCCGCTACTCTCCAGTACCCATGACCCCCAGCACACATGGTGGCCATAAGCTCACGCCACCGGCCGGGAACAAGCACTCTGCTAGTTTGTCTCTGCCACACCAGCGCCACCTTCATTGGTCAAGTCTGACGTAAATAGAAGCCGGGCACCCACCACCAGCAGGATACTCTCTCGTGTTCTACCCGCTGGACCTGCCCTCGCACTACCTTGTGTGGTGCTAGATCTACGCAGCCTGGCATACAGTAATTTCAGCACCATTTATTTCATGTTCTCTATCGTAACGTCAAATTGTTTTGTTTTGATTGTTTTGTTTTGATTGTTTTTCACCCTGGAAGTAAGTCAAGTTTTTAAGGAAATATTTTCAGTTTGTGATTTGTTAATTTTTTCATATTAAAGTATTCAAATTTCTCATTTTTATGTTTTATCTTGCATTTCCCACACCGTGAAGAAGTCAACATAGCAGTTTTGTTTTAAATTGTTTTCACTTTCTTTTTGGTTTATACGTTCGTGGCATTCCATCTGCCCTAAGCCACTGCTCTTAGTGATATTACCGTAACAGCCCCCAAGACTGGTGCAAGAGCTAAGAAGGTTGAAGAAGCTAAGAAGTAACCCACACACTATGAGGTTAGGCTAATGGAACTAAATCTCACAACCCTAAAGAATAAAATAAACTGTGGGGGGGATATGATCATAACATACAAGATACTGAGGGTATATGATTATAACATACAAGATACTGAGGGTATATGATCATAACATACAAGATACTGAGAGGAATCGCCAAGGTGGACAAGTACAGGCTCTGCAAGGTGATAACAAGGAGGGGCAAGAGGACAGGTGGAAGCTGGTAACGTAACAGCACCTAAGGAATGTAAGGAAATACAGGAACGCCGTACGGGAGGTAAACAAGTGGAATGTAGTGAAGGAAGAAGCTGCCGAGACCACCTTCATGTACAACTGAAGGCCACAATCGACAAACAATTCCAACGTCAGAATAGTTCAATTGTAACCCAACAGGAAGAAGAGGACGGGGCATAAAAAGCTAGGCCTCACTTCCCCTCCATACACGGTACTGATACATGAACACGTCCCCAGTGAGAGATGTTCACCTGGGTGGTGGGCAGAGTGAGGGTGGTGAGAGATGTTCACCTGGGTGGTGGGGAGAGTGAGGGTGGTGAGAGATGTTCACCTGGGTGGTGGGGAGAGTGAGGGTGGTGAGAGATGTTCACCTGGGTGGTGGGGAGAGTGAGGGTGGTGAGAGATGTTCACCTGGGTGGTGGGGAGAGTGAGGGAGGTGAGGGATGTTCACCTGGGTGGTGGGGAGAGTGAGGGTGGTGAGAGATGTTCACCTGGGTGGTGGGGAGAGTGAGGGTAGTGAGAGATGTTCACCTGGGTGGTGGGGAGAGTGAGGGTGGTGAGAGATGTTCACCTGGGTGGTGGGGAGAGTGAGGGATGTTCACCTGGGTGGTGGGGAGAGTGAGGGTGGTGAGAGATGTTCACCTGGGTGGTGGGGAGAGTGAGGGTAGTGAGAGATGTTCACCTGGGTGGTGGGGAGAGTGAGGGTGGTGAGAGATGTTCACCTGGGTGGTGGGCAGAGTGAGGGTGGTGGACCAACACGCCCACCACTGGTGTAGGAGCCATCTGTGGTCACGTTGGAGACGCCCACTGCAGTACCTGGGAGATCCTCACACACACACACCTGCTTGATACCTGGTTGATGGGGTTCTGGGAGTTGTTCTACTCCCCAAGCCCGGCCCGAGGCCAGGCTTGACTTGTGAGAGTTTGGTCCACCAGGCTGTTGCTTGGAGCGGCCCGCAGGCCCACATACCCACCACAGCCCGGTTGGTCACGTTTTTTTTTAGAAAACAATCTAGTTTTCTCTTGAAGATGTCCACGGTTGTTCCGGCAATATTTCTTATGCTTGCTGGGAGGACGTTGAACAGCCGTGGACCTCTGATGTTTATACAGTGTTCTCTGATTGTGCCTATGGCACCTCTGCTCTTCACTAGTTCTATTCTGCATTTTCTTCCATATCGTTCACTCCAGTACGTTGTTATTTTACTGTGTAGATTTGAGACCTGGCCCTCTAGTATGTGAGGGCCAGAGTTGGCACCTTTCACACTCCCGGGGTAGCCATCTTATTAGCCTCGGTGATCTCATCGGTTAGTTAAAATATGTATTTATTGTGATGTTTACTGTATTTATATTTTAATAACCCTCATCCGCCCCCGTTTTACTCGTTATTCAGCTTAAACAAAATTTATGGGCTATAATAGCTCCATAACATTTATCAACCGGTTGTGCAAGTCTGGGTTTACATGTGGTGTTATAATATCATAGTTGCTCGACAAATTATGTTTGTGGCGCGGTGTTGACCAGGGTTGTGTACGTGGGTCTCCATACTGGCAAGTTGACTGAGCTGCCAGCTCCTGACACTAATGTGTGACAGTTATGGTGGCACAGCTCCGAGATTAATGTGGCAGTCTTCCTACCTAGAGAGCGCTCCCTTTCCCGGATTATTTACACTGATGGATCCTTGCATCAGTCCCATGGTGCAGCTGGAAGTGCAGTTGTTGTGACAGGGAGAGATGGTTCCTTCTCCCATGAGTGTCTGTCAGTCTCCGTGGTGTAGTGGTAAGACACTCGCCTAGCGTTCCGCGAGCGCTATGTCATGGGTTCGTATCCTGGCCGGGGAGGATTTACTGGGCGCAATTCCTTAACTGTAGCCTCTGTTTAACGCAACAGTAAAATGTGGACTTAGATGAAAAAACGATTCTTCGCGGCGGGGATCGTATTCCAGGGACCTGCCCGAAACGCTACGCGTACTAGTGGCTGTACAAGAATGTAACAACTCTTGTATATATCTCAAAAAGTGTGCAGCGCGTACAAGTAACTGGGCCTCCACTCTTCAAACAGAATTGGTTGCCATAATCATTGCACTCGAGCGCGTATATGACTCCAAAGTTGACAAGGAGTCACTTCCATTTAGCGTGTCATCCCTTGACAAGAAGTCCCTCAGCTCCCCAAGGCATAACTGTGACGTGCTTATCTCTGAAGCTAGACACAGATATAATGAAATAATCAATGATGGAGTAAGAGTTTGTCTCCTGTGGATTCCTTCCCATATTGGTCTCCGAATGCATGATAGAACTGATGAGTTGGCCAAGACTTTTGCTTGTAAAGAGGGAATTGATTACCATCTTGGACTGCCTTTGAGCAGCCTGAGGGCAGTAATATTACGGGAACATCAACTAAATTTCGGAGACTTGAGGCAAAGTGAAATTCACACCAGTTACTCCATCTATCATCATTCTATTATGCAGGAAGTACCGCACGTCTATGGGTCATCCAATAATGTTAGCAGACTTCTAGATGTTACCACTGCTAGGCTTAGGCTCGGCTACAAGTACCTCTGGGAGTTTGTAACATCTGCTGATGTAAACTTGACTACATGTAAACTCTGTCAGCAGAACTATTCGCATACTTTGCGTCATTATATAATGGAATGTGAAAAAATCGCGGAATTCAGAGATAACATCATCAATGGTGTCCAAGAAATGTGCGAGTACTTCATTCATAATGATGTGCTGCCAGGAATCTTAGCCAAGTATCCAAAATTTGCTTACTGTAGGTAATGCATGCACATGACTGTAAAGCTGCCGCCCAGTTGGGTGGGTGTGGAGCACATGACTGTAAAGCTGCCGCCCAGTTGGGTGGGTGTGGACCACATGACTGTAAAGCTGCCGCCCAGTTGGGTGGGTGTGGACCACATGACTGTAAAGCTGGCGCCCAGTTGGGTGGGTGTAGAGCATATGACTGTAAAGCTGCCGCCCAGTTGGGTGGGTGTGGAGCACATGACTGTAAAGCTGCCGCCCAGTTGGGTGGGTGTGGAGCATATGACTAAAGCTGCCGCCCAGTTGGGTGGGTGTGGAGCATATGACTGTAAAGCTGCCGCCCAGTTGGGTGGGTGTGGAGCACATGACTGTAAAGCTGCCGCCCAGTTGGGTGGGTGTGGAGCATATGACTGTAAAGCTGCCGCCCAGTTGGGTGGGTGTGGAGCACATGACTGTAAAGCTGCCGCCCAGTTGGGTGGGTGTGGAGCACATGACTGTAAAGCTGCCGCCCAGTTGGGTGGGTGTGGAGCACATGACTGTAAAGCTGCCGCCCAGTTGGGTGGGTGTGAAGCACATGACTGTAAAGCTGCCGCCCAGTTGGGTGGGTGTGGAGCACATGACTGTAAAGCTGTCGCCCAGTTGGGTGGGTGTGGAGCAAGACTAGTAACTGTGTGACTCACCATAGATGTAAAGTGCCTTGTATAGTGACTGTTGTGAGCCTCTTGTTGAATCACTTGTGACACAAAAGATTAAAAAGATTATTGATGTATGTATTTGTGTAGGTGATTGTGTGTGTGTGTGTCTATATATATATATATATATATATATATATATATATATATATATATATATATATATATATATATAACTGAAAACTCACACCCCAGAAGTGACTCGAACCCATGCTGCCAGGAGCACTATGCAACTGGTGTACAGGAGGCCTTAACCACTCGACTATCAGTGACCGTACAAAAAGAGATAATAGCCGAGGCTATTTGAAGCGTCGGTCTCGCTTCCTGCAGGTCGGCGTTCAAACCCCGACTGTCTTTCTATGGGCTACAGAAAATAATATGGTGTTTAACGAAGATAAGTTCTAGCTCATGCGCTACGGAAAAAAATGAAAATATAAAAACGGAAACCACGTACAAAACTCAGGCAAATCATAACATAGAACGAAAAGGCAATGTAAAGGATCTGGGTGTACTCATGTCGGAAGACCTTACCTTTAAAGAACACAATAAAGTAGCCGTCACAACTGCAAGAAAAATGACAGGTTGGATAACAAGAACTTTTCACACTAGAGATGCTATACCGATGATGATACTTTTCAAGACGCTAGTGCTCTCTAGAGTGGAGTACTGCTGCACAATGACAGCCCCTTTCAAAGCTGGAGAAATTGCTGACCTGGAGAGCGTGCAGGGAACCTTTGATCAGAATTACATTTCACCTTTGTGAATGTACATTAATGACACTATGTAAAAGACACATCTAACACTTTATGTAGGACATACGTAAATCTGTGTATCTATGTATTTACGTATGTAGGTTAGCTTAGCATTTTAAAAGCACCGAATCACCTTCTGTGGTTGAGTGTTCAATAAACCCTTGAACTGTATGTTTAACACATCTCTAACCCTGTCCATGGAGGACAGAAGAAAATGTATATATGCTGGTTAGCATTGTAAATGTGTGGCCACGTCTGAGGTAGAAAATAATAATAATAATAAAAAAAAAAAACTGTTAGAGTCCACCCAGTAAAACATCTAAACTATTGGGACCGACTAAAGAGCCTAAATCTGTATTCCTTTGAGCGCAGGCGGGAGAGATACATAATAATTTACACGTGGACAATAGTAGAGGGGCTGGTCCCAAACCTGCACACAGAAATACCACCACATGAGACCAGGAGGCATGGCAGGATGTGCAGAATACCCCCGTTGAAGAGCAGAGGTGCAACAGGTACTCTGAGAGAGAACTATCAACATCAGAGGCCCGAGACTGTTCAACACGCTTCCACTACACATAAGGGACATAACTGGCCGACCCCTCACAGTGTTCAAGAGAGAACTATCAACATCAGAGGCCCGAGACTGTTCAACACGCTTCCACTACACATAAGGGGCATAACTGGCCGACCCCTCACAGTGTTCAAGAGAGAACTATCAACATCAGAGGCCCGAGACTGTTCAACACGCTTCCACTACACATAAGGGACATAACTGGCCGACCCCTCACAGTGTTCAAGAGAGAACTATCAACATCAGAGGCCCGAGACTGTTCAACACGCTTCCACTACACATAAGGGGCATAACTGGCCGACCCCTCACAGTGTTCAAGAGAGAACTATCAACATCAGAGGCCCGAGACTGTTCAACACGCTTCCACTACACATAAGGGGCATAACTGGCCGACCACTCACAGTGTTCAAGAGAGAACTATCAACATCAGAGGCCCGAGACTGTTCAACACGCTTCCACTACACATAAGGGGCATAACTGGCCGACCCCTCACAGTGTTCAAGAGAGAACTATCAACATCAGAGGCCCGAGACTGTTCAACACGCTTCCACTACACATAAGGGGCATAACTGGCCGACCCCTCACAGTGTTCAAGAGAGAACTATCAACATCAGAGGCCCGAGACTGTTCAACACGCTTCCACTACACATAAGGGGCATAACTGGCCGACCCCTAACAGTGTTCAAGAGAGAACTATCAACATCAGAGGCCCGAGACTGTTCAACACGCTTCCACTACACATAAGGGACATAACTGACCGACCCCTCACAGTGTTCAAGAGAGAACTATCAACATCAGAGGCCCGAGACTGTTCAACACGCTTCCACTACACATAAGGGACATAACTGACCGACCCCTCACAGTGTTCAAGAGAGAACTATCAACATCAGAGGCCCGAGACTGTTCAACACGCTTCCGCTACACATAAGGGGCATAACTGGCCGACCCCTCACAGTGTTCAAGAGAGAACTATCAACATCAGAGGCCCGAGACTGTTCAACACGCTTCCACTACACATAAGGGGCATAACTGGCCGACCCCTCACAGTGTTCAAGAGAGAACTATCAACATCAGAGGCCCGAGACTGTTCAACACGCTTCCACTACACATAAGGGACATAACTGGCCGACCCCTCACAGTGTTCAAGAGAGAACTATCAACATCAGAGGCCCGAGACTGTTCAACACGCTTCCACTACACATAAGGGGCATAACTGGCCGACCCCTCACAGTGTTCAAGAGAGAACTATCAACATCAGAGGCCCGAGACTGTTCAACACGCTTCCACTACACATAAGGGGCATAACTGGCCGACCCCTCACAGTGTTCAAGAGAGAACTATCAACATCAGAGGCCCGAGACTGTTCAACACGCTTCCACTACACATAAGGGGCATAACTGGCCGACCCCTCACAGTGTTCAAGAGAGAACTATCAACATCAGAGGCCCGAGACTGTTCAACACGCTTCCACTACACATAAGGGGCATAACTGGCCGACCCCTCACAGTGTTCAAGAGAGAACTATCAACATCAGAGGCCCGAGACTGTTCAACACGCTTCCACTACACATAAGGGGCATAACTGGCCGACCCCTAACAGTGTTCAAGAGAGAACTATCAACATCAGAGGCCCGAGACTGTTCAACACGCTTCCACTACACATAAGGGACATAACTGACCGACCCCTCACAGTGTTCAAGAGAGAACTATCAACATCAGAGGCCCGAGACTGTTCAACACGCTTCCACTACACATAAGGGACATAACTGACCGACCCCTCACAGTGTTCAAGAGAGAACTATCAACATCAGAGGCCCGAGACTGTTCAACACGCTTCCACTACACATAAGGGACATAACTGGCCGACCCCTCACAGTGTTCAAGAGAGAACTATCAACATCAGAGGCCCGAGACTGTTCAACACGCTTCCACTACACATAAGGGATATAACTGGCCGACCCCTCACAGTGTTCAAGAGAGAACTATCAACATCAGAGGCCCGAGACTGTTCAACACGCTTCCACCACACATAAGGGGCATAACTGGCCGACCCCTCACAGTGTTCAAGAGAGAACTATCAACATCAGAGGCCCGAGACTGTTCAACACGCTTCCACTACACATAAGGGGCATAACTGGCCGACCCCTCACAGTGTTCAAGAGAGAACTATCAACATCAGAGGCCCGAGACTGTTCAACACGCTTCCACTACACATAAGGGGCATAACTGGCCGACCCCTCACAGTGTTCAAGAGAGAACTATCAACATCAGAGGCCCGAGGCTGTTCAACACGCTTCCACTACACATAAGGGGCATAACTGGCCGACCCCTCACAGTGTTCAAGAGAGAACTATCAACATCAGAGGCCCGAGACTGTTCAACACGCTTCCACTACACAGAAGGGACATAACTGGCCGAACCCTCACAGTGTTCAAGAGAGAACTTGACAAACACCTCCAAAGGATACCTGATCAACCAGGCTGTGACTTATACGTCAGGCTGCGAACAGCCGCGTCTAACAGCCTGGTTGATCAGTCCAGCAACCAGGAGGCCTGGTCGATGACCGGGCCGCGGGGGCGCTAAGCCCCGGAAGTACCTCAAGGTAGGTCCTAGTGGATGGGCACTATTCCTTTCCTCACGTCCCATCCCAAATCCTTATCGTGACCCCTTCCCAGTGCTATATAGTCGTCATGGCTTGGCGCTTTCCCCCTGATAGTTCCCTTCCCTTCCCGCCGGCACTTTGACGGTAATCTTGGGCATGGTTATTTTATCAAATCACCTCTTTTTTGTGGGACCACGTGAGCAACACAAATGTGGAGTTTTCAGTTGCATTACAGTACATTTGGAGAGCTTTGAGACGATCCCAATAATTTAGGTGTTTTATCTCGTCTATGCGTGCCGTATATGTTCTCTGTATTCCCTCTATTTCAGCAATCTCTCCTGCTCTGAAGGGGGAAGTGAGTACTGAGCAGTACTCAAGAAGGGACAACACAAGTGACTTGAAGAGTACAACCATTGTGATGGGATCCCTGGATATGAAAGTTCTCGTAATCCATCCGATCATTTTTCTGGCTGACGCAATATTTGCTTGGTTATGCTCCCTAAACGTTAGGTCGTCAGACATTATTATTCCCAAATCCTTTACATGTTGCTTTCCTACTATGGGCACATTTGATTGTGTTTTGTACTCTGTATTATGTTTAAGGTTCTCATTTTTGCCGTACCTGAGTACCAGGTATTTATCACTGTTAAACATCATGTTATTTTCTGCTACCCAGTCGAAAACTATCATATCTGATTGTGTTATTCAATGTCTTCAGCCGAGGTAATTTTCATGCTGATTTTTGTGTCATCTGCAAAGGATGATACGAAGCTGTGACTTGTATTTGAGTCTATATCTGATATGAGAATAAGGAACAGCAGTGGTGCAAGGACTGTACCCTGAGGTACAGAACTTTTAACTGCGCTTGGACTAGATTTTATGTGATTGACTGTTACTCTTTGTGTTCTGTTAGACAGAAAAATCTACACTCTCTCCACAGTATACACCACCACCATCACCACAGTACACCACACCACCACCACACCCTCACCACAGTACCACACCCTCACCACAGCATACCCAACACCATCACCACAGTACACTACACCACACCCTCACCATATTATACCACACCACCACCACACCCTCACCACAGTTCACCACAGTTCACCACACCACCACCAAACCCTCACCACAGTACACCACACCACCACCACAGTATACCACACCACCACCACACCCTCACGACAGTACACCACACCACCACCACACCCTCACGGCAGTACACCACACCACCACCACATTATTGCTGGTTCTCTGGAGCGGTTTAAACAATTCTGAAGAGATTTGTGTCGTGCGTAATTGTAAAATCAATAGGTGGTCTCTGAGCCTGCAAGACGCCAGCTGTAATGGCCGCGCTGACAGCCGGCTGGGGCAGGGTGGTGGTGGTGGTGGTAGGGCAGGGTGTGGTGGTGGGGCAGGGTGTGGTGGTGGTGGTGGGGCAGGGTGGTGGTGGTGGTGGTGGTGGTGGGGCAGGGTGTGGTGGTGGTGGTGGTGGTGGGGCAGGGTGTGGTGGTGGTGGTGGTGGTGGTGGGGGGCAGGGTGTGGTGGTGGTGGTGGTGGTGGTGGGGCAGGGTGTGGTGGTGGTGGTGGTGGGGCAGGGTGTGGTGGTGGTGGTGGTGGTGGTGGTGGGGCAGGGTGTGGTGGTGGTGGTGGTGGGGCAGGGTGTGGTGGTGGTGGTGGGGCAGGGTGTGGTGGTGGTGGTGGTGGTGGTGGGGCAGGGTGGTGGTGGTGGTGGTGGTAGGGCAGGGTGTGGTGGTGGTGGTGGTGGTGGGGCAGGGTGTGGTGGTGGTGGTGGTGGTGGTGGGGCAGGGTGTGGTGGTGGTGGTGGTGGGGCAGGGTGTGGTGGTGGTGGTGGTGGTGGTGGGGCAGGGTGTGGTGGTGGTGGTGGTGGGGCAGGGTGTGGGTGGTGGTGGTGGGGCAGGGTGTGGTGGTGGTGGTGGTGGTGGTGGGGCAGGGTGTGGTGGTGGTGGTGGTGGAGCAGGGTGTGGTGGTGGTGGTGGTGGTGGTGGAGCAGGGTGTGGTGGTGGTGGTGGTGGGGCAGGGTGTGGTAGGTGGTGGTGGGGCAGCGTGTGGTGGTGGGGCAGGGTGTGGTGGTGGTGGTGGTGGTGGTGGGGCAGGGTGTGGTGGTGGTGGTGGTGGTGGTGGGGCAGGGTGTGGTGGTGGTGGTGGGGCAGGGTGTGGTGGTGGTGGTGGGGCAGGGTGTGGTGGTGGTGGTGGGGCAGGGTGTGGTGGTGGTGGTGGGGCAGGGTGTGGTGGTGGTGGTGGTGGGGCAGGGTGTGGTGGTGGTGGTGGTGGTGGTGGGGCAGGGTGTGGTGGTGGTGTGGGGGGCAGGGTGTGGTGGTGGTGGTGGGGCAGGGTGTGGTAGGTGGTGGTGGGGCAGGGTGTGGTGGTGGTGGTGGTGGGGCAGGGTGTGGTAGGTGGTGGTGGGGCAGGGTGTGGTGGTGGTGGTGGTGGGGCAGGGTGTGGTAGGTGGTGGTGGGGCAGGGTGTGGTGGTGGGGCAGGGTGTGGTAGGTGGTGGTGGGGCAGGGTGTGGTGGTGGTGGTGGGGCAGGGTGTGGTGGTGGTGGTGGTGGGGCAGGGTGTGGTGGTGGGGCAGGGTGTGGTAGGTGGTGGTGGGGCAGGGTGTGGTGGTGGTGGTGGGGCAGGGTGTGGTGGTGGGGCAGGGTGTGGTAGGTGGTGGTGGGGCAGGGTGTGGTGGTGGTGGTGGGGCAGGGTGTGGTGGTGGGGCAGGGTGTGGTGGTGGGGCAGGGTGTGGTAGGTGGTGGTGGGGCAGGGTGTTGTGGTGGGGCAGGGTGTGGTGGTGGTGGTGGGACAGATTTTGGTGGTGGGACAGGGTGTGGTGGTGGGGCAGGGTGTGGTGGTGGTGCTTGCTTGATACCTGGTTGATGGGGTTTTGAGAGTTCTTCTACTCCCCAAGCCCGGCCCGAGGCCAGGCTCGACTGGTGAGAGTTTGGTCCACCAGGCTGTTGCTTGGAGCGGCCCGCAGGCCCACATACCTACCACAGCCCGGTCGATCCGGAACTTCTCTTAGAAAATAGTCCAGTTTCCTCTTGAAGATGTCCACGGTTGTTCCGACAATATTTCTTATACTCGCTGGGATGTTGAACAACCGCGGACCTCTGATGTTTATACAGTGTTCTCTGATTGTGCCTATGGCACCTCTGCTCTTCACTGGTTCTATTCTGTATTTTCTTCCATATCGTTCACTCCAGTACGCTGTTATTTTACTGTGTAGATTTGGGACCTGGCCTTCCAGTATTTTCCATGTGTATATTATTTGATATCTCTCTCGTCTCCTTTCTAGTGAGTACATTTGGAGAGCTTTGAGACGATCCCAATAATTTAGGTGCTTTATCGCGTCTATGCGTGCCGTATATGTTCTCTGTATTCCCTCTATTTCAGCAATCTCTCCTGCTCGTTGCTGCTGCTGTATTGTTTCCTTAGTTGTATTTAACTTGAACATAAGCGAGGCCATATTTTCTAGAGGCTCAGATTTTGGTTGACATTATCTACCTGTTCTTCTCAGCTTATTTCGGTGAAGTCTTGAACCATTTACTTCCCAGTTAATCAGTTTAATATTTACATTTATTTTGTATAAGTCTTGGATTTGAGAGTGGATGCTCAGGTGTATGGTCCATGTGTGCCTGG
>NC_059583.1:3944148-4201648 GCF_020424385.1 Procambarus clarkii | reverse complement strand
TCTCTGGCTGGACACACATGGAGGGTCTCTGGCTGGACACACATGGAGGGTCTCTGGCTGGACACACAGGGAAGGTCTCTGGCTGGACACACAGGGAAGGTCTCTGGCTGGACACACAGGGAAGGTCTCTGGCAGGACACACATGGAGGGTCTCTGGCTGGACACACATGGAGGGTCTCTGGCTGGACACACAGGGAAGGTCTCTGGCAGGACACACATGGAGGGTCTCTGGCTGGACACACATGGAGGGTCTCTGGCAGGACACACATGGAGGGTCTCTGGCTGGACACACATGGAGGGTCTCTGGCTGGACACACAGGGAAGGTCTCTGGCTGGACACACAGGGAAGGTCTCTGGCTGGACACACATGGAGGGTCTCTGGCTGGACACACATGGAGGGTCTCTGGCTGGACACACATGGAGGGTCTCTGGCTGGACACACATGGAGGGTCTCTGGCTGGACACACATGGAGGGTCTCTGGCAGGACACACATGGAGGGTCTCTGGCAGGACACACATGGAGGGTCTCTGGCTGGACACACATGGAGGGTCTCTGGCTGGACACACATGGAGGGTCTCTGGCAGGACACACATGGAAGGTCTCTGGCTGGACACACATGGAGGGTCTCTGGCTGGACACACATGGAGGGTCTCTGGCTGGACACACATGGAGGGTCTCTGGCTGGACACACATGGAGGGTCTCTGGCTGGACACACATGGAGGGTCTCTGGCTGGACACACAGGGAAGGTCTCTGGCTGGACACACAGGGAAGGTCTCTGGCTGGACACACATGGAGGGTCTCTGGCTGGACACACAGGGAAGGTCTCTGACTGGACACACATGGAGGGTCTCTGGCTGGACACACAGGGAAGGTCTCTGGCTGGACACACAGGGAAGGTCTCTGGCTGGACACACAGGGAAGGTCTCTGGCTGGACACACAGGGAAGGTCTCTGGCTGGACACACAGGGAAGGTCTCTGGCTGGACACACAGGGAAGGTCTCTGGCAGGACACACAGGGAAGGTCTCTGGCTCGACACAGGGAAGGTCTCTGGCTGGACACACAGGGAAGGTCTCTGGCTGGACACAGGGAAGGTCTCTGGCAGGACACACAGGGAAGGTCTCTGGCTGGACACACATGGAGGGTCTCTGGCTGGACACACAGGGAAGGTCTCTGGCAGGACACACAGGGAAGGTCTCTGGCAGGACACACAGGGAAGGTCTCTGGCTCAACACAGGGAAGGTCTCTGGCTGGACACACAGGGAAGGTCTCTGGCTGGACACACAGGGAAGGTCTCTGGCTGGACACACAGGGAAGGTCTCTGGCTGGACACACATGGAGGGTCTCTGGCTGGACACACATGGAGGGTCTCTGGCTGGACACACAGGGAAGGTCTCTGACTGGACACACAGGGAAGGTCTCTGGCTGGACACACATGGAAGGTCTCTGGCAGGACACACAGGGAAGGTCTCTGGCTCGACACAGGGAAGGTCTCTGGCAGGACACACAGGGAAGGTCTCTGGCTGGACACACAGGGAAGGTCTCTGGCTGGACACACATGGAGGGTCTCTGGCTGGACACACAGGGAAGGTCTCTGGCTGGACACACAGGGAAGGTCTCTGGCAGGACACACAGGGAAGGTCTCTGGCTGGACACACAGGGAAGGTCTCTGGCTGGACACACATGGAAGGTCTCTGGCAGGACACACAGGGAAGGTCTCTGGCTCGACACAGGGAAGGTCTCTGGCAGGACACACAGGGAAGGTCTCTGGCTGGACACACAGGGAAGGTCTCTGGCTGGACACACATGGAGGGTCTCTGGCTGGACACACAGGGAAGGTCTCTGGCTGGACACACAGGGAAGGTCTCTGGCAGGACACACAGGGAAGGTCTCTGGCAGGACACACAGGGAAGGTCTCTGGCTCGACACAGGGAAGGTCTCTGGCAGGACACACAGGGAAGGTCTCTGGCAGGACACACAGGGAAGGTCTCTGGCAGGACACACAGGGAAGGGTGGCGGCCAGAGAGCTCGGGGAAGGTTCACGTTGCGTGTTTTGAAACACAAAAGATGCAGCTTAGAGTTGGTGTTGTGCGAGGACCCTTGAGAGGAGTGTTGTTGACACAGAGTGGCGAGTGAGGTGTGGGCGCGCCTGGCTGGGGACGCCCTGGTAAAGCCACAATAATATATACAATACTAACACCATAACACTCACAACACACCATAAGACTCACAACACACCACAACACTCACAACACACCATCAACACAGACAGAAAACATGAAAGATCTGGATGAATTACGTGGAGAACTCCCAAGACAATTTGAGGCTGGATAAAATTCCTTTAAGGACTCTTGGTCATGCCAATGACACTATTTAAGACTAGTACTCTGTAGAGTAGACTACTCTTGCATAGTACGAGTAGTCTACCACACATGTCTCCTCCTCCTCCTCGCTACCTCAGTGCCAGTGCCACTCATCCTCTGAGGTTGTTAAGCAGGCATTTAGGTCTGACGAGCAAAGCGTACAATATGGCGTGATTTAAGCTAACCAAAAGCGAATGGAGCTAACCTTCCTTCTAACTAATCTAGGCCCCGTGTTACTGACCACCTGGACGGACCACCACCACTGGCACCAACTGCTGGACCAACAGCTGGACCACTAGGTAGATCAACAGGTGGACCAGCAGGTGGACCAACAGGTGGACCAGCAGGTGGACCAACAGGTGGACCAGCAGGTGGACCAGCAGGTGGACCACTAGGTAGATCAACAGGTGGACCAGCAGGTGGACCACTAGGTAGATCAACAGGTGGACCAACAGGTGGACCACTAGGTAGATCAACAGGTGGACCAGCAGGTGGACCAACAGGTGGACCAACAGGTGGACCAGCAGGTGAACCACTAGGTAGATCAACAGGTGGACCAGCAGGTGGACCAACAGGTGGACCAGCAGGTGGACCAACAGGTGGACCAGCAGGTGGACCAAGAGGTGGACCAGCAGGTGGACCAGCAGGTGGACCAAGAGGTGGACCAGCAGGTGGACCAAGAGGTGGACCAGCAGGTGGACCAGCAGGTGGACCAACAGGTGGACCAGCAGGTGGACCAACAGGTGGACCAACAGGTGGACCAACAGGTGGACCAACAGGTGGACCAGCAGGTGGACCAACAGCTGGACCACTAGGTAGATCAACAGGCGGACCAACAGGTGGACCAACAGGTGAACCAACCGGTGGACCAACAGGTGGATCAACAGGTGAACCAACAGGTGGACCAACAGGTGAACCAACAGGTGGACCAACAGGTGAACCAACAGGTGGACCAACAGGTAGATCATGAGGTGGACCAACAGGTAGATCATGAGGTGGACCAACAGGTAGATCATGAGGTGGACCAACAGGTAGATCATGAGGTGGATCAACAGGTAGATCATGAGGTGGACCAACAGGTAGATTAACAGGTGAACCAACAGGTAGATCATGAGGTGGACCAACAGGTAGATCATGAGGTGGACCAACAGGTAGATTAACAGGTAGATCATGAGGTGGACCAACAGGTAGATCATGAGGTGGACCAACAGGTAGATCATGTGGTGGACCAACAGGTAGATCATGAGGTGGACCAACAGGTAGTTTAACAGGTGAACCAACAGGTAGTTTAACAGGTGAACCAACAGGTGGACCAGCAGGTAGATCATGAGGTGGAGCAACAGATACCTGGTTGATGGGGTTCTGGGAGTTCTTCTACTCCCCAAGCCAGGCCCGAGGCCAGGCTTGACTTGTGAGAGTTTGGTCCACCAGGCTGTTGCTTGGAGCGGCCCGCAGGCCCACATACCTACCACAGCCCGGTTGGTCCAGCACTCCTTGCAAGAACTTCTCCAAGTATGTCTTGAATACATCCACAGTTGTTATTTTTGGGAGGGTGTTGAACAGCTGTGGACCTCTGATGTTCAGACAGTGTTCTCTGATTGTGCCTATGGCACCAGGAGGTGGTGCCATACACTCCTCACTATGCCACACTATGGCACCTCTACTCTTCACTGGATCTATTCTGCATTTCCTTCCGTATCTTTCACTCCTGTATTATCTTACTATCCCTAATATGTAACAATGGATGACACTGTAGCCAGCCCAGGTAAACAAAATATCTGGAGGAACTAGATGTTACAAAGTGGCGATCGGTCCGTCGTGGACCATTATCAAGACACGACTTGGTAACGGTCCACGACGGACCGAAATGTCGTCGTCTCTTTATTTTGTGAGGTGTGGATGACCTTACTGGGCGCAGAGGTAATGTTACCATGGCTGGTGAAGGAGGCTGCTGCAGGAGCACTCTGCCACTAAACATTGTCATCCACACCTCCCTACAACTAAACACTCCAGTCTCCTGGGCTCTAGCACACTCCAACCCGATAACTTTCCTTATTAACACTACTCAATAGCTCGGTCGATAGAGCTTCGGCCTCACACACGTGGAGTCCACGGTTCGAGCCTCCTAGAGCCTAGATGAATGGAATACTTTGTTACTCGTTATCTAAACTGTTATAAATAAAACAGGAAATCTCCCAGAATTCTGGAAAAGCCAAATGTAGTGGCAGTGGCCAGAGTCCCGGAGACAGTAACGAGGCTAAGAATGGTTCACCGGGAGCCAACCAATAATGAAGCGACCAACATGAGAGTGTTCAAGGGCAAGGGTACTATGAGCAGGCAAATGATGGCTGGCTGGCTGGCTGGCCTGGAGTTTCCTACATTACCAGAGAGCACAACACTCGCTTGTGGGAGCCCCACTGTTCCTGAGAGGTAGCCACCCACTGCCTGGAGTGAGCCGCAACATCTCCATGTTTACACATGCTGCAAAAGCTGACAAGGAATGTCAAAAACAGACGACTGCAAAAGTTTGAGGTGGACCTTCACAAACTCCACACTGGCCAAATAAAAGGTTGCAAGAATTCAATCCCACAAGTGTAAGGTAATGAAGATGGAATGGAGAGAGAGAGAAGATGAGGAGGTAGTAATAGTAGAAGGCATCCCGCAGTATCGGGAGACTATGGACTTGCGCTCTGGTGGTCGGTCTGGAGTGGCCTCTCCAGGGCGCAAACCCTGGGTAGGTCGATATGGAGGAGAAGCTGTTACCCATGCAGCAGGTCCTGGTATATACCTGGAGGTACTGTATATACACCATAAGGGGAAGCCAACTAAGAATCAGAAAGAGGGGAGTTGATATAATTCCGACACTAACACCGGATATCATCAGCAACATGCGGGACGCTGGAAAATATAAAAACATCATTTAGAAACCTAAATCAGGACTCTTTCCAGGCCTGATACAGAGCACTTGTTAGACCAATACCAGAGTATGCATCACCGGCACGGACGCCACACTTGTGGGTGTGGCTGGTGAGGAAGCCTCGCCCATCCAGAATTTGGAAGCCAGGTTCGACAAGGAACTCGCACATTAGAAGAGTTAACTTATAACGCAACATGTACAAGAATGGTGGGAGGCGGGGTATGAAGAGCTAGAGCTCGACCCCCTGCACACACACATAGGTAAGCACATCCAACCATTACCACAAGTTTGGGAAAGATTTGGAAAACCAGTTTCAAAACATGACTGGAAGGAGGCCATACAATATAAAGTGTGGGAACATTGGGATGTGACAGTGAAAATATTGGGGAAGTTGGGCAGGTGACGGCCCCGGGGGACGGCCCCGGGGGACGGCCCCGGGTGTAGAGGGCCAAGATAAGGACCACTGTGCCGGGCCACAATGGAGGAGAGTCCTTCCCGCGCCGCCCTCTACCCGCTCCCCCCTTCCCGCGCCGCCCTCTACCCGCTCCCCCCTTCCCGCGCCGCCCCCTACCCGCCGCCCCCTTCCCGCGCCCCCCGCCTTATCTCTGCCCCCATCATCGCCAACATTCTCCGCCTCTCCCACTCGCCCCAGAAATGTTGCCTTAAAAGCCAGTTCCGGACAACGTGAAAAACAGTGTCCGCATACCTCCAAATTGGCGGGGAAAGTCTCCATGTATTTGCTTTTTTTATATCATTCATATATATATATATATATATATATATATATATATATATATATATATATATATATATATATATATATATATATATTTTTCTTTCATATAGAAGATGGTAACATGTTAGGCTCAACAATACCAGAGGTCTTGAACTGACTCCTGGCTGGCACCCTGGCACCCTTTTCCCTGGCACCCTGATGGTGTCTATCCCCACAGCACAGAGGTGAGACACACCATCCACGAACAGTAACAGTATTTGAGGTCAGGTATAACATTTGGGGTTTAAGGCTCATGCTCGGTGATGATATAGAAAATTGGTTTACTGAGGCTTATATAAAATATATATAAATGTAATATTTTCCCCTGTATTTTAATGTAACTTTATTCTTCAATTTTTGTAACCCGTTTATAGGGGTTTTCTAAAAGATCTTGTTCTGTACTACTGAAACACTTGTTCACTAAGAGTTGTCATGTATAATTGCCTTGTAACACTTATGTATATGTAACTTATATTGTATTTTTTTAAAGATAAAAAAAAAAAAAAAAAGTTTTTGGCGCTAGATTAAACCTTAACAACCTGGTACTGGACAAGATGTTAAAATGACATCAGTGGTGTCCGTACTGGGCTGGTTATCCAGTGGTCCAGGGGTCCAGTGGTTCATGGGTCCAGTGGTCCATGGGTCCAGTGGTCCATGGGTCCAGTGGTCCATGGGTCCAGTGGTTCATGGGTCCAGTGGTCCATGGGTCCAGTGGTCCATGGGTCCAGTGGTCCAGGGGTCCAGTGGTTCATGGGTCCAGTGGTTCATGGGTCCAGTGGTCCATGGGTCCAGTGGTCCATGGGTCCAGTGGTCCATGGGTCCAGTGGTCCAGTGGTCCATGGGTCCAGTGGTCCATGGGTCCAGTGGTCCATGGGTCCAGGGATCCAGTGGTCCATTGTTTTTATAAAAACAATGGAACACTATTTGTGAAATATAGATACTATTCTTACATGTTTACTCCACTTTGTACCCGCAAGATGACCTAAGTTTAGGGTTGATAGATGTTAATCTTCTTGTTTGAGGAGGTGTTCACTTGAGACAGTTAAGCAAGTCCCAGCTGTGTCTGGGTACAAGTGACAGGATGAACAACCCAGCGGGTTTTCTTCCTATTGGGGAGTGTTGTACATGCTGCTATGGCGGTGTGTTCACTCACAGGATGAGTGGCGCTGCCCAATACTGTCACTATGGCGGTGTGTCCACTCACAGGATGAGTGGCGCTGCCCAATACTGTCACTATGGCGGTGTGTCCACTCACAGGATGAGTGGCGCTGCCCAATACTGTCACTATGGCGGTATGTCCACTCACAAGATGAGTGACGCTGCCCAATACTGTCACTATGGCGGTGTGTCCACTCACAGGATGAGTGGCGCTGCCCAATACTGTCACTATGGCGGTGTGTCCACTCACAGGATGAGTGGCGCTGCCCAATACTGTCACTATGGCGGTGTGTCCACTCACAGGATGAGTGGCGCTGCCCAATACTGTCACTATGGCGGTGTGTCCACTCACAGGATGAGTGGCGCTGCCCAATACTGTCACTATGGCGGTGTGTCCACTCACAGGATGAGTGACGCTGCCCAATACTGTCACTATGGCGGTGTGTCCACTCACAGGATGAGTGACGCTGCCCAATACTGTCACTATGGCGGTGTTTCCACTCACAGGATGAGTGGCGCTGCCCAATACTGTCACTATGGCGGTGTGTCCACTCACAGGATGAGTGGCGCTGCCCAATACTGTCACTATGGCGGTGTGTCCACTCACAGGATGAGTGACGCTGCCCAATACTGTCACTATGGCGGTGTGTCCACTCACAGGATGAGTGACGCTGCCCAATACTGTCACTATGGCGGTGTGTCCACTCACAGGATGAGTGGCGCTGCCCAATACTGTCACTATGGCGGTGTGTCCACTCACAGGATGAGTGGCGCTGCCCAATACTGTCACTATGACGGTGTGTCCACTCACAAGATGAGTGACGCTGCCCAATACTGTCACTATGGCGGTGTGTCCACTCACAGGATGAGTGACGCTGCCCAATACTGTCACTATGGCGGTGTGTCCACTCACAGGATGAGTGACGCTGCCCAATACTGTCACTATGGCGGTGTGTCCACTCACAGGATGAGTGGCGCTGCCCAATACTGTCACTATGGCGGTGTGTCCACTCACAGGATGAGTGGCGCTGCCCAATAAACTCGCCCCTCGAGGCAAAATTAAAACACAAATTAAACAATTAAAACTATCTAGAAAACTAGATAGTTTCCTCCGCGGAGTGCCGGACCGCCCGGGCTGTGGTGGGTATGTGGGCCTGCGGACCGCTCCAAGCAACAGCCTGGTGGACCAAACTCTCACCAGTAGAACAACTCCCAGAAGGTATCAAGCAAGTGAAGATCTGACTGCAGTTTGTGTACCATCCACGGTTGTAACTCTGATACTATTGATGGTGTGGTGAGGGAAGGATGCCGTGAAGCTGTGTGGTGAGGGAAGGATGCCGTGAAGCTGTGTGGTGAGGGAAGGATGCCGTGAAGCTGTGTGGTGAGGGAAGGATGCCGTGAAGCTGTCTGGTGAGGGAAGGATGCCGTGAAGCTGTCTGGTGAGGGAAGGATGCCGTGAAGCTGTCTGGTGAGGGAAGGATGCCGTGAAGCTGTCTGGTGAGGGAAGGATGCCGTGAAGCTGTGTGGTGAGGGAAGGATGCCGTGAAGCTGTCTGGTGAGGGAAGGATGCCGTGAAGCTGTCTGGTGAGGGAAGGATGCCGTGAAGCTGTCTGGTGAGGGAAGGATGCCGTGAAGCTGTCTGGTGAGGGAAGGATGCCGTGAAGCTGTCTGGTGAGGGAAGGATGCCGTGAAGCTGTCTGGTGAGGGAAGGATGCCGTGAAGCTGTGTGGTGAGGGAAGGATGCCGTGAAGCTGTCTGGTGAGGGAAGGATGCCGTGAAGCTGTCTGGTGAGGGAAGGATGCCGTGAAGCTGTCTGGTGAGGGAAGGATGCCGTGAAGCTGTCTGGTGAGGGAAGGACGCCGTGAAGCTGTCTGGTGAGGGAAGGATGCCGTGAAGCTGTGTGGTGAGGGAAGGATGCCGTGAAGCTGTCTGGTGAGGGAAGGATGCCGTGAAGCTGTCTAGTGAGGGAAGGATGCCGTGAAGCTGTCTGGTGAGGGAAGGATGCCGTGAAGCTGTGTGGTGAGGGAAGGATGCCGTGAAGCTGTGTGGTGAGGGAAGGATGCCGTGAAGCTGTCTGGTGAGGGAAGGATGCCGTGAAGCTGTCTGGTGAGGGAAGGATGCCGTGAAGCTGTGTGGTGAGGGAAGGATGCCGTGAAGCTGTGTGGTGAGGGAAGGATGCCGTGAAGCTGTCTGGTGAGGGAAGGATGCCGTGAAGCTGTCTGGTGAGGGAAGGACGCCGTGAAGCTGTCTGGTGAGGGAAGGATGCCGTGAAGCTGTGTGGTGAGGGAAGGATGCCGTGAAGCTGTCTGGTGAGGGAAGGATGCCGTGAAGCTGTCTGGTGAGGGAAGGATGCCGTGAAGCTGTGACTGGTGAGGGAAGGACGCCGTGAAGCTGTGACTGGTGAGGGAAGGACGCCGTGAAGCTGTGACTGGTGAGGGAAGGACGCCGTGAAGCTGTGACTGGTGAGGGAAGGATGCCGTGAAGCTGTGACTGGTGAGGGAAGGATGCCGTGAAGCTGTGTGGTGAGGGAAGGATGTCGTGAAGCTGTCTGGTGAGGGATGGACGCCGTGAAGCTGTCTGGTGAGGGAAGGATGCCGTGAAGCTGTGTGGTGAGGGAAGGATGCCGTGAAGCTGTGTGGTGAGGGAAGGATGCCGTGAAGCTGTGTGGTGAGGGAAGGATGCCGTGAAGCTGTGTGGTGAGGGAAGGATGCCGTGAAGCTGTGTGGTGAGGGAAGGATGCCGTGAAGCTGTGTGGTGAGGGAAGGATGTCGTGAAGCTGTCTGGTGAGGGATGGACGCCGTGAAGCTGTGTGGTGATGCTGTCTATGTCAGCTGTGAGGAGGAGGGAGTGAAGCGGTACAAGCCTGTGTCTGAAGGCCGCAGCTTCACACTGTATTCACCAACTGATTGGCTATACTTACTACTGCTCTTTGCAATCTCTGAAAATCTAAATTCCACATCTTAACTTCAGCTGTTTTAGGGGCTATTCATGCCCGTGCCACCTCTTGGGTGGCCTAATCTTCATTTGCTGCTCAATACCAGTCTCACTCAACCTTCTTTTTTTTTTTTTGGTAGTAAAGAGGAAGGAGAGGCATAGGTGAAGGGAAGTATAGAAGTGGGAAATACAGTGAGAGGTATGAAAGCAGGCGGGCTGTCCGCCTTGCTGACACGATGTGTGGGTGTTGGCAGCTAAGCTAAGCTGGCTCCCTCTTGTCAGGGAGCTGTGAGTGTGTGAGAAGTTCTTCACATGTGTTTCACCATATATGAATGTGTTTCGTCCATAGATGAATACTGTGTAGCATTCATATATACACACTCCCATGCTTCCACACATGTTGTTCTGTTTAAGGCTCTTTATTTTATTATTATTATTTATCGAGTTGTTCATATATACACATATATACATACATATACTCACCCATACACATACATATACACACATTATATTATATATATATATATATATATATATATATATATATATATATATATATATGCAATTGACGATCACAAAAAACTGATCATTTTATGCGGAAAATCCACAGAGAAATATGAAATGAGGTGAACGTTTCGGCTTGTTAAAGCCTTTGTCAACACCAGACTGACAAAGACTCATTTCATATTTATAGACTGACTCATTTCATATTTCTCTGTGGATTTTCCACATATATATTATATATATATATATATATATATATATATATATATATATATATATATATATATATATATATATATATATATATATATATATATATATATATATATAACTGAAAACTCACACCCCAGAAGTGACTCGAACCCATACTCCCAGAAGCAATGCATCTGGTATGTACAAGACGCCTTAATCCACTTGACCATCACGACCGGACATAATGAGGTGATAGCCGAGGCTATTTGAACCACCCCACCGCCGGCACTCGGATAGTTATCTTGGGCATAGCATTTTACCAAATCACCTCATTCTTTGGGGCAACACGTGAGGAACACAAATGCGAACAAGCCTGAATGGTCCCCAGGACATATGCAACTGAAAACTCACACCCCAGAAGTGACTCGAACCCATACTCCCAGAAGCAATGCATCTGGTATGTACAAGACGCCTTAATCCACTTGACCATCACGACCGGACATAATGAGGTGATAGCCGAGGCTATTTGAACCACCCCACCGCCGGCACTCGGATAGTTATCTTGGGCATAGCATTTTACCAAATCACCTCATTCTTTGGGGCAACACGTGAGGAACACAAATGCGAACAAGCCTGAATGGTCCCCAGGACATATGCAACTGAAAACTCACACACCAGAAGTGACTCGAACCCATACTCCCAGAAGCAATGCATCTGGTATGTACAAGACGCCTTAATCCACTTGACCATCACGACCGGACATAATGAGGTGATAGCCGAGGCTATTTGAACCACCCCACCGCCGGCACTCGGATAGTTATCTTGGGCATAGCATTTTACCAAATCACCTCATTCTTTGGGGCAACACGTGAGGAACACAAATGCGAACAAGCCTGAATGGTCCCCAGGACATATGCAACTGAAAACTCACACCCCAGAAGTGACTCGAACCCATACTCCCAGAAGCAATGCATCTGGTATGTACAAGACGCCTTAATCCACTTGACCATCACGACCGGACATAATGAGGTGATAGCCGAGGCTATTTGAACCACCCCACCGCCGGCACTCGGATAGTTATCTTGGGCATAGCATTTTACCAAATCACCTCATTCTTTGGGGCAACACGTGAGGAACACAAATGCGAACAAGCCTGAATGGTCCCCAGGACATATGCAACTGAAAACTCACACCCCAGAAGTGACTCGAACCCATACTCCCAGAAGCAATGCATCTGGTATGTACAAGACGCCTTAATCCACTTGACCATCACGACCGGACATAATGAGGTGATAGCCGAGGCTATTTGAACCACCCCACCGCCGGCACTCGGATAGTTATCTTGGGCATAGCATTTTACCAAATCACCTCATTCTTTGGGGCAACACGTGAGGAACACAAATGCGAACAAGCCTGAATGGTCCCCAGGACCAGATGCATTGCTTCTGGGAGTATGGGTTCGAGTCACTTCTGGGGTGTGAGTTTTCAGTTGCATATGTCCTGGGGACCATTCAGGCTTGTTCGCATTTGTGTTCCTCACGTGTTGCCCCAAAGAATGAGGTGATTTGGTAAAATGCTATGCCCAAGATAACTATCCGAGTGCCGGCGGTGGGGTGGTTCAAATAGCCTCGGCTATCACCTCATTATGTCCGGTCGTGATGGTCAAGTGGATTAAGGCGTCTTGTACATACCAGATGCATTGCTTCTGGGAGTATGGGTTCGAGTCACTTCTGGGGTGTGAGTTTTCAGTTGCATATGTCCTGGGGACCATTCAGGCTTGTTCGCATTTGTGTTCCTCACGTGTTGCCCCAAAGAATGAGGTGATTTGGTAAAATGCTATGCCCAAGATAACTATCCGAGTGCCGGCGGTGGGGTGGTTCAAATAGCCTCGGCTATCACCTCATTATGTCCGGTCGTGATGGTCAAGTGGATTAAGGCGTCTTGTACATACCAGATGCATTGCTTCTGGGAGTATGGGTTCGAGTCACTTCTGGGGTGTGAGTTTTCAGTTGCATATGTCCTGGGGACCATTCAGGCTTGTTCGCATATATATATATATATATATATATATATATATATATATATATATGCAAACAAGCCTGAATGGTCCCCAGGACTATATGCGAATGAAAACTCACACCCCAGAAGTGACTCGAACCCATACTCCCAGAAGCAACGCAACTGGTAACTACGGGGCGCCTTAATCCGCTTGACCATCACGGCCGTCAAAAGGAAGTGATAGCCGAGGCTATTTGAGCCACTTCCCCGACGGCAACTCGGATGGTAATCTTGGGCATAGCATTTCACCAAATCACCTCATTCTTTGGGGCACACGTGAGGAACACAAATGCAAACAAGCCTGAATGGTCCCCAGGACTATATGCGAATGAAAACTCACACCCCAGAAGTGACTCGAACCCATACTCCCAGAAGCAACGCAACTGGTAACTACGGGGCGCCTTAATCCGCTTGACCATCACGGCCGTCAAAAGGAAGTGATAGCCGAGGCTATTTGAGCCACTTCCCCGACGGCAACTCGGATGGTAATCTTGGGCATAGCATTTCACCAAATCACCTCATTCTTTGGGGCACACGTGAGGAACACAAATGCAAACAAGCCTGAATGGTCCCCAGGACTATATGCGAATGAAAACTCACACCCCAGAAGTGACTCGAACCCATACTCCCAGAAGCAACGCAACTGGTAACTACGGGGCGCCTTAATCCGCTTGACCATCACGGCCGTCAAAAGGAAGTGATAGCCGAGGCTATTTGAGCCACTTCCCCGACGGCAACTCGGATGGTAATCTTGGGCATAGCATTTCACCAAATCACCTCATTCTTTGGGGCACACGTGAGGAACACAAATGCAAACAAGCCTGAATGGTCCCCAGGACTATATGCGAATGAAAACTCACACCCCAGAAGTGACTCGAACCCATACTCCCAGAAGCAACGCAACTGGTAACTACGGGGCGCCTTAATCCGCTTGACCATCACGGCCGTCAAAAGGAAGTGATAGCCGAGGCTATTTGAGCCACTTCCCCGACGGCAACTCGGATGGTAATCTTGGGCATAGCATTTCACCAAATCACCTCATTCTTTGGGGCACACGTGAGGAACACAAATGCAAACAAGCCTGAATGGTCCCCAGGACTATATGCGAATGAAAACTCACACCCGTGATGGTCAAGGGTATTAATTTCATCAACACAAGACAGAACAAGAGGTGGTATTAATAGGGTATTAATTTCATCAACACAAGACAGAACACGAAACAACGGGTATTGAATAGAAGTGTTTGTAGAAAGCCTATTGGTCCATATTTCTTGATGCTTCTATATTGGAGCGGAGTCTTGAGGTGGGTAGAATATAGTTGTGCATTAATTGGCTGTTGATTGCTGGTGTTGACTTCTTGATGTGTAGTGCCTCGCAGACGTCAAGCCGCCTGCTATCGCTGTATCTATCGATGATCATCGATTTGCCTTATATATATATATATATATATATATATATATATATATATATATATATATATATATATATATATATATATATATATATCGTCAACCAGCAAACTACCCATCCCAGCCTGCCTGCTCCTGATTGGTGACTCGCCGACCGCGCACCTGCACACTGCACCTCAGCGCCATCTACCTGAGTCGACGTCTGAGCCTGACCAGCCATCAACTTCAGAATATTCTTTGTGCTCTTAGAGTTGACATCTCTCTCTGGGATACTAAGCTCTCTGGCTTTCGTATACTAAGGGAGGTCTCAGCTAAAGCCAATATTCTCAGCACCATTTCACCATTATAATATTTAATCTATTGTGTTTTTGCATTTATCTTTGTCATTTTATTACACCAGTCATTTACCCGAGATTTGTCTTTATTTTCATTTATGTTTAAAGTAAATATATTAAAGTTTCATTGCTCATACTTTGTGTTTTACGTGTTCCTCCCTCTAACTTACCTCAGACAACAGGCAAGCAGTCTATCTTTTTTTTGTAAGTGTGACCAGGCATTGACACCTGCCACTGGAGGACTGCCGACCATCTATACTCCTACACTTTCCCGTCACAACATACATATACATATACATATATATCCATACATACATATACACACACACATGCATACATATACACCTACATACTCAGTTTTCCAATTCTGGGGAAAGATATCTGGTCAGTATCTCATCTGGGAATTATATACTGTGGGGCGGGGTTTTCATCCAGAGAATCGAGGCTCTTGGGCCACCAGCTGTGGGAGCGGGGCGTCTCATCTTGGAGTAACCTGTCTAACATTGGGTCCTCTAACATTGGGATGGTGTTCCACACCCTGGTGGCTTGGTGCTGCAGTCTGATGTTTAGTGGCTGTATGTTCAGGAGTTCATGGAGCTCTTGTATTGTCTGATCATATGGTGGGCGGTGTTTTGCTGCTCTCCTTAGCGCCTTATTTTGTACTGCTTGCAGTTTCTGCATGTTAGTTTTCTTTATGGTGTGTAGTGGTACTGGGGGATATTCTAGGTGCGGCCGAACTAGAGCCTTATATAGGTGGATCTGAATGTTAGTACTGAGGCTTCGGAATCTTCTGAGTTTTCCTAATGCTGCTTTGGCTTTGTTTAGTCGGTCCCTTACATGAATTTGTATCCCTGTTCTATTTATCATAAGTCCCAGTATTCTGCCTACCTCCGCATATTGGATCGGCTGGTTGTCAAGGATGATGGGGTCCGGGTTTCTTTTCGCAATGTGTTTTATCTGAAACTTTTGTTTGTTGGTGCTAATTTTCCATTGCTTCTCAAAGTTGTTTATGAGTTCAATTGCCGCCTTGGTCTTGTCGGCTAGTAGCGGCTTTGATGGTCCCGGTTGGCATATTATTTGGGTGACATCGTCAGCGTATGTGATGTATTCTCCATGTTGGGGTTGGGGCAGGTCAGCTGTATATACATGTTGAATAGAGTGGGGGAGAGGCAGCTTCCTTGTGGTACTCCACTTTTCAGTTCTATTGCGTCACCCAAGTAGCAGCTGATATTAAGCCTAGCAGTTCTATTGTCTATAAAGCTGCAGAGAGTAGCAGTAAATCTCTCAGGAAGCCCTTGTTCAGATATCTTATATTTTAGGCCTGTGTGCCACACTTTGTCGAAGGCTTTCGAGACGTCCCTAAGCACTTTATTACGCTGATCTTTTTTCGACACTGCGTTGGCTATATGCTGGTAGATCAGGGCTATAGCTGTATGGGCCCCTCTGCGGTTTCTAAACCCATGCTGCCTGGTGTTATACTTCTCGTCCCCTTCCATGTACTTCACAAGTCTCTGATTTATTATTTTTTCGAATATTTTACCTGGTACTTCGAGGAGGGAAATTGGTCTGTAGTTTTCATTTTGGGTTGAGGGTTTACCTGGCTTGGGGATTAATCTTATTGTGACATTCTTGAAGTATGTGGGGAATAGTCCAGATGCAAGAGCTGCATTTATTATACATGTGTATTGATGTAGTGCAATCACTCAACCTCTGACCTGTATAGCCAGGCTACCTTGCCCTCCCTGTGGCGCTCAGGAATACCAGCCTCACTCAACCTCTGACCTGTATAGCCAGGCTACCTTACCCTCCCTGTGGCGCTCAGGAATACCAGCCTCACTCAACCTCTGACCTGTATAGCCAGGCTACCTTGCCCTCCCTGTGGCGCTCAGGAATACCAGCCTCACTCAACCTCTGACCTGTATAGCCAGGCTACCTTGCCCTCCCTGTGGCGCTCAGGAATACCAGCCTCACTCAACCTCTGACCTGTATAGCCAGGCTACCTTACCCTCCCTGTGGCGCTCAGGAATACCAGCCTCACTCAACCTCTGACCTGTATAGCCAGGCTACCTTGCTCTCCCCGTGGCGCTCAGGAATACCAGCCTCACTCAACCTCTGACCTGTATAGCCAGGCTACCTTACCCTCCCTGTGGCGCTCAGGAATACCAGCCTCACTCATCCTCTGACCTGTATAGCCAGGCTACCTTGCCCTCCCTGTGGCGCTCAGGAATACCAGCCTCACTCATCCTCTGACCAGTATAGCCAGGCTACCTTGCCCTCCCTGTGGCGCCCAGGAATAAACAAAAGTATCGAGGTATGGTAGGTCAATGAGGTATATATAGTGGGTGAGAGTGCCTGAAAACCTGAACCAGTGCCTGGAAAAAATAAGCTCAGTAGCACTAGAAATATGTTCAAACCGCATACCCCTAAGAAAAGAGAGAAAGAGATGCAGATTGGAATGGGAACGTCGTTCCCTATATAGGCGAAGAAAACGAATCGCGGATCAACTTGAGAGTCGCACCCTATCTCAAGAACGGCGAAGAAGGTTAGGTAGAGAAATAGAAACAATTGAACTCAAGCTACAAGAATCATACAAAACCCAGGAGAGGCAAAGAGAGCAAAAGGCCATCAGTGAAATAGAGAGAAATCAGAAATATTTTTTCTCCTATGCAAAATCAAGATCAAAAACCACATCTAGTATCAGGCCCCCGCGAAAGGGAGATGGAACTTTCACCGATGACAACAAAGAAATGAGCGAGTTACTGAGGAAGCAGTACGACTGTTTTCAGCGAGCCATTAAATGCACTAAAGATTGATAACCCAAATGAATTTTTCATGGATATGATACTAACATCAAATCATATATCAGACGTCACCCTATCCCCACTAGATTTTGAAGAAGCCATAAACAGTATGCCTATGCACTCTGCACCAGGCCCGGATTCTTGGAACTCTATATTCATCAAGAACTGTAAAAAACCACTATCGCAGGCCCTTCACATTCTGTGGAGACAAAGCCTAGATACTGGCGTTATCCCTGACATACTAAAAACAGCAGAGATAGCACCACTCCATAAAGGAGGAAATAAGGCAGAGGCAAAAAAATTACAGACCGATAGCACTAACATCGCACATCATAAAAAAATTGAGCGTGCTAAGAAGTAAGATCACAAAATACATGGAATCACAGCATCTCCATAACCCCGGACAACATGGTTTCAGAACAGGGCGCTCTTGCCTGTCACAGTTGCTGGACCACTATGATATGGCATTAGATGCTATGGAAGACAAACAAAACGCTGATGTAATTTACACAGATTTCGCAAAAGCTTTTGATAAATGTGACCATGGTGTTATTGTACATAAAATGCGTTCAAAAGGAATTACCGGAAAAATAGGCAGATGGATCTACAATTTCTTGACTAACAGAACCCAATGTGTAATAGTCAACAAAATAAAATCCAGCCCATCAACCGTGAAGAGCTCAGTCCCCCAGGGTACTGTGCTTGCTCCAGTACTTTTTCTCATCCTCATATCGGACATAGACAAGAACACAACCTATAGCACTGTATCATCCTTTGCAGATGACACTAGGATCTTCATGAGAGTAGGCAACATAGAGGACACGGCAAACCTCCAATCAGATGTAGATCAGGTCTTTCTATGGGCTACAGAAAATAATATGGTGTTTAACGAGGATAAGTTCCAGCTCATGCGCTACGGAAAAATTGAAAATATAAAAACAGAAACCACGTACAAAACTCAGGCAAATCATAACATAGAACGAAAAGGCAATGTAAAGGATCTGGGTGTACTCATGTCGGAAGACCTTACCTTTAAAGAACACAATAAAGTAGCCGTCACAACTGCAAGAAAAATGACAGGTTGGATAACAAGAACTTTTCACACTAGAGATGCTATACCGATGATGATACTTTTCAAGACGCTTGTGCTCTCTAGAGTGGAGTACTGCTGCACAATGACAGCACCTTTCAAAGCTGGAGAAATTGCTGACCTGGAGAGCGTGCAGAGATCCTTTACTGCTAGAATCCACTCAGTAAAACATCTAAACTATTGGGACCGACTAAAGAGCCTAAATCTGTATTCTCTTGAGCGCAGGCGGGAGAGATACATAATAATTTACACGTGGAAAATAATTGAGGGGCTGGTCCCAAACCTGCACACAGAAATAACACCACATGAGACCAGGAGGCATGGCAGGATGTGCAGAATACCCCCGTTGAAGAGCAGAGGTGCAACAGGTACTCTGAGAGAGAACTATCAACATCAGAGGCCCGAGACTGTTCAACATGCTTCCACTACACATAAGGGGCATAACTGGCCGACCCCTCACAGTGTTCGAGAGAGAACTATCAACATCAGAGGCCCGAGACTGTTCAACATGCTTCCACTACACATAAGGGACATAACTGGCCGACCCCTCACAGTGTTCAAGAGAGAACTATCAACATCAGAGGCCCGAGACTGTTCAACACGCTTCCACTACACATAAGGGACATAACTGGCCGACCCCTCACAGTGTTCAAGAGAGAACTATCAACATCAGAGGCCCGAGACTGTTCAACATGCTTCCACTACACATAAGGGACATAACTGGCCGACCCCTCACAGTGTTCGAGAGAGAACTTAAGCACCTCCAAAGGATACCTGATCAACCAGGCTGTGACTCATACGTCAGGCTGCGAGCAGCCGCGTCTAACAGCCTGGTTGATCAGTCCAGCAACCAGGAGGCCTGGTCGACGACCGGGCCGCGGGGACACTAAGCCCCGGAAGCACCTCAAGGTAACCTCAAGGAGAGTGAGAGTGAGGAGTGAGAGTGAGGAGTGAGAGTGAGGAGTGAGAGTGAGGAGTGAGAGTGAGGAGTGAGAGTGAGGAGAGAGAGTAAGGAGTGAGAGTGAGGGGTGAGAGTGAGCGTGAGGAGTGAGAGTGAGGGGTGAGAGTGAGCGTGAGAAGTGAGAGTGAGGGGTGAGAGTGAGGAGTGAGAGTGAGGAGTGAGAGTGAGGAGTGAGAGTGAGGAGTGAGAGTGAGGAGTGAGAGTGAGGAGTGAGAGTGAGGAGTGAGAGTGAGGAGTGAGAGTGAGGAGTGAGAGTGAGGGGTGAGAGTGAGGGGTGAGAGTGAGGGGTGAGAGTGAGGGGTGAGGGGTCGGGAGGGAGAGAGGGAGAGAGTGTACGAGGTGCCAGTGTAGACCATTGAGGTGGTGGTGGGAGGGGGATGAGGAGCCTGGTGTAGTAAAGATGTGAGAGAGAGAGAGAGAGAGAGAGAGCAGCAAGGGTCATGGCCTGAGGGGTGTGTACGTAGTAAGTGAGAGAGTCAGTGAGAGGAGGAGGGGGGAGGGGGTGAGAGAGATGCAGCCAGAAATCAATATGGAGAGTAAAGCCCCCCCCCCCCCGTGTGAGGGAGAGAGGGAGGTGATGCAAGGTTCACTCTCATGACTAAGCCACCTCACACATATCTTCCTTACTCACTCACTCACTCTCACACTCACTCACTCACTCACTCACTCACTCACTCACTCACTCACTCACTCACTCACTCACTCACTCACTCACTCACGTCAACACATGAGTCGTTATCGTGTATCATCACTATATTATCCCATTATTTAAACTCTTATTAAGGTAAATCTTTCCATAGTACTCAACACGTCTTCGTAAAACCCGTACCTCCCCTGGACCAGTTCCCCCCTGGACCAGTACCTCCCCTGGACCAGTACCATTCATGGACCAGAACCTCCCGTGGACCAGTACCTCCCCTGGACCAGTACCCCCCTGGACCAGTACCTCCCCTGGACCAGTACCATTCATGGACCAGAACCTCCCGTGGACCAGTACCTCCCCTGGACCAGTACCCCCCTGGACCAGTACCTCCCCTGGACCAGTACCATTCATGGACCAGAACCTCCCGTGGACCAGTACCTCCCCTGGACCAGTACCCCCCTGGACCAGTACCTCCCCTGGACCAGTACCATTCATGGACCAGAACCTCCCGTGGACCAGTACCTCCCCTCCCCTGGACCAGTGGACCAGTACCCCCCTGGACCAGTACCTCCCCTGGACCAGTACCATTCATGGACCAGAACCTCCCGTGGACCAGTACCTCCCCTGGACCAGTACCCCCCTGGACCAGTACCTCCCCTGGACCAGTACCTCCCCTGGACCAGTACCTCCCCTGGACCAGTACCTCCCCTGGACCAGTACCTCACGTGGACCAGTACCTCCCCTGGACCAGTACCTCACGTGGACCAGTACCTCCCGTGGACCAGTACCTCCCCTGGACCAGTACCTCCCGTGGACCAGTACCTCCCGTGGACCAGTACCTCCCCTGGACCAGTACCATTCATGGACCAGTACCTCCCGTGGACCAGTACCTCCCATGGACCAGTACCTCCCCTGGACCAGTACCATTCATGGACCAGTACCTCCCGTGGACCAGTACCTCCCCTGGACCAGTACCTCACGTGGACCAGTACCTCCCCTGGACCAGTACCTCCCCTGGACCAGTACCATTCATGGACCAGTACCTCCCATGGACCAGTACCTCCCCTGGACCAGTACCATTCATGGACCAGTACCTCCCGTGGACCAGTACCTCCCCTGGACCAGTACCTCACGTGGACCAGTACCTCCCCTGGACCAGTACCCCCCTGGACCAGTACCTCCCCTGGACCAGTACCATTCATGGACCAGTACCTCCCGTGGACCAGTACCTCCCCTGGACCAGTACCTCACGTGGACCAGTACCTCCCGTGGACCAGTACCTCCCCTGGACCAGTACCTCCCGTGGACCAGTACCTCCCCTGGACCAGTACCATTCATGGACCAGTACCTCCCGTGGACCAGTACCTCCCCTGGACCAGTACCTCACGTGGACCAGTACCTCCCCTGGACCAGTACCTCCCCTGGACCAGTACCTCACGTGGACCAGTACCTCCCGTGGACCAGTACCTCCCCTGGACCAGTACCTCACGTGGACCAGTACCTCCCGTGGACCAGTACCTCCCCTGGACCAGTACCATTCATGGACCAGTACCTCCCTGGACCAGTACCTCACGTGGACCAGTACCTCCCCTGGACCAGTACCTCCCCTGGACCAGTACCTCACGTGGACCAGTACCTCCCCTGGACCAGTACCATTCATGGACCAGTACCTCCCGTGGACCAGTACCTCCCCTGGACCAGTACCTCACGTGGACCAGTACCTCCCCTGGACCAGTACCTCCCGTGGACCAGTACCTCCCCTGGACCAGTACCATTCATGGACCAGAACCTCCCGTGGACCAGTACCTCCCCTGGACCAGTACCTCACGTCGACCAGTACCTCCCCTGGACCAGTATCTCTCCTGGACCAGTACCATTCATGGACCAGTACCTCCCATGGACCAGTACCTCCCCTGGACCAGTACCTCACGTGGACCAGTACCTCCCGTGGACCAGTACCTCCCGTGAACCAGTACCCCCCCCCCCTGGACCAATACCCCCCCCTGGACCAGTACCTCCCCTGGACCAGTACCTCCCCTGGACCAGTACCTCCCTGGACCAGTACCTCCCCTGGACCAGTACCCCCCTGGACCAGTACCTCCCCTGGACCAGTACCCCCCTGGACCAGTACCTCCCCTGAACCAGTACCTCCCCTGGACCAGTACCTCCCGTGGACCAGTACCTCCCTGGACCAGTACCTCCCCTGGACCAGTACCTCCCCTGGACCAGTACCTCCCCTGGACCAGTACCTCCCCTGGACCAGTACCCTCCCCCTGGACCAGTACCTCCCCTGGACCAGTACCTCCCCTGGACCAGTACCTCCCGTGGACCAGTACCTCCCCTGGACCAGTACCTCCCGTGGACCAGTACCTCCCCTGGACCAGTACCTCCCCTGGACCAGTACCTCCCTGGACCAGTACCTCCCCTGGACCAGTACCTCCCTGGACCAGTACCTCCCTGGACCAGTACCTCCCTGGACCAGTACCTCCCTGGACCAGTACCTCCCTGGACCAGTACCCCCCTGGACCAGTACCTCCCCTGGACCAGTAACTCCCCTGGACCAGTACCTCCCCTGGACCAGTAACTCCCCTGGACCAGTACCTCCCCTGGACCAGTACCTCCCCTGGACCAGTACCCCCATGGACCAGTACCTCCCCTGGACCAGTACCTCCCTGGACCAGTACCTCCCCTGGACCAGTACCTCCCCTGGACCAGTACCTCCCTGGACCAGTACCTCCCGTGGACCAGTACCTCCCCTGGACCAGTACCTCCCCTGGACCAGTACCTCCCGTGGACCAGTACCTCCCCTGGACCAGTACCTCCCCTGGACCAGTACCTCCCGTGGACCAGTACCTCCCTGGACCAGTACCTCCCGTGGACCAGTACCTCCCTGGACCAGTACCTCCCGTGGACCAGTACCTCCCTGGACCAGTACCTCCCATGGACCAGTACCTCCCCTGGACCAGTACCCCTCTGGACCAGTACCTCCCCTGGACCAGTACCTCCCCTGGACCAGTACCTCCCCTGGACCAGTACCTCCCGTGGACCAGTACCTCCCGTGGATCAGTACCTCCCGTGGACCAGTACCTCCCCTGGACCAGTACCTCCCCTGGACCAGTACCCCTCTGGACCAGTACCTCCCCTGGACCAGTACCTCCCCTGGACCAGTACCTCCCCTGGACCAGTACCTCCCCTGGACCAGTACCTCCCCTGGACCAGTACCTCCCCTGGACCAGTACCTCCCCTGGACCAGTACCTCCCCTGGACCAGTACCTCCCCTGGACCAGTACCTCCCGTGGATCAGTACCTCCCGTGGACCAGTACCTCCCCTGGACCAGTACCTCCCCTGGACCAGTACCTCCCCTGGACCAGTACCCCCATGGACCAGTACCTCCCCTGGACCAGTACCTCCCCTGGACCAGTACCCCCATGGACCAGTACCCCCATGGACCAGTACCTCCCCTGGACCAGTACCTCCCCTGGACCAGTACCCCCATGGACCAGTACCTCCCCTGGACCAGTACCTCCCCTGGACCAGTACCCCCATGGACCAGTACCTCCCCTGGACCAGTACCTCCCCTGGACCAGTACCCCAATGGACCAGTACCTCCCCTTGACCAGTACCTCCCCTGGACCAGTACCTCCCTGGACCAGTACCTCCCCTGGACCAGTACCTCCCGTGGACCAGTACCTCCCTGGACCAGTACCTCCCGTGGATCAGTACCTCCCCTGGACCAGTACCTCCCGTGGACCAGTACCTCCCCTGGACCAGTACCTCCCCTGGACCAGTACCTCCCCTGGACCAGTACCTCCCTGGACCAGTACCTCCCCTGGACCAGTACCCCCCTGGACCAGTACCTCCCCTGGACCAGTACCCCCCTGGACCAGTACCTCCCCTGGACCAGTACCTCCCGTGGACCAGTACCTCCCCTGGACCAGTACCTCCCGTGGACCAGTACCTCCCCTGGACCAGTACCTCCCGTGGACCAGTACCTCCCCTGGACCAGTACCTCCCCTGGACCAGTACCTCCAGTGGACCAGTACCTCCCTGGACCAGTACCTCCCCTGGACCAGTACCTCCCGTGGACCAGTACCTCCCTGGACCAGTACCTCCCGTGGACCAGTACCTCCCCTGGACCAGTACCTCCCCTGGACCAGTACCCCCCCTGGACCAGTACCTCCAGTGGACCAGTACCTCCCCTGGACCAGTACCTCCCGTGGACCAGTACCTCCCGTGGACCAGTACCTCCCGTGGACCAGTACCTCCCCTGGACCAGTACCTCCCCTGGACCAGTACCTCCAGTGGACCAGTACCTCCCTGGACCAGTACCTCCCCTGGACCAGTACCTCCCGTGGACCAGTACCTCCCTGGACCAGTACCCCCCTGGACCAGTACCTCCCCTGGACCAGTACCTCCCCTGGACCAGTACCTCCCGTGGACCAGTACCTCCCTGGACCAGTACCTCCCGTGGACCAGTACCTCCCTGGACCAGTACCTCCCGTCGACCAGTACCTCCCTGGACCAGTACCTCCCATGGACCAGTACCTCCCCTGGACCAGTACCCCTCTGGACCAGTACCTCCCCTGGACCAGTACCTCCCCTGGACCAGTACCTCCCCTGGACCAGTACCTCCCGTGGACCAGTACCTCCCGTGGATCAGTACCTCCCGTGGACCAGTACCTCCCCTGGACCAGTACCTCCCCTGGACCAGTACCTCCCCTGGACCAGTACCTCCCGTGGATCAGTACCTCCCGTGGACCAGTACCTCCCCTGGACCAGTACCTCCCCTGGACCAGTACCTCCCCTGGACCAGTACCCCCATGGACCAGTACCTCCCCTGGACCAGTACCTCCCCTGGACCAGTACCCCCATGGACCAGTACCTCCCCTGGACCAGTACCTCCCCTGGACCAGTACCCCCATGGACCAGTACCTCCCCTGGACCAGTACCTCCCCTGGACCAGTACCCCCATGGACCAGTACCTCCCCTGGACCAGTACCTCCCCTGGACCAGTACCCCCATGGACCAGTACCTCCCCTTGACCAGTACCTCCCCTGGACCAGTACCTCCCTGGACCAGTACCTCCCCTGGACCAGTACCTCCCGTGGACCAGTACCTCCCTGGACCAGTACCTCCCGTGGATCAGTACCTCCCCTGGACCAGTACCTCCCGTGGACCAGTACCTCCCCTGGACCAGTACCTCCCGTGGACCAGTACCTCCCCTGGACCAGTACCTCCCGTGGACCAGTACCTCCCCTGGACCAGTACCTCCCCTGGACCAGTACCTCCCCTGGACCAGTACCTCCAGTGGACCAGTACCTCCCTGGACCAGTACCTCCCCTGGACCAGTACCTCCCGTGGACCAGTACCTCCCTGGACCAGTACCTCCCGTGGACCAGTACCTCCCCTGGACCAGTACCTCCCGTGGACCAGTACCCCCCTGGACCAGTACCTCCAGTGGACCAGTACCTCCCCTGGACCAGTACCTCCCGTGGACCAGTACCTCCCGTGGACCAGTACCTCCCGTGGACCAGTACCTCCCCTGGACCAGTACCTCCCCTGGACCAGTACCTCCAGTGGACCAGTACCTCCCTGGACCAGTACCTCCCCTGGACCAGTACCTCCCGTGGACCAGTACCTCCCTGGACCAGTACCCCCCTGGACCAGTACCTCCCGTGGACCAGTACCTCCCGTGGACCAGTACCTCCCCTGGACCAGTACCTCCCCTGGACCAGTACCTCCCGTGGACCAGTACCCCCCCTGGACCAGTACCCCCCCTGGACCAGTACCTCCCCTGGACCAGTACCCCTCATGGACCAGTACCCTCCCTGGACCAGTACCTCCCCTGGACCAGTACCTCCCTGGACCAGTACCTCCCTGGACCAGTACCTCCCCTGGACCAGTACCTCCCTGGACCAGTACCTCCCTGGACCAGTACCTCCCTGAACCAGTACCTCCCCTGGACCAGTACCCCTCATGGACCAGTACCCTCCCTGGACCAGTACCTCCCCTGGACCAGTACCTCCCCTGGCCCAGTACCCCTCCCCCTGGACCAGTACCCCCCGCTGGACCAGTACCTCCCCTGGACCAGTACCTCCCCTGGAGCAGTACCCTCCCCCTGGACCAGTACCTCCCTCCCCCCTTTCTTTGGGGGGGGGGGTAAAGAGGAAGGAGAGGCATAGGTGAAGGGAAGTATAGAAGTGGGAAATACAGTGAGAGGTGTGAAAGCAGGCGGGCTGTCCGCCTTGCTGACACGATGTGTGGGTGTTGGCAGCTAAGCTAAGCTGGCTCCCTCTTGTCAGGGAGCTGTGAGTGTGTGAGAGGTTCTTCACATGTGTTTCACCATATATGGATGTCTATAGATGAATACTGTGTAGCATTCATATATATACACACTCCGATGCTTCCACACATGTTGTTCTGTTTAAGGCTCTTTGTTTTATTATTATTATTTATCGAGTTGTTCATACATATTATTTATCGAGTTGTTCATATATACATATATGAACTGTTCATATATACACATATATATATCTCATCTGGGGATTATATACTGTGGGGCGGGGTTTTCATCCAGAGAATCGAGGCTCTTGGGTCACCAGCTGTGGGAGCGGGGCGTCTCATCTTGGGCCACCAGCTGTGGGAGTGGGGCGTCTCATCTTGGGCCACCAGCTGTGGGAGTGGGGCGTCTCATCTTGGGCCACCAGCTGTGGGAGTGGGGCGTCTCATCTTGGGCCACCAGCTGTGGGAGCGGGGCGTCTCATCTTGGGCCACCAGCTGTGGGAGTGGGGCGTCTCATCTTGGGCCACCAGCTGTGGGAGTGGGGCGTCTCATCTTGGGCCACCAGCTGTGGGAGTGGGGCGTCTCATCTTGGGCCACCAGCTGTGGGAGTGGGGCGTCTCATCTTGGGCCACCAGCTGTGGGAGCGGGGCGTCTCATCTTGGGCCACCAGCTGTGGGAGTGGGGCGTCTCATCTTGGGCCACCAGCTGTGGGAGCGGGGCGTCTCATCTTGGAGTAATCTTTCTAACATTGGGTCCTCTAACATTTCGATGGTGTTCCATACCCTGATGGCTTGGTGCTGCAGTCTGATGTTTAGTGGCTGTATGTTCAGGAGTTCGTGGAGCTCCTGGATTGTCTGATCATATGGTGGACGGTGTTTTGCTGCTCTCCTTAGCGCCTTATTTTGTACTGCTTGCAGTTTCTGCATGTTAGTTTTCTTTATGGTGTGTAGTGGTACTGGGGGATATTCTAGATGCGGCCGAACTAGAGCCTTATATAGGTGGATCTGAATGTTAGTACTGAGGCTTCGGAATCTTCTCAGTTTTCCTAATGCTGCTTTGGCTTTGTTTAGTCGGTCCCTTACATGAATTTGTATCCCTGTTCTATTTATCATAAGTCCCAGTATTCTGCCTACCTCCGCATATTGGATCGGCTGGTTATCAAGGATGATGGGGTCCGGGTTTCTTTTCGCAATGTGTATTATTTGGAACTTTTGTTTGTTGCCCAGGACAGGAATGCTAATTTTCCATTGCTTCTCAAAGTTGTTTATGACTTGAATTGCTGCCTTGTGGACTCTTGTCGGGCTCCAGTAGTCCACAAGGCAGTAATCTTTGTGCGTGCCTGAGGTTACTGCAGGGGGCGTGTTGCGTGGCTGGCCGGCTGCGGCTGTGGGGTGGCCCCACCCCCTTTTTTTTTTGGGGGGGGGAGTAAAGAGGAAGGAGAGGCATAGGTGAAGGGAAGTATAGAAGTGGGAAATACAGTGAGAGGTATGAAAGCAGGCGGGCTGTCCGCCTTGCTGACACGATGTGTGGGTGTTGGCAGCTAAGCTAAGCTGGCTCTCTCTTGTCAGGGAGCTGTGAGTGTGTGAGAGGTTCTTCACATGTGTTTCACCATATATGGATGTCTATAGATGAATACTGTGTAGCATTCATATATACACACTCCGATGCTTCCACACATGTTATTCTGTTTAAGGCTCTTTATTTTATTATTATTATTTATCGAGTTGTCATACATATTATATACAGTTGTTCATACATACACATATATTTTCCTGTTCATAGGGAGAAGGATATCTGGTCAGTATTCATCTTGGGATTATATACTGTGGGGCGGGGTTTTCATCCAGAGATAACCAGCTGTGGGAGCGGGGCGTCTCATCTTGGGCCACCAGCTGTGGGAGTGGGGCGTCTCATCTTGGGCCACCAGCTGTGGGAGCGGGGCGTCTCATCTTGGAGTAATCTTTCAAACATTGGGTCCTCTAACATTTCGATGGTGTTCCACACCCTGATGGCTTGGTGCTGCAGTCTGATGTTTAGTGGCTGTATGTTCAGGAGTTCATGGAGCTCCTGGATTGTCTGATCATATGGTGGAAGATGTTTTGCTGCTCTCCTTAGCGCCTTATTTTGCACTGCTTGCAATTTCTGCATGTTAGTTTTCTTTATGGTGTGTAGTGGTACTGGGGGATATTCTAGATGCGGTCGAACTAGAGCCTTATATAGGTGGATCTGAATGTTTGTACTGAGGCTTCGGAATCTCCTCAGTTTTCCTAAGGCTGCTTTGGCTCTGTTTAGTCGGTTCCTTACATGAATTTGTATCCCTGTTCTATTTAGTATTTAGTCCCAGTATTCTGCCGTTCCTCCGCATATTGGATCGGATGGTTGTCAATGATAATGGGGTCCGGGTTTCTTTTCGCAATGTGTATTATCTGAAACTTTTATTTGTTTGTGCTAATTTTCCATTGTTTCTCAAAGTTGTTTATGAGTTCAATTGCTGCCTTGGTCTTGTCGGCTAGTAGCGGCTTTGATGGGCCCGGTTGGCATATTATTTGGGTGACATCGTCAGCGTATGTGATGTATTCTCCATGTTGGGGTTGGGGTAGGTCAGCTGTATATATGTTGAATAGAGTGGGGGAGAGGCAGCTTCCTTGTGGTACTCCACTTTTCAGTTCTATTACGTCACCCAAGTAGCTGCCGATATTAAGCCTAGCAGTTCTATTGTCTATAAAGCTGCAGAGAGTAGCAGTAAATCTCTCAGGAAGCCCTAGTTCAGATATCTTATATTTTAGTCTCGTCCCCTTCCATGTACTTCACAAGTCTCTGATAATTTTTTCGAATATTTTACCTGGTACTTCGAGGAGGGAAATTGGCCTGTAGTTTTCAGTTTGGGTTGGGGGTTTACCTGGCTTGGGGATTAATCTTATTGTGGCATTCTTGAAGTATGTGGGGAATAGTCCAGATGCAAGAGCTGCATTTAAGATACATGTGTATTGATGGAGTGCAATCACTGGTAGGTTGGATAATACCATCTTATTTATTTTGCTGTTGCCCGGCGCCTTGTTCTTGAAACCCATAATTGTTTTATGGACCTCCGCAATGGTTATGTGTTTCATAAGGTGGCAGTCATCTTGTTTGCGTCGGGAGTAGTGCTGCAGCTCTATTATCGACTTGAGTTGTAATTTCCCTTTCATTAATTGGGCAAAAATTTAAATTTTCTTCCGGGTTTATCCTGAATATTTTTTCCCAGAACTTCCTGAATTCCTGCTCTTGTTCTCTCTCCTCATAGAGCTTATTTCCTGAGGCGTCTATGATGTAGGGTGTTTCCTCAGAAGAGCTTCCCATCAGGGTCTTTACTTTTTTCCAGAACTTTCCCGGGTGTCTGTAGTTGACTTGGATTTTGCTTATTAGGTCATCCCATTGTTTGGTGTACTCTGTTTTGGTGCACAGATCTTGCAGCTCATCTTGAAGTTCCCTTTGTAGTCTTTTGTGCTCATCCGTCCACCCGTGTTGTGTTATGAGTTGTAGAAGGTTGTTATATCTGGTTTGTTGTGTCCTGAGCGCCTCAGTGGCTGGGGGGTGTGGGAGCGTTATGTGGTGAGCTACGGGGATGTGATCAGTAAGGCATGTTTCTATGGTGTTAATCCATGTATTTAACTCAGCGTTTATGCATGATGTTTCCTTTCCATTAAAATCTGTGACACTGATTTCCTGTGCAGTGCTTTTGAACGCTTCCCAGTCAGTTTCAGTGTATTGAAGTGTTGGTGGTGAGGGTTTCTGAATGGGGTTTGTTGATAGCGTCATTATTATTGGTAGGTGGTCGCTTGTGCTCACAGGGCCCCTTTCTATGTGGGTGTTTAGGAAGTGGTGGCTGTTTGACAGTATTATGTCTGGTTTACCACTGTGGCCTTGTCTGACGTAAGTTGGGAAGTCTGGGCCCAGGTGGGTTAGATTTCCGTACCTTATCATATTGTGGATGGCTTCTCCTGCTTCCCCTGTTCTTTCCATGTCCCAGTGTTGTGTGCTTGGCGTTCAGATCCAGAGATAGGGAGGCGGGGAGGTAGGGGGGGGGGGGTAGGGGGGCGGGGAGGTAGGGGGGGGCGGGGAGGTAGGGGGGGCGGGGAGGTGGGGGGGGCGGGGAGGTAGGGGGGGGGCGGGGAGGTAGGGGGGGGGGGGCGGGGAGGTAGGGGGGGGCGGGGAGGTAGGGGGGGGGCGGGGAGGTGGGGGGGGGCGGGGAGGTAGGGGGGGGGGGGGAGGTAGGGGGGGCGGGGAGGTAGGGGGGGGCGGGGAGGTAGGGGGGGGGCGGGGAGGTAGGGGGGGGGGGGGGGGGGGGAGGTAGGGGGGGGCGGGGAGGTAGGGGGGGGCGGGGAGGTAGGGGGGGGCGGGGAGGTAGGGGGGGGCGGGGAGGTAGGGGGGGGGGGGGGGGCGGGGAGGTAGGGGGGGGCGGGGAGGTAGGGGGGGCGGGGACTTATTAGGGGGGGGGTGACGGGGAGGTAGGGGGGGGGCGGGGAGGTAGGGGGGGGGCGGGGAGGTAGGGGGGGCGGGGAGGTAGGGGGGGGCGGGGAGGGTAGGGGGGGGCGGGGAGGTAGGGGGGGGGCGGGGAGGTAGGGGGGGGCGGGGAGGTAGGGGGGCGGGGAGGTAGGGGGGCAGGAAGGGAGGGAGGATACTCACCCATCAACTCCAAGTCTGGACACATCAACTCACCTGAAACAAGAAATACACCCATTAATAAATCATTGAAGGTCAAACACAATAGGATAACCAAGTACCAATAATGTGACACACAGTAGTAACACAATAACGCCCCGTCAACTAAGCCAAACAATAATGGCAAGTCTGGCACAAAACTTCCAGAGAGCTGGAAAGTCTTTCGCCATCTTGGAAATATGGCGCCCAAAATGATGTCATTTTGTCACATATCTCGTTTTCTGTCAGTAATAGCTAAATAGTCCACGAACACCATTTGAAAGTTCACTTACTTCTCTACATAAAAGGTCCCCAGGATGATGTGTGTAGGGTTAACAGTCTCCCAGACATTGGTGCTGTGTGAAGACGGTGAGTCACAATAACGGGGTTGAAGATATGACACGTCAACCCGTCCTCCACACAACACTAACGTCAACCCGTCCTCCACACAGCACTAACGTCAACCCGTCCTCCACACAGCACTAACGTCAACCCGTCCTCCACACAGCACTAACGTCAACCCGTCCTCCACACAACACTAACGTCAACCCGTCCTCCACACAGCACTAACGTCAACACCGTCCTCCACACAGCACTAACGTCAACAAGTCCTCCACACAGCACTAACGTCAACAAGTCCTCCACACAGCACTAACGTCAACCCGTCCTCCACACAGCACTAACGTCAACCCGTCCTCCACACAGCACTAACGTCAACCCGTCCTCCACACAGCACTAACGTCAACCCGTCCTCCACACAGCACTAACGTCAACCCGTCCTCCACACAGCACTAACGTCAACCCGTCCTCCACACAGCACTAACGTCAACCCGTCCTCCACACAGCACTAACGTCAACCCGTCCTCCACACAGCACTAACGTCAACCCGTCCTCCACACAGCACTAACGTCAACCCGTCCTCCACACAGCACTAACGTCCTCCACACAGCACTAACGTCAACCCTCCACACAGCACTAACGTCAACCCGTCCTCCACACAGCACTAACGTCAACCCGTCCTCCACACAGCACTAACGTCAACCCGTCCTCCACACAGCACTAACGTCAACCCGTCCTCCACACAGCACTAACGTCACCCGTCCTCCACACAGCCTAACGTCAACCCGTCCTCCACACAGCACTAACGTCAACCCGTCCTCCACACAGCACTAACGTCAACCCGTCCTCCACACAGCACTAACGTCAACCCGTCCTCCACACAGCACTAACGTCAACCCGTCCTCCACACAGCACTAACGTCAACCCGTCCTCCACAGCACTAACGTCAACCCGTAGTCAACCCGTCCTCCACACAGCACTAACGTCAACCCGTCCTCCACACAGCACTAACGTCAACCCGTCCTCCACACAGCACTAACGTCAACCCGTCCTCCACACAGCACTAACGTCAACCCGTCCTCCACACAGCACTAACGTCAACCCGTCCTCCACACAGCACTAACGTCAACCCGTCCTCCACACAGCACTAACGTCAACCCGTCCTCCACACAGCACTAACGTCAACCCGTCCTCCACACAGCACTAACGTCAACCCGTCCTCCACACAGCACTAACGTCAACCCGTCCTCCACACAGCACTAACGTCAACCCGTCCTCCACACAGCACTAACGTCAACCCGTCCTCCACACAGCACTAACGTCAACCCGTCCTCCACACAGCACTAACGTCAACCCGTCCTCCACACAGCACTAACGTCAACCCGTCCTCCACACAGCACTAACGTCAACCCGTCCTCCACACAGCACTAACGTCAACCCGTCCTCCACACAGCACTAACGTCAACCCGTCCTCCACACAGCACTAACGTCAACCCGTCCTCCACACAGCACTAACGTCAACCCGTCCTCCACACAGCACTAACGTCAACCCGTCCTCCACACAGCACTAACGTCAACCCGTCCTCCACACAGCACTAACGTCAACCCGTCCTCCACACAGCACTAACGTCAACCCGTCCTCCACACAGCACTAACGTCAACCCGTCCTCCACACAGCACTAACGTCAACCCGTCCTCCACACAGCACTAACGTCAACCCGTCCTCCACACAGCACTAACGTCAACCCGTCCTCCACACAGCACTAACGTCAACCCGTCCTCCACACAGCACTCCTCCACACAGCACTAACGTCAACCCGTCCTCCACACAGCACTAACGTCAACCCGTCCTCCACACACAGCACTAACGTCAACCCGTCCTCCACACAGCACTAACGTCAACAAGTCCTCCACACAGCACTAACGTCAACAAGTCCTCCACACAGCACTAACGTCAACCCGTCCTCCACACAGCACTAACGTCAACAAGTCCTCCACACAGCACTAACGTCAACAAGTCCTCCACACAGCACTAACGTCAACCCGTCCTCCACACAGCACTAACGTCAACAAGTCCTCCACACAGCACTAACGTCAACCCGTCCTCCACACAGCACTAACGTCAACCCGTCCTCCACTCAGCACTAACGTCAACCCGTCCTCCACACAGCACTAACGTCAACCCGTCCTCCACACAGCACTAACGTCAACCCGTCCTCCACACAGCACTAACGTCAACAAGTCCTCCACACAGCACTAACGTCAACCCGTCCTCCACACAGCACTAACGTCAACCCGTCCTCCACACAGCACTAACGTCAACCCGTCCTCCACACAGCACTAACGTCAACCCGTCCTCCACACAGCACTAACGTCAACCCGTCCTCCACACAGCACTAACGTCAACCCGTCCTCCACACAGCACTAACGTCAACCCGTCCTCCACACAGCACTAACGTCAACCCGTCCTCCACACAGCACTAACGTCAACCCTTCCTCCACACAGCACTAACGTCAACCCGTCCTCCACACAGCACTAACGTCAACCCGTCCTCCACACAGCACTAACGTCAACCCTTCCTCCACACAGCACTAACGTCAACCCGTCCTCCACACAGCACTAACGTCAACCCGTCCTCCACACAGCACTAACGTCAACCCGTCCTCCACACAGCACTAACGTCAACCCGTCCTCCACACAGCACTAACGTCAACCCGTCCTCCACACAGCACTAACGTCAACCCTTCCTCCACACAGCACTAACGTCAACCCGTCCTCCACACAGCACTAACGTCAACCCGTCCTCCACACAGCACTAACGTCAACCCTTCCTCCACACAGCACTAACGTCAACCCGTCCTCCACACAGCACTAACGTCAACCCGTCCTCCACACAGCACTAACGTCAACCCGTCCTCCACACAGCACTAACGTCAACCCGTCCTCCACTCAGCACTAACGTCAACCCGTCCTCCACACAGCACTAACGTCAACCCGTCCTCCACACAGCACTAACGTCAACAAGTCCTCCACACAGCACTAACGTCAACCCTTCCTCCACACAGCACTAACGTCAACCCGTCCTCCACACAGCACTAACGTCAACCCGTCCTCCACATAGCACGTCACATGACGTACACTTTACCCAAGTTAATACAAGTGTCATGCTAGTAAATGTTAGCAGGTCGTGAAATTAACACTGTCCCGTTTTCTGTTGGTGGGTCCTCTGGTGGGTTAGAGATAAGGTACTTTAGCACGACAGTTTCTTGATGTTGGAAACGCCGGCGAGAACGGGGTAAAGTAAGAGTGGTGGGCTGACTATAATTAACATTAACTCCCAGGTAAATTACACTTTTGGAACCTTAAAATGTTAAATGTTGTTTGTTTGTCTTCTTACAGGAAAGTCTGTAATAATAATAAGTCGATATTATTAGTAAATCACTAAGTGTTTTGTATTTGTCTGGACCGGAGAGCAGTTGAGAGTGTTGCTGCTGTATTACACCATAATAGTACTTGTGTTTGATAAAAACCTTCACTTATGTATTTGTGAATATTAGGTAGAGAAGGTGTGGTGAGTTACACCTCAACGACTATAGTGAGGCTGCTATCCTGGGTCCAGTCCTGTTATCCTTCTTGACCTTCTGACCTGGTCACCTCTGGTCCTGAGTGACCACACACTCAGGTCAGGTCTATGGTGTCACGGGTCCTTCCTCTCATCCTCATGTTCTCACAACTGGTCCAGTTATTAATAGTCTTCATCTGGGACACACTTTCAAATCCAGGGATCCCATCACAATGGTTGTACTCTTCAAGTCACTTGTGTTGTCCCGTCTTGAGTACTGCTCAGTACTCACTTCCCCCTTCAGAGCAGGAGAGATTGCTGAAATAGAGGGAATACAGAGAACATATACGGCACGCATAGACGAGATAAAACACCTAAATTATTGGGATCGTCTCAAAGCTCTCCAAATGTACTCTCTAGAAAGGAGACGAGAGAGAGATCAAATAATATACACCTGGAAGATACTGGAGGGTCAGGTCCCAAATCTGCACAGTAAAATAACAACGTACTGGAGTGAACGATATGGAAGAAAATGCAGAATAGAACAAGTGAAGAGCAGAGGTGCCATAGGCACAATCAGAGAACACTGTATAAACATCAGAGGTCCGCGGTTGTTCAACGTCCTCCCAGCGAGCATCAGAAATATTGCCGGAACAACCGTGGACATCTTCAAGAGAAAACTGGACTGTGTTGCAGGCGATTCGTCACAATAACGTGGCTAAAGTATGTTGACCAGACCACACACTAGAAGGTGAAGGGACGACGACGGTTCGGGCCGTCCTGGACCATTCTCAAGTCGATTGTGAAAACTAGATTGTTTTCTTCAAGGATTTTGATTTTGATTTGTTGCCGTCGGAGGCAGCTAATTTATTGTGCACCCCATACCCATCCTGTGAGCGGTAGCGCAAAAAGCATAACAGGGCACAAAAGGTCTTTATCAGACCTCATCTTAGATTATTACATAAACAATTTCATCAATCCTTCACACCTTATAGTTACAATGTCAGCTAGTTACAGAGAAAGTGCTATTACAAGAGCTACATATTTACAGTAAGTCATCATACATTAATGGTAGGTCTTATCGCTAATACATAATAGTTTGACCAATGGGAATATTACAGTCATAGGGGAGCTTCTGTTTATTATTAGTCCTCACAATACACTACTTGTTTCTTAATCTCATATGTCGTTTATCTACTGGAAGCGAAATATGGATACAGTGCAAGGATTTCAGGTAATTTATCCATGGTAATAAGATAGGTTGCCATATCATACAAAATGAGCTTAGATTTATCTCTAAATGGCTCAATTTTACTACAATCCAAGATATAGTGTTCGAGTGTGTCCCTGTCTTTGTCCACACACTTTACACTTTACTTCATCTAGATCCCTATACAAGACGAACTGCCAGAGATACTTGTAGCCAAGTCTTATACGAGCTGTGACAACATCTGTTAGTCTACTGACTTTGTTACTTGCCCCATACACATGTTTTACTTCACACATTTCATTGTGATGAACAATGGACCTGCTAGTTCCAGTTGGCACTGCTCTACTTTCTTCAAATCCATCCAGGAGTTCTCGTCTAATGACACTTTTAAGGGACTGTTACGAATCTCACTAGGATTCTGCATTACTCTTGATTCTCATATTACTTTATTGTCTTGTTCTTTAATATAGCATCTAGTTGTATGATATAAGATTTGTATGTTATATATATATATTATAGCATGCAGTAGTGTGCATGAGTTACATTATATTGTGTGAGGCTTTTGGTGTTAATTTCTCATGTAGTTTCTCTGTGTGGGCGGTTGACCATATTTGGGATATGGCCAGTGTGGGAACATTGTTGTCAATTGAGTGTTTATAGTTTCACCTTAAATTATTCCCATATTTGGTTTCTGTATTATTATATAGAATGTTGTACCAGTGTTTACTATTCTTTAGTTTAACAATGTTTTGAATATTAGTGCTGCATTTTATTATTAGATTTTCCACAATGTTTTGTGTGGACGGTTAGTTGATTTTTGGGTAGACGCTTGGCCTGCGGTCCAAGGCGTGGGCAGAAGCGTGGCAGCTGAAGTCGAGTGAAGATGTGTTTTAAGTTAAGTCCTTGGTCACTGTTATTTTAGCCCATATAAATGTTAATTATCTGGTTAGATCATATTGTATATATCTCTCTAATTAATCCATGTCTTAGTGATAGTGCTCATATCTCAATAAGGAGGTTATTCTATGATTTGCATGCTGAAGAATATTTCTGGTTATTATACATTTAAGTGTTGTTATGATTGTCCCCCTTAGCATAAATATATTGTTCTCCATTTTTATGCAGTGATTTATATTTACCCCTAGACAGTTGTTGGCAAGGCCGATTTATTATTATCTTTTATTGCACTGCGGGGAGAAGAACCTTATTTAGTCTCAAGGGTGGTAACAAATGAGGGCCTGTGTCCGGGAGAATAAGCCTTAATTCCCTGTAATGTTGTACAATTAACAGTGCTAATTATTAATAGCAATTGCCTTCCTAGGTACTCTTCTGATTATCTAGTGACACCTAATCAAGCCTGTGAAATTATCTGTTCAATCTGAGCTGCTGTGAAAACTTCTCAACGCTTCACGATTTGAGGTAAGTGTTTAGCTTGTGCCAGGGGCCAAGCATAATTTTCAGTGTTGTTTCAAGTGTAAGTTGTGATTATTGAGCCAACCATGGAGGATCAGGTTGCTGCGCTGGTAGATCTGCCAAATTTTGGTAAAATTAAAGACTTAAAGAAGTCTGGTTTGTTATTGCTGGCTGATAAATTGAACCTAGCTATTCCCAGTAAAATGTTGAAAGCTCAAGTGTTAAGAGTGATTGTCACACACTTGGTGGAGGAGGAGAGACTTGAAGAAGAGTGTTTGGCAGAGTTAGAAGAAGAGTCCAGTGACAAGGTGGCAATCTTAAAGTTGGAGTTGGAGACTAAATTAGAAATGGCTAGGCTGGCAGCAGACAAGCAGAGGTTAGAGTTGCAGAACCAGACAAAACATCTTGAGTTGGAGGCTCAGTTAAGACTAGCAGAGCAACAAACTAAGCAAACCGAGCAGCAGACTAGACAATTAGAAATTCAGCAGAGTATTGCTGAAAATAATAACAGGTTAGAACAGCAGAGAATTGCAGCAGGGCAAGGTAACACTAGTAATAATCCAGATAGTACAAATAGTTCTAAGTACAGTAAACATGTAGAATTACCTAAGTTTAATGAAGAAGATCCAGAAATATTTTTCTTGCATTTTAAGAAACTAGCAGTCAGCATGAACTGGCCTGTCGATCAATGGGTTAGCATATTACAAGGACAATTTAAGGGTAAAGCTCAAGAGGTATTTGCATCTTTGCCGGCTGAGAATTCTTTCGATTTTAAATTTGTTCAGCAGAGTATTTTGAATGCTTACCAGCAGATCCCAGAGGCACATAGAATAAAATTTAGAAGTTTAAAAAGAGCACATGACCAGACTATTTCTGACTTTGTACGAGTAAAATTAAATCACTTTGACAGATGGATTAAAGCACTTAATATTACTGAGTTTGAGACTTTAAGAGACCTCATAGTAACTGAGGAAGTAGTGGGATGTCTACCAGAGAAATTAGCTTTATTTATGGCTGAAAATAAACAAACCACTGATCTTATCAAATTAGCCAAGCTAGCTGATGAACATGAACTACTTACAAAAGTACCTTTCAGAGCACCAATTAACCATTTTAATGTTAAAACTAATCATTATGCTCATAAAAACCATGTTTTCCAGACTCGACCAGCTACTTCACCTTCTCCCCTTAACCCTTCTCCTGTAAAGCCTAAATCTGAGAAACCGACAGGGTTGTCACCCTCAAGTAATGTAGTGATTAAGCCTGCAGTGGGTTCGGCTGTTCCGACCACTAGCAGGTATTGCACGCATTGCAGGAGAAGAGGTCATGTGGTAAATTCATGTTATGCTTTGCACCCTGAGTTGAGACCAACTGGTCTAATTTTGAGTAGGGGTTTGCAAACCATTAATGCCAATGTTGCTCCAGTCATGCCCAAGTGGATGACTAATTTTGATCCATACCTACATTCGGGAACCCTACTATGTACTAGTGGAACCTGGAAACCAGTCCAGTTGTTAAGGGACACTGGTGCTTCCCAGTCTTTAATTTCTCGCCGTGTTCTTACTGATGTTAGCACAGAAGACACTGGAGAGGTAGTGTTATTGCAGGGACTTGGAGGGCATATCCAGCGTGTACCATTAATTAAGGTTAACCTGAATTCTTCTATTACACCAGGTTGGTGCACTGTAGCAGTCAGTGAGCAGTTGCCCATTCCTGGGACTGATATCATTGTAGGTAATGATTTTGACAAGTGTCAATTTAGTGGGACCGATTGTCCTGTTATGTATACTAAACCTAATGCAGTACTGGCTCAATCAGAGGCGGATGATGGTGTCATTTATCCAGCCTGTGTTGTGACCAGATCCATGGGTAAGCAGAATGTGGTAAGTCCTGTTACTACCAAGGTGGATGTTCTCGAGGCCAGGACCCCTTCAGACAGGGAGGTGGAGGTGGACCTTGAAGATACATTTTTAGCTCACATGGATGTCGAGAGTGAGGCCGGTGCCAAAGCCCTAATTTATTCTGACCCAGATGGTCTGGAAGATGTGGCCCAGGTACCAATTCCTTGCCCGCTCGCTCCAGTTGTAGAGTTCCAGACCTTGCGTAAGTTACAGAGTACTGATCCCAGTCTTGCTGAGTGTTATGCAGAAGCAGCCGACTCCATTGATACTTTGGAGGAGAGTACGGGTTGTTATTTCAAGGATCAATGTCTGATGAGAAGATGGAGACCATCAGGAACTCCCTCCTCAGATGATTGTGAGTCTAAAACCCAGCTCGTTGTGCCAACAGAGTATAGGGAGCAGGTATTGCAAGCTGCTCATGATGACCTGATGGGAGGCCATCAAGGCATTACCAGTATGTATCATAAGATCTGTAAACTTTTTTATTGGCCAAAACTTAAAAAAGATGTTGTCAGATATTGCCACAATTGTGTTGTGTGTCAAACTGTAGGTAAGCCTAATCAGACTGTGCCACGAGCACCATTATACCCTATTGTAGTGCCAGAGGAGCCTTTTACTCATGTGGTACTGGATTGTGTCGGACCTTTACCCCGTACCAAATCCGGAAATATGTATATGTTTACCATACTCTGTATGACCACCAGGTTCCCTGAAGCGTATGCTTTACGTAACATTAGAGCATCTACCATTATAAGGCAGTTGGAACGATTTTTCTCACTATTTGGTATGCCCCGTATAATTCAAACTGACAATGGGAGTAATTTTTGTTCCACCACTTTTCAACAATTTTGTAGAACTTATAATATAGCGCACAATTTTTCCAGTCCTTACCATCCTCAGAGTCAGGGGGGAATCGAGCGGTTCCACCAAACTCTCAAGAAAATGTTAAAGGCAACTGGGGAAGATTCACCCAGGCATTGGGATGATAATCTGCCATTTGTTTTATTTGCGGCTAGAGATGGATTGCACAGTGCACTAGGCTGTTCACCATTTGAGCTGGTTTTCGGACATCAGGTGAGAGGACCTTTAAAGATGTTATATGAGAAATTGTTAGGAGATGTTACAGCCAGGCAGAGTGAGCGTTATCTGACGGATGTCCAGAGCAAGCTGTCCAGAACGAGGGAGTTGGCCTTACGACATCTAAGTGACCAACAACAGGTAATGAAGCAGAAACATGACCAGAGGTTCAAGGCCAAACTCAGAGTTTTTGAGCCAGGAGATTTGGTATTGGTCTTGAAGCCTCGTATGGGTACATCTATGTCAAATAAATTTGCAGGACCGTACCAAGTATTGAAACGTCTTGGGGAAGTTACTTACAAGGTTTGCCATCCCAAGCAGAAACGACAGACCATGAGTGTGCATGTAAACCGGTTGAAGGCTTATTGTGGGCCTCGTGTTGTGGCTTGTTGTGTTGCTGAGGAGGTAATTCCTGAAGAGTCGAGTGTTGCTGAGGAAGATAGTAATATTTGTTTGTTTAATTCCAGTAGTTCCGGGGAAGAATTGTTGAGTCATTTGCAGGATGAGGAGAGAGCAGAGTTCCAGGACCTTTTGGAGGTGTCTTCTAGCTTGTTTGGGGAGGTCCCCACTCAGACTTCTCTCATTACTCATGATATCACCCTGACAAATGTGACTCCAATTCGGCTGCATCCTTATCGAGTGACACCCGAGAAACGTCGTATCATCCAGGAGGAGGTTGATTATCTTCTTCGACATGGGTTCATTAGACCCAGTCAGAGTTCCTGGAGTTCGCCATGTCTATTAGTACCAAAACCAGAAGATAAGTGGAGATTAGTCGTGGACTATAGAAAACTCAACCAGGTAACTGTAGTTGATGTTTATCCTTTACCATTATTGGAAGAATGTGTTGATACTATAGGTCATGCTAAATTTGTGTCTAAATTAGACTTATCTAAGGGATATCATCAGATACCTCTTACAGATTTTGCAAGGGAAGTGACAGCATTTATCACTCCTGATGGAGCTTACGAGTTTAATGTCATGCCTTTTGGATTAAGGAATGCTCCAGCCACTTTTCAGAAATTAATGAATTCTTTGTTGAAGGATGTACCAGACTGTAGGGCATATTTGGATGACATTGTGATTTTCAGTAAGAATTGGGTAGATCATATGTCCAGTTTAAAGAAATTGTTTAATGTGTTACAACATGCTAATTTGACTGTCAATATGAAGAAATGTAGTTGGGCTAAAGGAACTATAGTGTATTTAGGACATGAGGTCGGACAAGGAAGGATAGTCCCATTGCACGACAAGATTCAGGCAATTGTGGAGTACCCAGTCCTAACAAATAAGAAGTCTGTGCAAAGATTTATTGGAATGTGTGCGTATTATAGGAGGTATTGTAAAAACTTTTCCATTGTTGCTGCACCCATAACAAATCTTTTAAAGAAACAGGTAAAATTTAAGTGGACGCAGGAGTGTCAGAACTCTTTTCAGAAGTTGAAAGGAATTCTCTCTACTTCACCTGTGCTAGCTAGTCCACAGTATGATAAACCTTTTATTCTTCACATAGACGCTTCAGATTTAGGAGCAGGTGCTGTTTTGTTCCAAGTAGGACCAGATGAGTTAGAACATCCTGTTTATTATTTCTCACGTAAGTTTGACAAGACACAAATTAATTACTCTGTAGTTGAGAAAGAAGCACTTTGTTTAATACTGGCAGTGAAGAAATTTGAGACATATTTGTCAGGTAATCAAGTGGTAGTATATACAGACCATAATCCATTGACATTTATCAACTCTATGAAGTGTAAAAACCAGAGAATACTTAGATGGTCATTGATTCTGCAAGAATTCAATATTGTAATTCGTCATATTCCTGGGAGGCAAAATGTTATTGCTGATGCCTTATCCAGGGGATTTCCTGTTGCAGTGCCATAATATGTAGTGTTCTATTCATAAGATGTATGAAATTTTTGTATTTTTTTTTACTGTGTGAGATTTCATTGCTTTGCACTTGAATTTTAGTCGAAGCATTTTCCTGTTTATTTTCATGTTATATTACATGTTATATTTCATGCAGTCAAAAAAAAATGAAATCAACCTTCAGTTAATTTCATTTTTTTCTTAGGGGACGGGAGGGATGTTACGAATCTCACTAGGATTCTGCATTACTCTTGATTCTCATATTACTTTATTGTCTTGTTCTTTAATATAGCATCTAGTTGTATGATATAAGATTTGTATGTTATATATATATATTATAGCATGCAGTAGTGTGCATGAGTTACATTATATTGTGTGAGGCTTTTGGTGTTAATTTCTCATGTAGTTTCTCTGTGTGGGCGGTTGACCATATTTGGGATATGGCCAGTGTGGGAACATTGTTGTCAATTGAGTGTTTATAGTTTCACCTTAAATTATTCCCATATTTGGTTTCTGTATTATTATATAGAATGTTGTACCAGTGTTTACTATTCTTTAGTTTAACAATGTTTTGAATATTAGTGCTGCATTTTATTATTAGATTTTCCACAATGTTTTGTGTGGACGGTTAGTTGATTTTTGGGTAGACGCTTGGCCTGCGGTCCAAGGCGTGGGCAGAAGCGTGGCAGCTGAAGTCGAGTGAAGATGTGTTTTAAGTTAAGTCCTTGGTCACTGTTATTTTAGCCCATATAAATGTTAATTATCTGGTTAGATCATATTGTATATATCTCTCTAATTAATCCATGTCTTAGTGATAGTGCTCATATCTCAATAAGGAGGTTATTCTATGATTTGCATGCTGAAGAATATTTCTGGTTATTATACATTTAAGTGTTGTTATGATTGTCCCCCTTAGCATAAATATATTGTTCTCCATTTTTATGCAGTGATTTATATTTACCCCTAGACAGTTGTTGGCAAGGCCGATTTATTATTATCTTTTATTGCACTGCGGGGAGAAGAACCTTATTTAGTCTCAAGGGTGGTAACAGGGACTTATCAGATAACTCAAGATTCCGTTCAATACTGTCTTTATTTACTGCAGCCTTAGCAAGGGCGTCAACTTTGTCATGTTCCAGCATGCCAATGTGAGAAGGAATCCACAACATTTTTATATTTACCCTCTTGCTAAGTATGCTTATATATCTATGTCTGGCTTCTGAGACAAGCACATTATTACTTGATTGCAAACTGTTTATTGCTCGTAGTGAGGAAAGGGAGTCGGAAATAATTAAGCTGTCTACTTCAGTGTTGTCAATAATTTCGAGTGCTACCAGTATTGCTACCAACTCTGCTTGCATTGTGGATGACCAGTTACTGATTCTTATGTTCATTTGAATTGTGCTGCCATCGGGCTGATGGCCAGGGCCGGGCTTGGGGAGTAGAAGAACTCCCAGAACCCCATCAAGCAGGTAGCCTGGTTGACCGGACCACTAACCAGAAGGTCTGGCGAGAGACCGGGCCCCCTGTGATTATTGATCCCTGTAACCAACAACAGGTAAACAAGAGGTAGGCACCATTGCTAACACCTACCATAATCAATACCTTCCCCCCCCCCTCACAACCCAGGCACGGCCCCCCCCCCACCCTCACCCCACCACCTCCCCCCACCCATTACCCCCCCCACCCCCCCCATCACCGGGACGCGTGGCCACAGTAATGAAGTCCCTTTCAAAGCGCTGCGAAGTCATTTTAAAACACAAACTCCAATTTCCCGAGATAATAGGTAATGTTGCCGGGTCAGGGTGGTGCTGTGGGGGAAGTGGGGAGGTGCTGTGGGGGATGTGGGGAGGTGCTGTGGGGGAAGTGGGGAGGTGCTGTGGGGGAAGTGGGGAGGTGCTGTGGGGGAAGTGGGGAGGTGCTGTGGGGGAAGTGGGGAGGTGCTGTGGGGGAAGTGGGGAGGTGCTGTGGGGGAAGTGGGGAGGTGCTGTGGGGGAAGTGGGGAGGGGGAGGTGCACTGGGGGAGGGGGGGAAGTGCTGTGGGGGAAGTGAGGAGGTGCTGTGGGGGAAGTGGGGAGGTGCTGTGGGGGAAGTGGGGAGGTGCTGTGGGGGAAGTGGGGAGGGGGAGGTGCTGTGGGGGAAGTGGGGAGGTGCTGTGGGGGAAGTGGGGAGGGGGAGGTGCTGTGGGGGAAGTGGGGAGGGGGAGGTGCACTGGGGGAGGGGGGGAAGTGCTGTGGGGGAAGTGAGGAGGTGCTGTGGGGAGGGGGAAGTGCAGTGGGGGAGGGGGAAGTGTAGTGGGGGAGGTGCTGTGGAGGAGTGGGAGGTGCTGTGGGGAGGGGGGAGGTGCTGTGGGGAGGGGGGAGGTGCTGTGGGGAGGGGGAAGGTGCTGTGGAGAGGGGGGAAGGTGCTGTGGAGAGGGGGGGAGGTGCTGTGGGGAGGGGGAGGGGGAGGTGCTGTGGGGAGGGGGAGGGGGAGGTGCTGTGGGGAGAAGGGAGGTACCTGGTTGATGGGGTTCTGGGAGTTCTTCTACTCCCCAAGCCCGGCCCGAGGCCAGGCTTGACTTGTGAGAGTTTGGTCCACCAGGCTGTTGCTTGGAGCGGCCCGCAGGCCCACATACCCACCACAGCCCGGTTGGTCCGGCACTCCTTGGAGAAAATGATCCATTATGCTCGCTGGGAGAACGTTGAACAACCGCGGACCTCTGATGTTTATACAGTGTTCTCTGATTGTGCCTATGGCACCTTTGCTCTTCACTAGTTCTATTCTGCATTTTCTTCCATATCGTTCACTCCAGTACGTTGTTATTTTACTGTGTAGATTTGGGACCTGTCCCTCCAGTATTTTCCACGTGTATATTATTTGGTATCTCTCTCGTCTCCTTTCTAGAGAGTACATTTGGAGAGCTTTGAGACGATCCCAATAATTTAGGTGCTTTATCGCGTCTATGCGTGCCGTATATGTTCTCTGTATTCCCTCTATTTCAGCAATCTCTCCTGCTCTGAAGGGGGAAGTGAGTACTGAGCAGTACTCGAGACGGGACAACACAAGTGACTTGAAGAGTACAACCATTGTGATGGGATCCCTGGATTTGAAAGTTCTCGTAATCCATCCGATCATTTTTCTGGCTGACGCAATATTTGCTTGGTTATGCTCCCTAAACGTTAGGTCGTCGGACATCATTATTCCCAAATCCTTTACATGCTGTTTTCCTACTATGTGCAGATTTGACCGTGTTTTGTACTCTGTATTCGTGCTGTGGGGAGGGGGGAGGTGCTGTGGAGGAGGTGGGGAGGTGCTGTGGAGGAGGTGGGGAGGTGCTGTGGAGGAGGTGGGGAGGTGCTGTGGGGGGGAAGGGGAGGTGCTGTGGAGGAGGTGGGGAGGTGCTGTGGGGGGAAGGGGAGGTGCTGTGGGGAGAAACTGATGTACTGTGGGGAGAACGGAAGGTGCTGTGTGGGGAGGGGGGAGGTGCTGTGTGGGGAGGGGGGGAGGTACTGTGGGGAGAAGGGGAGATGCTGTGGGGAGGGGGGGAGAGATGCTGTACTCACCTAGTTGTGCTTGCTGGGGTTGAGCTCTGGCTCTTTGGTCCCGCCTCTCAACCGTCATTCAACTAGTGAACAGGTTCCTGAGCCTATTGGGCTCTATCATATCTACACTTGAAACTGTGTATGGAGTCAGCCTCCACCACATCACTGCCTAATGCATTCCACCTGTTAACTACTCTAAGTGTGCTGGGGACGAGGAGCGTGAGGGGAGAGAGGAGAGGGAGGGGAGAGAGGAGAGGGAGGGGAGAGAGGAGAGGGAGGAGAGAGAGGAAAGCGAGGGGAGAGGGCGGGACAATAACAAGGTTTAGGGTGTAACAATGTCCAGAGAAAGAACATGAGTGTGAAGGAGAGGGAGGGCCAGGCTGCAATTGAAATAACAGGAGAGATGCATTCCAAAACTGAAGAGCAGGCAGGGGTGGAGGGAGGGGGGGAGAAAGAGGGAGAAGGGGGGAGGAAAGGGGAGGAGTCCAGCAACAACAGGGAGACGGGACCAGCCACAACAGGGAGACGGGACCAGCCACAACAGGGAGACGGGACCAGCCACAACAGGGAGACGGGACCAGCCACAACAGGGAGACGGGTCCAGCAACAACAGGGAGACGGGTCCAGCAACAACAGGGAGACGGGTCCAGCAACAACAGGGAGACGGGTCCAGCAACAACAGGGAGACGGGTCCAGCAACAACAGGGAGACGGGTCCAGCAACAACAGGGAGACGGGTCCAGCAACAACAGGGAGACGGGTCCAGCAACAACAGGGAGACGGGTCCAGCAACAACAGGGAGACGGGTCCAGCAACAACAAGGAGACGGGTCCAGCAACAACAGGGAGACGGGTCCAGCAACAACAGGGAGACGGGTCCAGCAACAACAGGGAGACGGGTCCAGCAACAACAGGGAGACGGGTCCAGCAACAACAGGGAGACGGGTCCAGCAACAACAGGGAGACGGGTCCAGCAACAACAGGGAGACGGGTCCAGCAACAACAGGGAGACGGGTCCAGCAACAACAGGGAGACGGGTCCAGCAACAACAGGGAGACGGGTCCAGCAACAACAAGGAGACGGGTCCAGCAACAACAGGGAGACGGGTCCAGCAACAACAGGGAGACGGGACCAGCAACAACAGGGAGACGGGTCCAGCCACAACAGGGAGACGGGACCAGCAACAACAGGGAGACGGGACCAGCAACAACAGGGAGACGGGACCAGCCACAACAGGGAGACGGGACCAGCAACAACAGGGAGACGGGACCAGCAACAACAGGGAGACGGGACCAGCAACAACAGGGAGACGGGACCAGCCACAACAGGGAGACGGGTCCAGCCACAACAGGGAGACGGGACCAGCCACAACAGGGAGACGGGTCCAGCAACAACAGGGAGACGGGTCCAGCCACAACATACAATGGTTCACTCCATCGTCCAGAGGGCCAGATTCACGAAGCAGTTACGCAAGCACTTACGAATGTGTACATCTTTTCTCAATCTTTGACGGCTTAGGTTACATTTAATAGACAGTTTACAAGCATGAAAACTTCCCAATAAACTGTAGTTGTTGTTATAAACAACCTCTTGGTGCTTCAGAGTTCATTAACTGTTTAATAATTGTAAACAAAGCCGCCAAAGATTGAGAAAAGATGTACAGGTTCGTAAGTGCTTGCGTAACAGCTTCGTGAATCTGGCCCCATGTTATCACTAAAATCTTCTCACCTAATGACAGTTTTTGGTTCGGTCTTGAACTAGATCACATCGAGGGCCAAGTAAGCGCCTCTCTCTCTCTCTGCTACAGTTATTACTCTTAATCACTACAGTCCTCTCCCACCACTGTAACACTCTAGATGTGTTTTGTATTTTGTTTTCTACTACCTGTACCAAGCCACGGCAACCCTCCCCTGTCCCCCCCATCCTCCCCACCAACTCCCTACTCCACCATCCCCTCGTCCTCCCCACCATTACCCCCTCCCCCATACCCTCGTCCTCCCCACCATTACCCCCTCCCCCATACCCTCGTCCTCCCCACCATTCCCCACTCCCTAGTTCGATGCGTTCCCAAATGATCTGATGTTCCCATCAGAAAAATGGGAACATCAAATGATCTGATGTTCCCATCAGAAAAATGGGAACATCAAATGATCTGATGTTCCCATCAGAAAAATGGGAACATCAAATGATCTGATGTTCCCATCAGAAAAACGGGAACATCAAATGATCTGATGTTCCCATCAGAAAAATGGGAACATCAAATGATCTGATGTTCCCATCAGAAAAATGGGAACATCAAATGATCTGATGTTCCCATCAGAAAAATGGGAACATCAAATGATCTGATGTTCCCATTACAATAAATAAGGCCAGTTAAAAAAACGAAATAAAAAAACGATGAAAAAATAAAAAACTAACTTAAACTCAGGAAATGAACGGTATGGTAAACAACACATCTCAGTTCCAACACAATGTCACACAAAATAATTAAATCAAAATGTAAAATAAATCGAAATCTATGACAATTTAATTTACCAATGCAATCGGAAACATTGAAATGGAATCGTAACATATCTAATATAGTGTGTGTGTTGCTTTTATGTGCAACAGATGGCGCTGTGTTTCCAAAACAACATGTTTTTACCTGTCACAGGTGTGGCATCTATATAGTAGGTATATAAAAACATGCGCATACTCGAATGGAACGTTGTGTCAAAATCTCAAAGCAATCGGTGAAGAACTTTTGGAGATAACACCATGTTGAGGTTATCTTGAGATGATTTCGGGGCTTTAGTGTCCCCCGCGGCCCGGTCCTCGACCAGGCCTCCACCCCCAGGAAGCAGCCCGTGACAGCTGACTAACTCCCAGGTACCTATTTTACTGCTAGGTAACAGGGGCATTCAGGGTGAAAGAAACTTTGCCCATTTGTTTCTGCCTCGTGCGGGAATCGAACCCGCGCCACAGAATTACGAGTCCTGCGCGCTATCCACCAGGCTACGAGGCCCCCTCCATGACCATGTGTTGATTTTACGTGCAACAGATGGCAGTTAAAAAAAAAACAAAAAAAAAAACATGTTTTAACCTGTCACAGGTGTGGAATGTATACAGTAAGTATATAAAAAGATGTGCGTATTCGAGTGCAATGCTGTGTCAAAATCTCAAAGCAATCGGTGAAGAACTTTCGGAGATTAGCGATTTGAACAAACGAACATATACATTTTTATTTATGTAAATACGAGTCAGTTATATATATCTGAGGGCGCCAGGCTGGCTGGGTTTATCATTAAGGAATCACACCTATACACGTTGATGATCACAGGTTGACCAGGGGTCAGGTCATATCAGGTGACCTTACCTTCTGGCTAAGGCGATAATTGCAGACGGTTGGCTGGGTGTGTCCTTCAAAGAAGCCGCTGTCTAGGGCTTTAGGTAGAGAGCCTGAGGCTATGTTACTGGGTAGGCGGGGCTTAGCTCCCGGACACACACAAATCCCCATAGAACTGTACATTTGAGAGAAGACTGAATTGGACATTGAGGAGGACAGCGTGATAGATCGCTTGTGGTGAGGCCACAGCCAGACGAGGCCACAGCCAGACGAGGCCACAGCCAGACGAGGCCACAGCCAGAAGAGGCCACAGCCAGACGAGGCCACAGCCAGACGAGGCCACAGCCAGACGAGGCCACAGCCAGACGAGGCCACAGCCAGACGAGGCCACAGCCAGACGAGGCCACAGCCAGGCGAGGCCACAGCCAGACGAGGCCACAGCCAGACGAGGCCACAGCCAGACGAGGCCGTCAGGCTGGGCGGTGTCTGTCAACCGTAGTCCTCCCCCCCCCCTTGCCCCCTCCCCTCTATCAAACTTAGGTTCAGTCTTCGGTGAGTGAACGTTTAAGGTGATATATTTGGTGTGTTTCCAACTTAAGGTGTTGTGTCATTTCCAGGGGCGGTCAACCGTAGTGTTCTCAATTTCCTGTGTGGTGACTCACATTTGTGTATTCATATTAATATTAAAAATCTAATGATATCGTTGAATTGTCATACCCATTTGAGTGAAGATCTAACACAGAAGTTACAAGCTGTTGAACTGGAGGCTGCAGTAGGAACTCTAGGGAACATGTAGAATAGTTACCTATCGGCAGGCTAAATGACAGAAGAGAGCTATTAGCCCCCTGTACCGTTACAGCACCTTCAGCATCAAGGAGGAACGTAATCACTACAGTACTCCTTCAGTACCTTCGCAGTCCCTTCACATGGTCAATCAAGGGCAAATGACCAGCCACAACACAGTCCAGGAGTAAGTCCACAGTAAGTCCATCCATATAACTGAATTATAATGAACATAAGTAATACATGAATAATCTCTTAAGTTATTTATAATTGCCTTTAAATCTGATAACATAAGGTCTTGGATTCATTTGTTGACGTTGGTAAAGTGAAGACTAGAGTGAAGAGCAGTGAGAAGACGATGTAGTGAGGGGTCACACTTGGTAATTTACTTCCTGACCCCTCGTGCCTGCAGGTGTTAACTGTTAACATCAGTTACTTCCTGACCCCTCGTGCCTGCAGGTGTTAACTGTTAACATCAGTTACTTCCTGACCCCTCGTGCCTGCAGGTGTTAACTGTTAACATCAGTTACTTCCTGACCCCTCGTGCCTGCAGGTGTTAACTGTTAACATCAGTTACTTCCTGACCCCTCGTGCCTGCAGGTGTTAACTGTTAACATCAGTTACTTCCTGACCCCTCGTGCCTGCAGGTGTTAACTGTTAACATCAGTTACTTCCTGACCCCTCGTGCCTGCAGGTGTTAACTGTTAACATCAGTTACTTCCTGACCCCTCGTGCCTGCAGGTGTTAACTGTTAACATCAGTTACTTCCTGACCCCTCGTGCCTGCAGGTGTTAACTGTTAACATCAGTTACTTCCTGACCCCTCGTGCCTGCAGGTGTTAACTGTTAACATCAGTTACTTCCTGACCCCTCGTGCCTGCAGGTGTTAACTGTTAACATCAGTTACTTCCTGACCCCTCGTGCCTGCAGGTGTTAACTGTTAACATCAGTTACTTCCTGACCCCTCGTGCCTGCAGGTGTTAACTGTTAACATCAGTTACTTCCTGACCCCTCGTGCCTGCAGGTGTTAACTGTTAACATCAGTTACTTCCTGACCCCTCGTGCCTGCAGGTGTTAACTGTTAACATCAGTTACTTCCTGACCCCTCGTGCCTGCAGGTGTTAACTGTTAACATCAGTTACTTCCTGACCCCTCGTGCCTGCAGGTGTTAACTGTTAACATCAGTTACTTCCTGACCCCTCGTGCCTGCAGGTGTTAACTGTTAACATCAGTTACTTCCTGACCCCTCGTGCCTGCAGGTGTTAACTGTTAACATCAGTTACTTCCTGACCCCTCGTGCCTGCAGGTGTTAACTGTTAACATCAGTTACTTCCTGACCCCTCGTGCCTGCAGGTGTTAACTGTTAACATCAGTACAACAACACCGCTTCCATTTATTTTCTTGTAAATACATGAATGGATGGTGGCAGCTGTGATCATTTCCTCCTTATTATACTCATCATCCTCTACCCCGTCTTTCCTTCTTACTAAGTCCACCCTTCATCCCATCTTCTATCTCTCTACATTTTCCCTTTCACTCTATTCTCCTCCATCTCTCTTCCTCCCCCTGTACTGTTCTTCCTCTTTCTTATTTCTCTTCGTTACCCATCTTCTGTCTCTCTCTCTCACTCACTATCGAGGTCAGTATTTGATAACGCACAGTTCAACTTTACTCTCATTTTAACCCGACCTCAGACCAAGACCATTCCATGCAGCGGTCGATCCCAAAGACATTCATCAATTTTAACATGATCTTCATTCAAAACAGGATTTTTTCTCAAATCCCAAAATATAAATTATTTATGTTATATATTAGCATATTCAGGCATTGGTTCAGTTAGGTGTTTAGGGTCTGTTGGCGATTATTTGTATTTGTAGTACGTGGGTGAAGCATTTACACCATTGTGGTTCCAACAAAATTCGTCAGTGAAGCACCGAAGTTCAAAACTGTATTCCTGCAGAGAGAAATGACAAGGGAAGAGAGAATGAGGGCAGCAGCCACAAGGACAGAGGGCAGGGTAAGAGAAAGGAATCGAGGAACTACAACCCCAAACCCCTACAATCCCAGAGGGGAGTGGGGAACCCTCCACAAGCAGTTCAACAACCCCAGTAAGAGGAGCACCACCCCCACCTTCCATCCAATATAAGTCCTACCTGCCCCATCCCCTATCAGCCCCCTACTAGGGGCCCACCAAGGGCACCCTCCTCCCACTCCCCAAGACCTCTCTTCTTCCCCATCCCTCTAAGCCCTCCCTTCACCACCCTCCCCACACCAGAGCCTCCCAGCCCCCGCCCCCCTCACACTCCAGATTTCCCCCAGGTCCCCATTCATAGTCCCATTCCAGATTCTCCCTGTTTCCCTACTTCAGGGAGGAATCAACAGAAACTGAGGATGGACAGAAGAGAGTCAGCTTCAAGGCGATGTACTCGAACATAGATAGGATTACAAGCAAAGCAAGTGAACTTAGGGAAAGAGCACAAGTGAACCTGGATGTAACTGGACTCACAGAAACAAAACTCTCAGGAATCATAATGAATGCATTGTTTCCTCAGGACTACATTGCAATAAAGGAAAGAGAGGGAAGGCAGGGGCAGAGGCGGAGTGGCCCTACTAATAAGAAAGGAATAGAGTTTCAAGGAGATGGTTATCCTGGGCTGGAAGGAGTTCAGAGACTACATAACAGGCACCATGACAATGCGAGGACCAAGAGTACTAGTAGCAGTGATATATATAATCCTCCACCAAATGAGGATTTGGTGGAGAATTATAACAAAAGACTGGCATTCCGAAAGGGAAACTATGAGATAAGAAAATTCTCAAACGATACAACATGGGAAACAGAGCTCAGGGGAAAGGCTGCCCCAGACATGATGGACTACATCACGCAGAAGTGTAAGGAAGCAGCAGACAAGTTTGATCCAATCCGAAAGAAAAAAAACGAAATGCAGATGAGAAACCCATGGTTTAATCAGAGACGTAAGCTAGCAAAGCAACAAAGAACAAGGGCGTGGGGAAACTATAGAAATAACAGGACATTTAAGAGCAGAGAAAGATACCAGAGTGCCAGGAATGAATATGTAAGGATGAGAAGAGAGGTAGAAGGGCAAAACGAAAATGTCATAACAAGCTAAGGCAAAACCTCAACCTAAATTGCTGCACAGCCACATCAGGGGGAAAACAAGAGTGAATGAACAGGAAATGTAACTGAGGATAGGGGCAGACATTGAAACTGCTGAAGACATTGAAAACATATATTAATAAAGTTTTCGACTGGACAACAGAAAATAACATGATGTTTAACAGTGATAAATTTCAGGTACTCAGGTACGGTAATAATGAGAACCTTAAACATAATACAGGGTACAAAACACAATCAAATCTGCCCATAGAAGAAAAGCAGCATGTAAAGGATTTGGGAATAATGATGTCCGACGACCTAACGTTTAGGGAGCATAACCAAGCAAATATTGCGACAGCCAGAAAAATGATAGGATGGATTACGAGAACCTTCAAATCCAGGGATCCCATCACAATGGTTGTACTCTTCAAGTCACTTGTGTTGTCCCGTCTTGAGTACTGCTCAGTACTCGCTTCCCCTTCACAGCAGGAGAGATTGCTGAAATAGAGGGAATACAGAGAACATATACGGCACGCATAGACGCGATAAAGCACCTAAATTATTGGGATCGTCTCAAAGCGCTCCAAATGTACTCACTAGAAAGGAGACGAGATATCCGATAATATACACGTGGATAATACTGGAGGGCCAGATCCCAAATCTACACAGTAAAATAACAATTCTGCATTTCCTTCCATATCGTTCACTCCAGTGCGTTGTTATTTTACTGTGTAGATTTGGGACCTGGCCCTCCAGTATTTTCCATGTGTATATTATTTGGTATCTCTCTCGTCTTCTTTCTAGTGAGTACATTTGGAGAGCTTTGAGACGATCCCAATAATTTACTGGGATCAGCATTCTGTTTTTCCTATAATGCCTCAGTGACTTTGTCGTAGTGATCAAGTAGCTGTGAGAGGCACGATCTTCCCGCTCGAAATCCATGTTGACCTGGGTTGTGAAGGTCATTGGTTTCTGTGAAATTGGTGACCTGACTCCTAATCACTCTCTCAAATACTTTTATTATGTGCGATGTTAGTGCAATTGGTCTATAATTCTTTGCCAATGCTTTGCTCCCTCCCTTGTGTAGAGGGGCTATGTCTGCTACTTTAAGTGCATCTGGTATCTCCCCCGTGTTCAAGCTCTTCCTCCACACTATACTGAGTGCCTGTGCTACCGGCACTTTGCATTTCTTTATAAATATTGAATTCCATGAGTCTGGACCCGGGGCCGAGTGCATGGGCATATTGTCAATTTCTCTTTCAAAGTCTAGTGCGCTCGTGTTTATATCAGTTATATTTACAGGGGTTTGAATATCCCGCATAAAGATATTGTCTGGGTCTTCCACTTTCATGTTGTTTATTGGAGTGCTAAACATGTCCTCATACTGCTTTTTTAGGATTTCACTAATTTCTTTGTCATCCTCCGTGTATGAACCTTCACTTGTACGAATAGGTCTAATACTGGCAGTGGTTTTTGCTTTTGATTTCGCATATGAGAAGGATTTTGGATTTTTCCTTATTTCCTGAATTGCTTTCTGTTCTAACTGCCTTTCTTCAGTTTCATATGAGTGTTTCAATTTCCGCTCGATTTCTTCAATCTCCCTATTTAAATTATTCCTTCTTTGACGGGAAATTCGTGTCTGCATAAGCAGTTCCGTTATTTTTTTCCTGCGTTTATAGTGTCGTCTGCGTTCTCTTTCTACGTTAGATCTCTTTCTGGCTTTCCTCAAAGGAACATGTTTCAGACTTGATAAGCTTCCAAAGTCAGTTTTTCTATTCCTTCTGTAGGACTTGTATTACTTAGAACAGTTTCCCATGTAATGTTTGTAAGTTCCCTGTTTATTATCAACCAGATTATTCTTTTATTATTAAAATTGAATTTACTGAATAGCCCCTCTCGCTTTATCAACGTTTTAGGTCTATTCTGAGTATTGATGGTCGTTTGCACGTCCATCAATACTGGTTTGATGGTTTGCACGACCATCAATACCATCAAACGTCCGTCCGTTTGTAATGAGCTTGTGATAGCAGTACACCTGTGAGTGATAGCAGTACACCTGTGAGTGATAGCAGTAGAGGTGTGAGTGCTAGCAGTAGAGGTGTGAGTGATAGCAGTACACCTGTGAGTGATAGCAGTACACCTGCGAGTGATAGCAGTAGAGGTGTGAGTGATAGCAGTACACCTGTGAGTGATAGCAGTAGAGGTGTGAGTGCTAGCAGTACACCTGTGAGTGATAGCAGTACACCTGTGAGTGATAGCAGTACACCTGTGAGTGATAGCAGTACACCTGTGAGTGATAGCAGTACACCTGTGAGTGATAGCAGTACACCTGTGAGTGATAGCAGTACACCTGTGAGTGATAGCAGTAGAGGTGTGAGTGCTAGCAGTAGAGGTGTGAGTGATAGCAGTACACCTGTGAGTGATAGCAGTACACCTGTGAGTGATAGCAGTACACCTGCGAGTGATAGCAGTAGAGGTGTGAGTGATAGCAGTACACCTGTGAGTGATAGCAGTAGAGGTGTGAGTGCTAGCAGTACACCTGTGAGTGATAGCAGTAGAGGTGTGAGTGCTAGCAGTAGAGGTGTGAGTGATAGCAGTAGAGGTGTGAGTGCTAGCAGTAGAGGTGTGAGTGCTAGCAGTAGAGGTGTGAGTGATAGCAGTAGAGGTGTGAGTGCTAGCAGTAGAGGTGTGAGTGATAGCAGTAGAGGTGTGAGTGCTAGCAGTACACCTGTGAGTGATAGCAGTAGAGGTGTGAGTGCTAGCAGTAGAGGTGTGAGTGATAGCAGTAGAGGTGTGAGTGCTAGCAGTAGAGGTGTGAGTGATAGCAGTAGAGGTGTGAGTGCTAGCAGTAGAGGTGTGAGTGATAGCAGTAGAGGTGTGAGTGCTAGCAGTAGAGGTGTGAGTGATAGCAGTAGAGGTGTGAGTGCTAGCAGTAGAGGTGTGAGTGATAGCAGTAGAGGTGTGAGTGCTAGCAGTAGAGGTGTGAGTGATAGCAGTAGAGGTGTGAGTGCTAGCAGTAGAGGTGTGAGTGCTAGCAGTAGAGGTGTGAGTGATAGCAGTAGAGGTGTGAGTGATAGCAGTAGAGGTGTGAGTGCTAGCAGTAGAGGTGTGAGTGCTAGCAGTAGATAGGTGTGAGTGCTAGCAGTAGAGGTGTGAGTGCTAGCAGTAGAGGTGTGAGTGCTAGCAGTAGAGGTGTGAGTGCTAGCAGTAGAGGTGTGAGTGCCAGCAGTAGAGGTGTGAGTGCCAGCAGTAGAGGTGTGAGTGCCAGCAGTAGAGGTGTGAGTGCTAGCAGTAGAGGTGTGAGTGCTAGCAGTAGAGGTGTGAGTGCTAGCAGTAGAGGTGTGAGTGCTAGCAGTAGAGGTGTGAGTGCCAGCAGTAGAGGTGTGAGTGCTAGCAGTAGAGGTGTGAGTGCTAGCAGTAGAGGTGTGAGTGCTAGCAGTAGAGGTGTGAGTGCTAGCAGTAGAGGTGTGAGTGCTAGCAGTAGAGGTGTGAGTGCCAGCAGTAGAGGTGTGAGTGCTAGCAGTAGAGGTGTGAGTGATAGCAGTAGAGGTGTGAGTGCTAGCAGTAGAGGTGTGAGTGATAGCAGTAGAGGGGTGAGTGCCAGCAGTAGAGGTGTGAGTGCTAGCAGTAGAGGTGTGAGTGCTAGCAGTAGAGGTGTGAGTGCTAGCAGTAGAGGTGTGAGTGCCAGCAGTAGAGGTGTGAGTGCTAGCAGTAGAGGTGTGAGTGCTAGCAGTAGAGGTGTGAGTGCTAGCAGTAGAGGTGTGAGTGCTAGCAGTAGAGGTGTGAGTGCCAGCAGTAGAGGTGTGAGTGCTAGCAGTAGAGGTGTGAGTGCTAGCAGCAGAGGTGTGAGTGCTAGCAGTAGAGGTGTGAGTGATAGCAGTAGAGGTGTGAGTGCTAGCAGTAGAGGTGTGAGTGCTAGCAGTAGAGGTGTGAGTGCTAGCAGTAGAGGTGTGAGTGATAGCAGTAGAGGTGTGAGTGCCAGCAGTAGAGGGGTGAGTGCCAGCAGTAGAGGTGTGAGTGATAGCAGTAGAGGTGTGAGTGCTAGCAGTAGAGGGGGTGAGTGCCAGCAGTAGAGGTGTGAATGCTAGCAGTAGAGGGGTGAGTGCCAGCAGTAGAGGTGTGAGTGCTAGCAGTAGAGGGGTGAGTGCCAGCAGTAGAGGTGTGAGTGATAGCAGTAGAGGTGTGAGTGCTAGCAGTAGAGGGGGTGAGTGCTAGCAGTAGAGGGGTGAGTGCTAGCAGTAGAGGTGTGAGTGCTAGCAGTAGAGGTGTGAGTGCTAGCAGTAGAGGTGTGAGTGCTAGCAGTAGAGGTGTGAGTGATAGCAGTAGAGGTGTGAGTGATAGCAGTAGAGGTGTGAGTGCTAGCAGTAGAGGGGTGAGTGATAGCAGTAGAGGGGTGAGTGCTAGCAGTAGAGGTGTGAGTGCTAGCAGTAGAGGTGTGAGTGCTAGCAGTAGAGGTGTGAGTGCTAGCAGTAGAGGTGTGAGTGCTAGCAGTAGAGGTGTGAGTGATAGCAGTAGAGGTGTGAGTGATAGCAGTAGAGGTGTGAGTGATAGCAGTAGAGGTGTGAGTGCTAGCAGTAGAGGGGTGAGTGATAGCAGTAGAGGGGTGAGTGCTAGCAGTAGAGGTGTGAGTGCTAGCAGTAGAGGTGTGAGTGCTAGCAGTAGAGGTGTGAGTGCTAGCAGTAGAGGTGTGAGTGCTAGCAGTAGAGGTGTGAGTGCTAGCAGTAGAGGGGTGAGTGCTAGCAGTAGAGGTGTGAGTGCTAGCAGTAGAGGGGGTGAGTGCTAGCAGTAGAGGTGTGAGTGCTAGCAGTAGAGGTGTGAGTGATAGCAGTAGAGGTGTGAGTGATAGCAGTAGAGGTGTGAGTGATAGCAGTAGAGGTGTGAGTGCTAGCAGTAGAGGTGTGAGTGCCAGCAGTAGAGGGGGTGCTTAACCTGGTGCAGGTCAACAGGTGACACCGCCGCCCGTCAGGTGACACCCGACACTGGGCAGTCATTAATGAGCTCGTCACACCTGGGTTGTCTTCCTCTTAACTTCATCAGGAAAATCAATGGTAAGACCCGCGAGATCCACAGAGACGAGGCAACGTAATCACCAGCAGAAATAGCCAAGCCATTATGATTATAGAACGTGCTGGGATACGAGGACAACGTGCTGGGATACGAGGACAACGTGCTGGGATACGAGGACAAGGTGCTGGGATACGAGGACAAGGTGCTGGGATACGAGGACAAGGTGCTGGGATACGAGGACAAGGTGCTGGGATACGAGGACAAGGTGCTGGGATACGAGGACAAGGTGCTGGGATACGAGGACAAGGTGCTGGGATACGAGGACAAGGTGCTGGGATACGAGGACAAGGTGCTGGGATACGAGGACAACGTGCTGGGATACGAGGACAAGGTGCTGGGATACGAGGACAAGGTGCTGAGATACGAGGACAAGGTGCTGGGATACGAGGACAAGGTGCTGGGATACGAGGACAAGGTGCTGGGATACGAGGACAAGGTGCTGGGATACGAGGACAAGGTGCTGGGATACGAGGACAAGGTGCTGGGATACGAGGACAAGGTGCTGGGATACGAGGACAAGGTGCTGGGATACGAGGACAAGGTGCTGGGATACGAGGACAAGGTGCTGGGATACGAGGACAAGGTGCTGGGATACGAGGACAAGGTGCTGGGATACGAGGACAAGGTGCTGGGATACGAGGACAACGTGCTGGGATACGAGGACAAGGTGCTGAGATACGAGGACAAGGTGCTGGGATACGAGGACAAGGTGCTGGGATACGAGGACAAGGTGCTGGGATACGAGGACAAGGTGCTGGGATACGAGGACAAGGTGCTGGGATACGAGGACAAGGTGCTGGGATACGAGGACAAGGTGCTGGGATACGAGGACAACGTGCTGGGATACGAGGACAACGTGCTGGGATACGAGGACAAGGTGCTGGGATACGAGGACAAGGTGCTGGGATACGAGGACAACGTGCTGGGATACGAGGACAACGTGCTGGGATACGAGGACAAGGTGAAGGTATATTCTCGACCCACTTGGTCCACTTGGGATGGAACGTGAGCCCAACAAGTAGCGAGGCCGCCGCTGTTCCAACCAGTTCAGGTGACTTGATGTGACCACACGGTCCACAGTCCCCACTCCACCGCTCTTTGCACTTACCCCTCACACCACCATGTAAACTTACCTGGTTGATGGGGTTCTGGGAGTTGTTCTACTCCCCAAGCCCGGCCCGAGGCCAGGCTCGACTTGTGAGAGTTTGGTCCACCAGGCTGTTGCTTGGAGCGGCCCGCAGGCCCACATACCCACCACAGCCCGGTTGGTCCGGCACTCCTTGGAGGAATCTGTTCAAGTGCCTCTTGAATACATCCATCTATATTGGTGGATATAATATCTATCTATCAATCTATCAATCTATCAATCTATCAATATCTATCTCTCTCTCTCTCTCTCTCTCTCTCTCTCTCTCTCTCTCTCTCTCTCTCTCTCTCTCTCTCTCTCTCTCTCTCTCTCTCAGTGAGTGTGAGAGAGGGGAGGGAGGGGGCGTGGGGGGTACTAGGGCAGGAGGCGCACCCCGGGCGGTGCGGACCAGGTCCACCTTAGGAGTAGTGCCAGTGGGGCCGCTCGCCCTACTTTACATGCTTCTACCTCTTCCAAGAAGGTTTAAAGAGCCCGCTGGCTTCAGGAATATTTGATACGCGTCTTGGGAGGTTTATGGGGTGTGAAGGGGGCGGGGGGGAGGGGGGAGGAGCAGGAGGTAGTGGCCAGGGTCAATACTGACAGTGGGCGGTGAGGCCACCCACCCACACCCTCCTCCCCCCACCCACACCCTCCCCCGTCACCACCCACACCCTCCCCCGTCACCACCCACCCACCCTCCCCCGTCACCACCCACCCACCCACACCCGCCCCTCCCACCACCCACACCCTCCCACCCACCCACCCACCCCTCCCACACCCTCCCCTGTACCTAGGGTCCACCTCTCATGGTATCTGTACCTAGGGTCCACCTCTCATGGTATCTGTACCTAGGGTCCACCTCTCATGGTATCTGTACCTGGGGGTCCACCTCTCATGGTATCTGTACCTGGGGTCCACCTCTCATGGTATCTGTACCTGGGGGTCCCACCTCTCATGGTATCTGTACCTGGGGGTCCCACCTCTCATGGTATCTGTACCTGGGGTCCACCTCTCATGGTATCTGTACCTGGGGGTCCCACCTCTCATGGTATCTGTACCTGGGGGTCCACCTCTCATGGTATCTGTACCTGGGGGTCCACCTCTCATGGTATCTGTACCTGGGGGTCCACCTCTCATGGTATCTGTACCTGGGGGTCCACCTCTCATGGTATCTGTACCTGGGGGTCCACCTCTCATGGTATCTGTACCTGGGGGTCCACCTCTCATGGTATCTGTACCTGGGGGTCCACCTCTCATGGTATCTGTACCTGGGGGTCCACCTCTCATGGTATCTGTACCTGGGGGTCCACCTCTCATGGTATCTGTACCTGGGGGTCCACCTCTCATGGTATCTGTACCTGGGGTCCACCTCTCATGGTATCTGTACCTAGGGTCCACCTCTCATGGTATCTGTACCTGGGGGTCCACCTCTCATGGTATCTGTACCTGGGGTCCACCTCTCATGGTATCTGTACCTGGGGTCCACCTCTCATGGTATCTGTACCTGGGGTCCACCTCTCATGGTATCTGTACCTGGGGTCCACCTCTCATGGTATCTGTACCTAGGGTCCACCTCTCATGGTATCTGTACCTAGGGTCCACCTCTCATGGTATCTGTACCTAGGGTCCACCTCTCATGGTATCTGTACCTAGGGTCCACCTCTCATGGTATCTGTACCTAGGGTCCTTCTCTCATGGTATCTGTACCTGGGGTCCACCTCTCATGGTATCTGTACCTAGGGTCCACCTCTCATGGTATCTGTACCTAGGGTCCACCTCTCATGGTATCTGTACCTAGGGTCCACCTCTCATGGTATCTGTACCTGGGGTCCACCTCTCATGGTATCTGTACCTGGGGGTCCACCTCTCATGTGTTATACTCAAAATTCTGTCAGTTGAAATGTAACCAATCACAGGCAAGTAGGCCTCTGACGTCATGACAGACAGAGGAGCATCAAGCATGCTCCCAGCAGCCTCAGTTATCCTCACAGACCCAGAGTAGGTGGACCTCGGCTGGCCAGTTATACACCTGTTTGCCTCACTCAATAAATATATACAGAAGCGACTACTGTGTCTACATTCAACCCGAACAAGGCAAACGAATACTGGTAGCAGCAGTGGGATCCAGAAATTTTTTTCTGGAAGCAAAAGTTCCAGTACCCAGCATCGCCTCGTGTTCCAGCCAAAACCGCCGCCACCGCCACCGCCATAAGCCGCCATCCTGCCACCCACGCATCAAATATTGTGCCAGACCGGGGTCCTGCCATCAACCACTACTCCAGGCTAACGTTTTAGAAGTAAGGGTCAATATTTTCCTGTGAGAACGCTCACTCATCAGTGAGGAGGAAGGAAGCTTCCCGCGCCAGCCATTTTTGAACCTCGCGCCACCACGTGGGAACCACCTATTACACCCACCACCACCACCACCGCCACCCAAGCTGACAGTATCAAGCTTCGTGAGGGTGCAAGCTACTGCAATCGTCGTCAGCCATCGTCGCAAGTATCAACTGGTTATTCCATCGTCGCAATATTGTCGTCGTCAGAATTTATCTTCGTGCCTCTAGCGTGAACAGTGTGGGGTCCCTGAGTCTCGCGCCACCGCCGCCAGGAGCGCTGCCGTCGCATCCAGTTTGTAAACACGCCTCACATGGGCCTCTTCAGATCTTCACGACGCTTCTCCTACTTTGGCTACTGGTGATCCTCATAAATTACAACCCTGAGATAAGTAATTGCTAGTTGAGAACAACGTGCCAAGTGTTAAAAAGTGACTTATGTAATAATTCCCATAATATCCTGTGAATTAACCATTCAGTGACTTGTTAAATATTGGAGCTGGTTCAGTACTGCACTCCCCACAGTTTTCCTGTGTGATTTCAACATTCCTGCTTCTTACAGTAATTTCATTGAATTTTAATTGTTCTCCTAGAGTGTTATTGGTAAATTCAAATTCCAGTGAATTAAGAAATCCTTGTTTTAGTAGCAGTTAAGGATTTGTGCAATATAATTTTTTTTAATTTCTCCAGACCTAACTTGAAATTTATCCTTTAAGCATTTTATTTTAAACTTTTACCATAGGAGTTATATACATTCCTGTGTCCAGTTTATGTGCTACATCCATATTTCTTGCATTGCCACTTGTTGTGTTGAATCTTTTTAATGAAATTTTGCAATTGCATTTCCCAGTTTTTATTCTAAATTGCTGTGCTTAGTCTGGTTTAATTAATTTACATACATCTAATTCCAGTCATTTTTTAATGAAAGATTGCTAAATTTAGTTTACAATTTGCTTGTTCTTAATTATTTTCTTGCCTAGCCCAATTTAATAATTTTATTTCTGCCATTTTTACTTTAGCCAAGTTGATATTTTTTGTGTTTATTTTTGTGTATACTATTTCTGATGCCAGGTGCACTTAATTATAATCTGCGTTCAAATATTACTTCCACGGCTGTGACAATGCCTACCACTGTTGAAACCCCTTCAGAATCAATGGGAACAGTTGCTCGTCCCAATGGCCAGAGATCAGCTCAGGAAATGGCTATTCCTCTTTTTGCTGGGGAATCGCGTTTATTAGAATCATGGTTTAGTAAGGTTGAAGCGAAAACAGTTGCACGTTTTTCTAAGCCTACTGATGCCGAATACTTAGCAATTGCACGGTCAGCCGTGGACACAACCAAAGGTGATGCACGTTTTGTTGTTGATGAGAAAGCCATTGTTAGCCTCCAGTCTTGGCCTGAATTTAAGGATTTCTTTCGCCGTCGCTTTGTTAATAAAGGAGACCTTGACCCATATAGGTTAGTCAAGAAAATTGCCAATGCCACCATGCAGCCTGGTGAATCGTTTAATGCGTTTACTAGCCGTCTCGATCAGTATCTGTATGCCTTAGTTTCTGCTATGAATAATTCAACTTGGTTAGATAAAGACAATAATCTGTCCCCTGAGGCTATGGCCAAAATGATAGCATTTGGTACTTTAATGCATTTTGCCCCCGAGCATACAAAACCAATCGTTGAGCAACAAAATTTTGGTGTTAAACATGAAATTGGTGAAGTATTTGAGGCTATTAACAATGCCGCAGATAAACTAGCTCCCCGAAGTGCTCAACTGTTGCCACCCTCTGATGCTGTAAATGTAGTTACAAGTTCTCAGCATCCTCCCACAAATTCTCAAAACTCTTGGTCGCAGAAGCGTACCCATGCTCGTAGCCCCCAGTCAAATTCGCCGCCTCATAAAATGCCGAAACGCCATAGTCCACAACCATCCACTCCCTCATGTTGGCATTGTGGTAAGAGTAACCACCTTGCAAGGGACTGTTGGTCCGCCCCTAGATCATCACCTCCTAGACAATTCTCTCGGCCCCCTCATCAATCTAATCATTCTAGGCTTCCATATTGCACGTACCATAAACAAGTTGGTCACCACACTGCGGATTGTAGAGCTAGGCAAAGGACATCTCCACCTCGTAACTCCCATGGTCAGTCTTGGCGAGGCTCACAGCGTCCAAGACATTATCAGAACTCTCGTAATTACAACTCCCAGCCCAGCTATAATGCAATTTCAAATTATAATGCTCAGTCACAGAATGCTGGAGCTCACAATGTTCACTCCATGTCGTCGGGAAACCCCCAAGGCCATCCGCTAACCAATTCAAGCTAGCCAATCCTAGTGCCCTCCCTGTGTATTCAGTAGCTACCCAAAATAGATTTGGACACTTGACAGAGGAGGACACTGACTCTAGACCAGTTGTAGATGTTGACGGATCCACAGTAAATTTGACACAAACAAGACACAGATATCCCAGACAACATAAGTCAAAAATAGTAACTTGTCCAGTCTCAAGTGATGGTCCCCTTGTATCAGCCATTGTACATGGTAGAGTTTTAAAAGTTTTTCTTGACTCAGGTGCAAAAATTAATATTGTCAAGCCCTCAGCTCTTAGAGACATTGAAAGTAAGCACCCTACTATTTTAAAACAGTCACACATACCTTTTCTAAGTGGTATTTCAGGAAATAAAGTAAAAGTTCAGGGTGAAATTGACCTCCCACTCAAGTTCAATGATGTCACATTGTCTATAACATGTTTAGTTGTTGACATTATTCATTTTCCTGGAGACATTCTCTTAGGTCTGTACACCATGATTGATGAAAATATTGCATTGTTTCCCCATCGTTGGAACATAAGTATCAAAGACCATGTCATACCCTTGTGTAGCATGTATCGACAGGGCCACGAGTTCAATCTTCAATCAGATTACGTTAATTTTGTTGACACCCGCCTTGCAAGCGTAGGTTTGTCAGATCATTGTCGTGGTAGCATACCCGAGAAAACAGGCACTCGATTGAAGCATAGTAGTTGTGCAGTTGTTAAGGAGAATGAGTATCGGGACTTTCTGGAAGGGGACGCCCTAACGGATTCTCGTTGTCTCGCTCGCCTGGCAGCTTCCATCTCTGAAGTCAGTGGTTCCACGGCTACTGACACTGTGCTACACCCTCATTCTCTCACCAGAATAAGAGTTAAGGTTCAGGGAGTGCCTGAGTTGTCGGATGTGATTGCGGAAAGTGAAACATGTAAAGTGAATGGTACATTTGTTGAACCCTCCTGGCACACAGTGCAGGATGGTACTGTCTCACTTTTTATCGCGAACACAAGTAATGCCGATATCCATCTCCAGTCTGGTACCCATGTTGTAGATTTTGCCCATTACTCGTTACCGGTGCGAGTTGTGGATGATGTCTCCATGGATCATACTGTTTGTACACTCACACCAGGAGAACAGGGATCTCAGCCAGAGGTGCAAGCGCAACACCTCAGTCCTACTGATTTTCCTGACTCTGTGGCTCAGCTTTTGGAAATTTTGAACAGGAATAGAGCTGTTGTTGCTCTACCAGGAGAAAAATTAGGTCTCACTCCTCTTATTACACATAAAATTCCCCTTGAACAAGGAACTACGCCTATTTATGTACCAGCTTACCGACTTCCCCATTCTCAGAGAGCAGAAGCAGATAGACTTGTAGAAGAAATGTTACAGAGTGATGTAATTGAATCGAGTAATTCGCCATGGAACGCTCCATTGATTCTTGTACCAAAGCGAGATGGGACTTGGAGACCTGTAATCGATTATCGCAAGCTTAACAGAGTAACAATACCTGATCGTTTCCCACTTCCAGTTCTAAATGATTTGTTGCAAAGTATTGGTCGAAACAAAGTATTCTCAACGTTAGATTTGTTGCAGGGATTCTGGCAAATCCCCCTTGATGAGGAAAGTAAACAATTGACAGCCTTTAGTACTCCCAATGGTCATTTTCATTTCAAAAGAATGCCGTTTGGTTTGCGTAGTAGTCCAATAACCTTTTCACGGCTCATGACAAATCTATTTCGTAGATTGATAGGAAGTACGCTTCTAGTTTACCTTGATGATCTCATAATCATGTCGCAAGATGTTCAGACTCATTTCCAGAACCTTGAAAAAGTACTTGCAAAGCTCGCTGAAGCTAATTTAAAAATAAAGCTTGCAAAATGTTCATTTTTAAAGCAAAAGATTAATTTCCTAGGTCATACAGTTACACCTTCAGGTATTACATTGAATGAATCAAAAATTATTGCTGCCCGTGATTTTCCAACACCTCGTACCGCAGAAGCCGTAAGACAGTTCACAGGTCTTGTAGGATTTTATCGTTCATTTATTGCTGGATTCTCTATTATAGCCGCTCCGCTTTACAAGTTGCAAAGAAAAGATGAACCCTTTGTTTGGGGAGAGGCCCAGGATCAGTCATTCAAAAAACTCAAAGCAGCCTTGATTTCGTCACCTGTCCTTAGGTACCCAGATTTTTCTAAACCTTTTACGTTGGTTACAGATGCTAGTGACATAGGTTTAGGTGCTGCATTACTTCAAGCAGAAGGTCACAGAGATCACGCAATAGCTTATGCTAGCCGCACATTATCCAAAGAAGAGAAAAATTATAGTGCAACAGAACGAGAAGCCTTGGCAGTTGTTTGGGCACTTAAACATTTCAAGGATACAATTTATAATTACCCAGTTCATGTTCTTACAGATCACCAACCATTAATTCCCTTGTTCAAAAATAAGAATCCAGTTGGAAAGTTTGCTAGATATTTGCTCACAATTCAAGAATTCAATCCCACATTTGGATATATTCCAGGAAAGCAAAATGTTGTAGCCGATGCGTTTTCTCGACACGTAGCTGCGATTCAGTTAAATTACCCAGCATTAGATGCTACAGTAGTAGAAACGGAACAAAGACAAGACCCCATATGGGCACCCGTCATTAAATTTTTGACTAAGCAAGACACTCGCCCGATTCATAAACCGCCAGTACCATTGAAAGAACTAGTTATGTTGGACAATTTACTGTGTAGAGTAGTAAAGCTAGGGACAGCCTCGAGGAAATGTTGTCAGTTAGTTGTTCCAGCTGTCTTGGTACCAACTGTGTTAAAAATTATCCATGATGCTCCTGCAAGTGCACATCCAGGAAAGGATCGTACACTCCAACAAGGTCGATTGAAATATTTTTGGCCAAAAATGGCTAAGGAGATTGCTCATTATGTTGACAGATGTTTAACTTGTTTACAGCACAAGGGACATGTTTCAGGACCTAATCCAATTCAGGTGTACCCAGCAACTAAAGCTCCTTGGGAACGAATATCGATGGATTTATTGACAAATTTTGCGGAAACAGAGAAAGGGAACAAACATTTGCTTGTAATGGTCGATAATTTTTCACGGTTTTGCGAACTAGTTCCTATCCCGAACAAAACAGCAGAAACCATAGCCAGCGCATTCCATGACCAAATAATTTGTAGATATAGTATGCCTAAAGTAATCCTTTCAGATAATGGTCCGGAATTCAGTAATAGTATTCTAACTAGCTTGTGTGATTTATATAACATCAAAAAATGTAGCATCATGCCTTATCATCCGGCAAGTAATGGACTAGCTGAACGTACTAACAGGAAAGTGTTAGATGCCTTGAGAGTCACGTTGAATTTTGATAACAACAATTGGGATGATTTTATACCCTTAATTCAGTGTGCTATAAATTCTTCAATTAATGTTTCTACTGGTGACACACCTCACGCTATTCTTTATGGTACAGATAAGATCCTCCCTAATGAATTGATTAACGTACCTCCTACTCCCTTATATAACGTAGATGATTTTGTTCAAGTGAAGCGTAGACAAATGCAATTAGTATTCAAGAAAATACGAGAACAACTGTCCAAAGCAACAGCCGAGTTCACTCTAGCAAGGAATGCACGAGCTAAACCCAGTAAAATAACTATTGGATCTGTAGTAATGATACTTAACCAACACAGGTCTGGTCCTATGTACAAGTTAACTAAGAAATTTTTGGGTCCATATAAGGTAATCGAGCTTATTAAAGGTAACAAATACAGACTTAAGAACTTGTTAACAGGAGAGTATATAAATGAACATTTAGACCACATGAAGTTAGCTAAAATGACTGTTGACGAGACTGATGAGGAAGATGACAATGAACTTACCCAGACAGATACTCCTACTCGGACACCACCTCCTGTGGTTGACAGACCACTGGATGTTCAGCAACCCCATACTAGCAATTATAATCTTAGATCTAGACCTCTCGTTTCAACCGTGCACTCACCACATGTCCATTGGCTAGATGTTAACGAGGATATCTCTCAAGATGATAGTTTGTCGCATGAAGTTTCATCTGTTCCGGACCTTCAGTCAGAGCCAGAGTTGTATAGTGCTCTGGATGAGCTAGGTGTAGATATCCGCAGAATTTATAATTGATTGCACTCTGCAGTTATTCTGTTTGTTTTGAAAAAAAAAAATCATTTGCAGTATTTCTACCACATGTGTCTTATTATTACCATTATATATAATGTATAGTTTTTCTCAACTTTATTTTGTTATGAATTAGATGCCATTGTTAAGTCTACTACCATTTGTATTTTTTACAGTGCTTGTCATAAGAGTTATTATTGTTCTAGCAACCACATTGAGGCCAGTGAATCCTGACTGCTATCACGCAGATGTTAGTCTTCTTGTTCCAGGTCTTGTATATAGCTTGTAAATATATTGCACATTAAATATATTGTACATTGGTCTTGTAAATATATTGTACATTTCAGAGAAAAAAAAAATGAGAAAAAAAAGAAAATCATAATCTATCTTGAAATTCAATTGTGGTTGTTAGGTCAGAACTTTGTTCCATTAATGTAATAATTGTTTAATTTTGTATGGTTTTCAAGCACATGCCATTGACACATGTTAATAATTTTGTTTAGGCAATACCTTGGGTTGTATTGTTCATATCTGATCAGTAGACATACACATGTTCTTAATACTCTGATTTAATCAAAGCATTGTTACCATGATTTTCACCTATTATGATGAATTTTTTTTTGGTGCATATATGCCGAGTTGTTTGTATTACGCACACCTGATCTTCTTTCAATGTTTTATTATGCAAATTTCACATGTAAGCCATTATTGAATGCCACCGAGGTCCTTTCAGTATCATTGTAACTATATAGCTAGCCAGAGCTTGTCGACAAGGGACGTCGACTTGGTAGCGTGTCCGAGCGGTGTTATACTCAAAATTCTGTCAGTTGAAATGTAACCAATCACAGGCAAGTAGGCCTCTGACGTCATGACAGACAGAGGAGCATCAAGCATGCTCCCAGCAGCCTCAGTTATCCTCACAGACCCAGAGTAGGTGGACCTCGGCTGGCCAGTTATACACCTGTTTGCCTCACTCAATAAATATATACAGAAGCGACTACTGTGTCTACATTCAACCCGAACAAGGCAAACGAATACATGGTATCTGTACCTGGGGGTCCACCTCTCATGGTATCTGTACCTGGGGGTCCACCTCTCATGGTATCTGTACCTGGGGTCCACCTCTCATGGTATCTGTACCTGGGGTCCACCTCTCATGGTATCTGTACCTGGGGTCCACCTCTCATGGTATCTGTACCTGGGGTCCACCTCTCATGGTATCTGTACCTGGGGGTCCACCTCTCATGGTATCTGTACCGGGGGTCCACCTCTCATGGTATCTGTACCTGGGGTCCACCTCTCATGGTATCTGTACCTAGGGTCCACCTCTCATGGTATCTGTACCTAGGGTCCACCTCTCATGGTATCTGTACCTGGGGTCCACCTCTCATGGTATCTATACCTGGGGGTCCACCTCTCATGGTATCTGTACCTAGGGTCCACCTCTCATGGTATCTGTACCTAGGGTCCACCTCTCATGGTATCTGTACCTAGGGTCCACCTCTCATGGTATCTGTACCTAGGGTCCACCTCTCATGGTATCTGTACCTAGGGTCCACCTCTCATGGTATCTGTACCTAGGGTCCACCTCTCATGGTATCTGTACCTAGGGTCCACCTCTCATGGTATCTGTACCTAGGGTCCACCTCTCATGGTATCTGTACCTGGGGTCCACCTCTCATGGTATCTGTACCTGGGGTCCACCTCTCATGGTATCTATACCTGGGGGTCCACCTCTCATGGTATCTGTACCTGGGGTCCACCTCTCATGGTATCTGTATCTGGGGTCCACCTCTCATGGTATCTGTACCTGGGGGTCCACCTCTCATGGTATCTGTACCTGGGGTCCACCTCTCATGGTATCTGTACCTGGGGGTCCACCTCTCATGGTATCTGTACCTGGGGGTCCACCTCTCATGGTATCTGTACCTGGGGGTCCACCTCTCATGGTATCTGTACCTGGGGGTCCACCTCTCATGGTATCTGTACCTGGGGGTCCACCTCTCATGGTATCTGTACCTGGGGGTCCACCTCTCATGGTATCTGTACCTGGGGTCCACCTCTCATGGTATCTGTACCTGGGGGTCCACCTCTCATGGTATCTGTACCTGGGGGTCCACCTCTCATGGTATCTGTACCTGGGGGTCCACCTCTCATGGTATCTGTACCTGGGGGTCCACCTCTCATGGTATCTGTACCTGGGGGTCCACCTCTCATGGTATCTGTACCTGGGGGTCCACCTCTCATGGTATCTGTACCTGGGGGTCCACCTCTCATGGTATCTGTACCTGGGGTCCACCTCTCATGGTATCTGTACCTGGGGTCCTTCTCTCATGGTATCTGTACCTGGGGGTCCACCTCTCATGGTATCTGTACCTGGGGGTCCACCTCGCATGGTATCTGTACCTGGGGGTCCACCTCTCATGGTATCTGTACCTGGGGTCCACCTCTCATGGTATCTGTACTTGGGGTCCACCTCTCATGGTATCTGTACCTGGGGGTCCCACCTCTCATGGTATCTGTACCTGGGGTCCACCTCTCATGGTATCTGTACCTGGGGGTCCCACCTCTCATGGTATCTGTACCTGGGGTCCACCTCTCATGGTATCTGTACCTAGGGTCCACCTCTCATGGTATCTGTACCTGGGGGTCCACCTCTCATGGTATCTGTACCTGGGGGTCCACCTCTCATGGTATCTGTACCTGGGGGTCCACCTCTCATGGTATCTGTACCTGGGGTCCACCTCTCATGGTATCTGTACTTGGGGTCCACCTCTCATGGTATCTGTACCTGGGGTCCACCTCTCATGGTATCTGTACCTGGGGTCCACTTCTCATGGTATCTGTACCTAGGGTCCACCTCTCATGGTATCTGTACCTGGGGTCCACCTCTCATGGTATCTGTACCTGGGGTCCACCTCTCATGGTATCTGTACCTGGGGTCCACCTCTCATGGTATCTGTACCTGGGGTCCACCTCTCGTGGTATCTGTACCTGGGGGTCCCACCTCTCATGGTATCTGTACCTGGGGTCCACCTCTCATGGTATCTGTACCTAGGGTCCACCTCTCATGGTATCTGTACCTGGGGGTCCACCTCTCATGGTATCTTTACCTGGGGGTCCACCTCTCATGGTATCTGTACCTGGGGGTCCACCTCTCATGGTATCTGTACCTGGGGTCCACCTCTCATGGTATCTGTACTTGGGGTCCACCTCTCATGGTATCTGTACCTGGGGGTCCACCTGTTGTAACACCACTCTATTGTAACACCGCCCTACAATGCACCACTATTAAAATGGAACACCACTATAATGTACACACTACTGATCCTGAGTAACACTTCCTCATCGGTTGCACTTGATAACACTGTTATGAGCTGACGGTAATGTGAGTTGACATATGATGGTTACACAGGAACTAAAAGATACACTGCCAATAAGGAAATGCTAACACAAGGATTAAATACGCTGCCACCATCTGCCTTTGACCATTGAACTATATCAAGCAACGAGGCAAGAAACATTACTTGACTTGGAGAGTACTTCTATGACTGTCATTAATTATGAAAAAGGTTGTCAGCCACTATATCCAAAAGGCTAAGAGGATTCAACAATTGACACAGACGGGAAATTTAACGAGTTTATTGAGACCAAAATTATGTCAATCACCACTTATAAATGCTACTCTAACACTGGCAAAAAGTTAAGAAATTTGGACATGGAACAAAAACTCAGAGATCATACACATTACCTTAAGCTATCTGTCTCTCCCTGGCTGAGATGTTCTTCACAGCCCCGCTCTCGATCCCGGTGTACCGCACTCTCCCTCTCCTATGTTCCTACAGGCCCTCTATATACAACCCCCACAGGGGGAGGGGGAGATCTGCTGTTGCTACCCACCAAAAGTGTACAAACACTCAAGAAATATTTCAATAAGCTTGTTTGACATTCACCATACACTCTTCAAGAGAGGAGTTATTAATTACATGTGTGACTGACCTCTGACCTGGCCAAAAGGGGGAGATCCAGGGATGTTTACACATAAGAATCTGGAGTCTAATTTCCTTGCATGAAATATTACATACTTGAAACTATGCTGACTAAGACTAACCCAGGAATTTTTAATCAATACATGTGTGACTGACCTCTGACCTGGCCAAAAGGGGGAGATCCAGGGATGTTTACACATAAGAATCTGGAGTCTAATTTCCTTGCATGAAATATTACATACTTGAAACTATGCTGACTAAGACTAACCCAGGAATTTTTAATCAATATACAAGATAAACCGGAGGTCATCTGGGCTGACCTCTTGGAGAAGGCTTCCCTGGGTGTGAACTCTAAGGGGGGGGAGGTCCTGGGTGTTACACTCTCATGGTATCTGTACCTGGGGGTCCACCTCTCATGGTATCTGTACCTGGGGGTCCACCTCTCATGGTATCTGTACCTGGGGGTCCACCTCTCATGGTATCTGTACCTGGGGGTCCACCTCTCATGGTATCTGTACCTGGGGGTCCACCTCTCATGGTATCTGTACCTGGGGGTCCACCTCTCATGGTATCTGTACCTGGGGGTCCACCTCTCATGGTATCTGTACCTGGGGGTCCACCTCTCATGGTATCTGTACCTGGGGGTCCCACTCTCATGGTATCTGTACCTGGGGTCATACCTGTGAACGTTCTAGCTTCCTGTTGTTAGTTAGGGACACCAATGACCCTGCTGGCCTGGGTATACCTGGAGCGGATCCCAACAGTTTGATTTCTCTAGTTTGGCCCGAGGCCAGGACTAGAGATACTTGTGAGAGTTTGGTCCACCAGGCTGTTGCTTGGAGCGGCCTGCAGGCCCACATACCCACCACAGCCTGGTTGGTCCGGCACTTCATGCAAGAATCTGTCTCATTTGTTCTTAAAGAAGTTTAACTTTGTTCCGGCAATATTCCTTATGCTTGCTAGGAGTGTATTGAATAACCGTGGCTCTCTGACGTTCTCAGATTGTGCCTGTGGCACTTCATTTCTCTGGCTCTATTCTACATTTCCTACCATATTGTTCGCTCCAATATGTGGCTATTTTAGCGTGGAAATCTGGGAGCTGGCTAGTAGTATCTTCCAGGTATATATTATGGGAGGGGAGGTATATATTATGGGAGGGGAGGTATATATTATGGGAGGGGAGGTATATATTATGGGAGGGGAGGTATATATTATGGGAGGGGAGGTATATATTATGGGAGGGGAGGTATATATACACCGCCCTCTCTCATCTCCTCCTAGAGAGTACAGTTTGAGAACTTGAGACGGTGCCAATTAATAGTTTAGGACTTTAGGTGCTTCATCGTGTCTGTGCGCGCGGGCCGTTATCTTGAGATGATTTCGGGGCTTTAGTGTCCCCGCGGCCCGGTCCTCGACCAGGCCTCCACCCCCAGGAAGCAGCCCGTGACAGCTGACTAACTCCCAGGTACCTATTTACTGCTAGGTAACAGGGACATTCAGGGTGAAAGAAACTTTTGCCCATTTGTTTCTGCCTCGTGCGGGAATCGAACCCGCGCCACAGAATTACGAGTCCTGCGCGCTATCCTCCAGGCTACGAGGCCGTAGTTGTTCCTTCTTCACCTTCTATTTCAGCAGCCTCTCCTGGTGTGAGAGATGTGGTCATCTCCTGGTGTGAGAGATGTGGTCATCTCCTGGTGTGAGAGATGTGGTCATCTCCTGGTGTGAGAGATGTGGTCATCTGGTGTGAGAGATGTGGTCATCTCCTGGTGTGAGAGATGTGGTCATCTCCTGGTGTGAGAGATGTGGTCATCTCCTGGTGTGTGAGAGATGTGGTCATCTGGTGTGAGAGATGTGGTCATCTGGTGTGAGAGATGTGGTCATCTCCTGGTGTGAGAGAGATGTGGTCATCTCCTGGTGTGAGAGAGATGTGGTCATCTCCTGGTGTGAGAGATGTGGTCATCTGGTGTGAGAGATGTGGTCATCTCCTGGTGTGAGAGATGTGGTCATCTCCTGGTGTGAGAGATGTGGTCATCTCCTGGTGTGAGAGATGTGGTCATCTCCTGGTGTGTGAGAGATGTGGTCATCTCCTGGTGTGAGAGATGTGGTCATCTCCTGGTGTGAGAGATGTGGTCATCTCCTGGTGTGAGAGATGTGGTCATCTCCTGGTGTGAGAGATGTGGTCATCTCCTGGTGTGAGAGATGTGGTCATTACTGCACCAACAACCAGCTGATGGTGGCAACGAGGCCATCGAACACAGACAACACTATACACTTCCAGCTTGGTGAATAATACGTCGGCGCACTGCCCGGATATGACTAAATGTTGAGATTTACATAATATTGGAAGCTGGAGGTTAAACAGATGATAGAAAGGAAACTGTCAACTTCCCCACACCCATCTAGGCCAGGACTCGAGAAGCCTTGTGCTCGTCTACTCTCCAACGTCTACACCTTTCATCAATCTCTATCTGCTTTGTTTACATGTATTAGACCGCCGTCGAAACTTTACTGTCATGTGTTATAATGAGCCTCGTAGTGAGCTTTCGAGCTCATAAACTGAGCTTCCGAGCTCATAAACTGAGCTTCCGAGCTCATAAACTGAGCTTCCGAGCTTCCGAGCTCATAAACTGAGCTTCCGAGCTCATAAACTGAGCTTCCGAGCTTCCGAGCTCATAAACTGAGCTTCCGAGCTTCCGAGCTCATAAACTGAGCTTCCGAGCTCATAAACTGAGCTTCCGAGCTTCCGAGCTCATAAACTGAGCTTCCGAGCTTCCGAGCTCATAAACTGAGCTTCCGAGCTTCCGAGCTCATAAACTGAGCTTCCGAGCTTCCGAGCTTCCGAGCTCATAAACTGAGCTTCCAAGCTCATAAACTGAGCTTCCGAGCTCATAAACTGAGTTTCCGAGCTCATAAACTGAGTTTCCGAGCTCATAAACTGAGTTTCCGAGCTCATAAACTGAGCTTCCGAGCTCATAAACTGAGCTTCCGAGCTCATAAACTGAGCTTCCGAGCTCATAAACTGAGCTTCCGAGCTTCCGAGCTCATAAACTGAGCTTCCAAGCTCATAAACTGAGCTTCCGAGCTCATAAACTGAGTTTCCGAGCTCATAAACTGAGTTTCCGAGCTCATAAACTGAGTTTCCGAGCTCATAAACTGAGTTTCCGAGCTCATAAACTGAGCTTCCGAGCTCATAAACTGAGCTTCCGAGCTCATAAACTGAGTTTCCGAGCTCATAAACTGAGCTTCCGAGCTCATAAACTGAGCTTCCGAGCTCATAAACTGAGCTTCCGAGCTCATAAACTGAGCTTCCGAGCTCATAAACTGAGCTTCCGAGCTCATAAACTGAGCTTCCGAGCTCATAAACTGAGCTTCCGAGCTCATAAACTGAGCTTCCGAGCTCATAAACTGAGGTTCCGAGCTCATAAACTGAGCTTCCGAGCTCATAAACTGAGCTTCCGAGCTCATAAACTGAGCTTCCGAGCTCATAAACTGCTTAATAAATGTCAACATGGCCACCAAAGCCTGATTAAAGGTGTCCAGGGTCCGCGAGTAGGTGATCAATGTTTGTGGCTCCTGGCCCCAGCACACACACACACACACACACACACACACACACACACACACACACACACACACACACACACACACACACACCCCAACATACCATTGTCCAACATATAATTAAATAAATCTAACATTACAAATAGTAAAATACTAAGGATAGCATGAGAACATAAAGAGACGATACATCAATTACAAATGGGGCGCAGTCAACCCTATTGATGGTACCATAATGAATGTGGGAGAAGCTGTCAAACATCAATTTATTTTCAGTTGCTCAAACGAAGACTTCGTTGACGTCATCGTGTAGTTCCCCAATTGTATCGTCGGCAAAAGTTGACACGAAGCGTTAACGTCTATTGTTGTCTATATCTGTTGGACGAGGGTTAGGCGCCAGTGGACGTGCCCTGGACACACACATGGGGTGCCCTGGACACACACATGGGGTGACCTGGACACACACATGGGGTGCCCTGGACACACACATGGGGTGACCTAATACCCTCTTCCGATGATGGCCGGCGCTAAACAACTTAATAGTGTCAGCAGATCTGAATACACAGCGTAGCCCTGCGCCCTCCAGCCCTTCAGAGACAGCCCTGGGCAACGGAGCGTCACACACACTTCTAGCCAGATCCTGGCCAGGTGTAGAAGACATATATTTTCATAATAAAACCCTGGAAAAGCAGTGGGCGTTTGGTACTCCAATTCCTGCCCGCTACCAGTAACCTTCGACCATCCCTGGTCAACAACAACCCGCCACCAGTGATACACCCGCCACCAGTGATACACCCGCCACCAGTGACACACCCGCCACCAGTGACACACCCGCCAACAGTGACACACCCGCCAACAGTGACACACCCGCCAGCAGTGATACACCCGCCACCAGTGACACACCCGCCACCAGTGACACACCCGCCAGCAGTGACACACCCGCCACCAGTGACACACCCGCCACCAGTGACACACCCGCCAGCAGTGACACACACCCGCCAGCAGTGACACACACCCGCCAGCAGTGACACACACCCGCCACCAGTGACACACACCCGCCACCAGTGACACACACCCGCCACCAGTGACACACACCCGCCACCAGTGACACACACCCGCCACCAGTGACACACACCCGCCACCAGTGACACACACCCGCCACCAGTGACACACACCCGCCACCAGTGACACACACCCGCCAGCAGTGACACACACCCGCCAGCAGTGACACACACCCGCCAGCAGTGACACACACCCGCCACCAGTGACACACCCGCCAACAGTGACACACACCCGCCACCAGTGACACACACCCGCCACCAGTGACACACACCCGCCACCAGTGACACACACCCGCCACCAGTGACACACCCGCCACCAGTGACACACCCGCCACCAGTGACACACACCCGCCAGCAGTGACACACACCCGCCACCAGTGACACACCCGCCACCAGTGACACACCCGCCACCAGTGACACACCCGCCACCAGTGACCCACCCGCCAACAGTGACACACACCCGCCAGCAATGACACACCCGCCAACAGTGACCCACCCGCCAACAGTGACACACCCGCCAGCAATGACACACCCGCCAACAGTGACCCACCCGCCAACAGTGACACACACCCACCAGCAATGACACACCCGCCAACAGTGACACACCCGCCAGCAGTGACACACACCCGCCAGCAATGACACACCCGCCAACAGTGACACACCCGCCAACAGTGACACACCCGCCAACAGTGACACACACCCGCCAACAGTGACACACACCCGCCAGCAGTGACACCCGCCAACAGTGACACACCCGCCAACAGTGACACACCCGCCAACAGTGACACACCCGCCAACAGTGACACACCCGCCAACAGTGACACACCCGCCAGCAGTGACGGGCGCCGTCAATCAACATACACAGAACAATTAAAAAGTTCTAATTGCCAGAAACATTTTTGTAAAGCTTTGAAACAGAATTAAAAAGTTTGTTTACCTTAGTGGAGGGGAAGAGGCCCGGGGTCCCTGGTGGACCCCGGGGCGGGGGCGTCCCTGGTGGACCCCGGGGCGGGGGCGTCCCTGGTGGACCCCGGGGCAGGAGGTCCCTGGTGGACCCCGGGGCGGGGGGTCCCTGGTGGACCCCGGGGCGGGGAGTCCCTGGTGGACCCCGGGGCGGGGGGTCCCTGGTGGACCCCGGGGCGGGGGGTCCCTGGTGGACCCCAGGGCGGGGGCTCCCTGGTGGACCCCGGGGCGGGGGGTCCCTGGTGGACCCCAGGGCGGGGGCTCCCTGGTGGACCCCAGGGCGGGGGCTCCCTGGTGGACCCCGGAGAGGGAGGGTCTTGGTTGCTGGACCCCGGAGTCCAGCAACCATGCCTCCTGGTTGCTGGACTGGTCAACCAGGCTGTTGGACGCGGCTGCTCGCAGTCTGACGTATGAGTCACAGCCTGGTTGATCAGGTATCCTTTGGAGATGTTTATCCAGTTCTCTCTTGAACACTGAGGGGTCGGCCAGTTATGCCCCTTATGTGTAGTGGAAGCGTGTTGAACAGTCTCGGGCCTCTGATGTTGATAGTTCTCACTTGAACACTGTGAGGGGTCGGCCAGTTATGTCCCTTATGTGTAGTGGAAGCGTGTTGAACAGTCTCGGGCCTCTGATGTTGATAGTTCTCTCTTGAACACTGTGAGGGGTCGGCCAGTTATGTCCCTTATGTGTAGTGGAAGCGTGTTGAACAGTCTCGGGCCTCTGATGTTGATAGTTCTCTCTTGAACACTGTGAGGGGTCGGCCAGTTATGTCCCTTATGTGTAGTGGAAGCGTGTTGAACAGTCTCGGGCCTCTGATGTTGATAGTTCTCTCTTGAACACTGTGAGGGGTCGGCCAGTTATGTCCCTTATGTGTAGTGGAAGCATGTTGAACAGTCTCAGGCCTCTGATGTTGATAGTTCTCTCTTGAACACTGTGAGGGGTCGGCCAGTTATGCCCCTTATGTGTAGTGGAAGCGTGTTGAACAGTCTCGGGCCTCTGATGTTGATAGTTCTCTCTTGAACACTGTGAGGGGTCGGCCAGTTATGTCCCTTATGTGTAGTGGAAGCGTGTTGAACAGTCTCGGGCCTCTGATGTTGATAGAGTTCTCTCTCAGAGTACCTGTTGCACCTCTGCTCTTCAACGGGGGTATTCTGCACATCCTGCCATGCCTCCTGGTCTCATGTGGTGTTATTTCTGTGTGCAGGTTTGGGACCAGCCCCTCTACTATTGTCCACGTGTAAATTATTATGTATCTCTCCCGTCTGCGCTCAAGAGAATACAGATTTAGGCTCTTTAGTCGGTCGCAATAGTTTAGATGTTTTACTGAGTGGATTCTAGCAGTAAAGGATCTCTGCACGCTCTCCAGGTCAGCAATTTCTCCAGCTTTGAAAGGGGCTGTCATTGTGCAGCAGTACTCCACTCTAGAGAGCACAAGCGTTTTGAAAAGTATCATCATCGGTATAGCATCTCTAGTGTGAAAAGTTCTTGTTATCCAACCTGTCATTTTTCTTGCAGTTGTGACGGCTACTTTATTGTTCTTTAAAGGTAAGGTCTTCCGACATGAGTACACCCAGATCCTTTACATTGCCTTTTCGTTTTATGTTATGATTTAACTGCGTTTTGTACGTGGTTTCCGTTTTTATATTTTCATTTTTTCTGTAGCGCATGAGCTGAAACTTATCTTCGTTAAACACCATATTATTTTCTGTAGCCCATAGAAAGACCTGATCTACATCTGATTGGAGGTTCGCCGTGTCCTCTATGTTGCCTACTCTCATGAAAATCCTAGTGTCGTCTGCAAAGGATGATACAGTGCTATAGGTTGTGTTCTTGTCTATGTCCGATATGAGGATGAGAAAAAGTACTGGAGCAAGCACAGTACCCTGGGGGACTGAGCTCTTCACGGATGATGGGCTGGATTTTATTTTGTTGACTATTACACATTGGGTTCTGTTAGTCAGGAAATTGTAGATCCATCTGCCTATTTTTCCGGTAATTCCTTTTGAACGCATTTTATGTGCAATAACACCATGGTCACATTTATCAAAAGCTTTTGCGAAATCTGTGTAAATTACATCAGCGTTTTGTTTGTCTTCCATAGCATCTAATGCCATATCATAGTGGTCCAGCAACTGCGACAGGCAAGAGCGCCCTGTTCTGAAACCATGTTGTCCGGGGTTATGGAGATGCTGTGATTCCATGTATTTTGTGATCTTACTTCCTAGCGCACTCTCAAAGATTTTTATGATGTGCGATGTTAGTGCTATCCGTCTGCAATTTTTTGCCTCTGCCTTATTTCCTCCTTTATGGAGTGGTGCTATCTCTGCTGTTTTTAGTATGTCAGGGATAACTCCAGTATCTAGGCTTTGTCTCTACAGAATGTGAAGGGCCTGCGATAGTGGTTTTTTTACAGTTCTTGATGAATATAGAGTTCCAAGAATCAGGGCCTGGTGCAGAGTGCATAGGCATACTGTTTATGGCTTCTTCAAAATCTAGTGGGGATAGGGTGACGTCTGATATATGATTTGATGTTGGTATCAAATCCATGAAAAATTCATTTGGGTTATCAATGTTTAGTGTGTTTAGTGACTCGCTGAAAACAGAGTCGTACTGCTTCCTCAATAACTCGCTCACTTCTTTGTTGTCATCGGTGAAAGTTCCATCTCCCTTTGATGATAGTGACGCCATTCTCATCATTTCATCAGTAACCAGTCATTCCTCGTATTTTAAGTTCTTTTTTAATAAGTTGGCTCCCACTCGGCTCCAGAAGCGTCCTGTTCCTGATATTGAAACATGTAATTAAATAATGTTTATAACCTATTAAAATAATTATAATATCCCACTTTAATAGGTAAGTTTTAAGGGTCGGACTTCAAATGAACCGCTTGAGGGCCACAGGGCAGCCATCACTCACCGCTTGAGGGCCACAGGGCAGCCATCACTGCACCCCAGACATAACGACGCTGATCTCACCGCTTGAGGGCCACAGGGCAGCCATCACTCACCGCTTGAGGGCCACAGGGCAGCCATCACTGCACCCCAGACATAACGACGCTGATCTCACCGCTTGAGGGCCACAGGGCAGCCATCACTGCACCCAGACATAACAGGTCTGATCTCACCGCTTGAGGGCCACAGGGCAGCCATCACTGCACCCCAGACATAACAGGGCTGATCTCACCGCTTGAGGGCCACAGGGCAGCCATCACTGCACCCCAGACATAACAGGGCTGATCTCACCGCTTGAGGGCCACAGGGCAGCCATCACTGCACCCCAGACATAACAGGGCTGATCTCACCGCTTGAGGGCCACAGGGCAGCCATCACTGCACCCCAGGTTTAACAGGGCTGATCTCACCGCTTGAGGGCCACAGGGCAGCCATCACTGCACCCCAGACATAACAGGGCTGATCTCACCGCTTGAGGGCCACAGGGCAGCCATCACTGCACCCCAGGTTTAACGACGCTGATCTCACCGCTTGAGGGCCACAGGGCAGCCATCACTGCACCCAGACATAACAGGTCTGATCTCACCGCTTGAGGGCCACAGGGCAGCCATCACTGCACCCCAGACATAACAGGGCTGATCTCACCGCTTGAGGGCCACAGGGCAGCCATCACTGCACCCCAGGTTTAACAGGGCTGATCTCACCGCTTGAGGGCCACAGGGCAGCCATCACTGCACCCCAGACATAACAGGGCTGATCTCACCGCTTGAGGGCCACAGGGCAGCCATCACTGCACCCCAGACATAACAGGGCTGATCTCACCGCTTGAGGGCCACAGGGCAGCCATCACTGCACCCCAGGTTTAACAGGGCTGATCTCACCGCTTGAGGGCCACAGGGCAGCCATCACTGCACCCCAGACATAACAGGGCTGATCTCACCGCTTGAGGGCCACAGGGCAGCCATCACTGCACCCCAGACATAACAGGGCTGATCTCACCGCTTGAGGGCCACAGGGCAGCCATCACTGCACCCCAGACATAACAGGTCTGATCTCACCGCTTGAGGGCCACAGGGCAGCCATCACTGCACCCCAGACATAACAGGGCTGATCTCACCGCTTGAGGGCCACAGGGCAGCCATCACTGCACCCCAGACATAACAGGTCTGATCTCACCGCTTGAGGGCCACAGGGCAGCCATCACTGCACCCCAGACATAACAGGGCTGATCTCACAGGGACAGCCATCACTGCACCCCAGACATAACAGGGCTGATCTCACCGCTTGAGGGCCACAGGGCAGCCATCACTGCACCCCAGACATAACAGGGCTGATCTCACCGCTTGAGGGCCACAGGGCAGCCATCACTGCACCCCAGACATAACAGGGCTGATCTCACCGCTTGAGGGCCACAGGGCAGCCATCACTGCACCCCAGACATAACAGGGCTGATCTCACCGCTTGAGGGCCACAGGGCAGCCATCACTGCACCCCAGACATAACAGGGCTGATCTCACCGCTTGAGGGCCACAGGGCAGCCATCACTGCACCCCAGACATAACAGGGCTGATCTCACCGCTTGAGGGCCACAGGGCAGCCATCACTGCACCCCAGACATAACAGGTCTGATCTCACCGCTTGAGGGCCACAGGGCAGCCATCACTGCACCCCAGACATAACAGGGCTGATCTCACCGCTTGAGGGCCACAGGGCAGCCATCACTGCACCCCAGACATAACAGGTCTGATCTCACCGCTTGAGGGCCACAGGGCAGCCATCACTGCACCCCAGACATAACAGGGCTGATCTCACAGGGACCTTTACAATACTGAATAAGAGATAACAATCGCGGCCACGTCGTTAACAGGTCAAGTAACACACAAGGGGGAGCTTCAAGCTCAGTAAGCCATAATTGGTCGAAGACAACAAACAGGAGACGCTCTTACACCCATGGAACCGCCTACCCGCTGAAATAGCCAACGCCAACACATTACTTCAATTCAAAGGGGGGGTAGAAATAGCCTAAGCTACTCTATCCCTTTGAGATGTATTTATTGCTTATCTCAATAAACATACTTGAACTTCAATTCAAAATCCAGATAGAAAAATTCGCCAGCAAGAATGGGGGGAGACCTTTGAGAAGCCTGTCCCCCGTCGAGGTCGTCAGGTAAATTACTCAGGACCCACCGTAGCAATATACAAGTGAACCAACTCTCTCTCCATCTTTCAAGAGAGAGGAGCGACCTTACAATTGCTGCAAAGCTTAATTAAGAAGAGTAACTGCTGGTGCAGGTTAAGAGGGTGGTATACTGTGTACACCTATGGGGGTTCCACCCGGGGGTGAATACTACTGATTAATTACAACACTCCCGCTCCTCTCTACCCTTCACCCTTGCTCTTCTTCACCCTCTCTACCTCCTCTCCCCTCTCTCCTCCTCTCCCTCCTGTCCCCTCACCCCATCTCATCCTATTCCCCTCCCTCACGCCTTTCCATCATTCAATTAAGACCCGTGCCAGGAGGACAAGAGGCCTAGTGGCGTCGCCGTCAAGGGCGGCTCTCCATCTATTAAGTCCCCCGGGGGGGGGGAGAGGGGGGGGGAATAATGGAAAAATATTCAAGGGGCGAAAAATCTGTGAAATCTTAATGAAGTCTGTTATGTGCTAAACTTTGAGTAGTGTGAGGAGGAGAGGGCGGTGTTAGGGGGCAGGAGAGGGCGGGTTTAGTGATGTTTAGGGCGGGGGAGGGGCGGTGGTGATGGTTTAGGGCGGCGCGTGGGCGGGACGTGGGCAGGAGTGGTGATGGTTGATACCTGGTTGATGGGGTTCTGGGAGTTCTTCTACTCCCCAAGCCCGGCCCGAGGCCAGGCTTGACTTGTGAGAGTTTGGTCCAACAAGCTGTTGCTTGGAGCGGCCCGCAGGCCCACATACCCACCACAGCCCGGTTGGTCCGGCACTCCTTGGAGAAAACTATCCAGTTTCCTCTTGAAGATGTCCACGGTTGTTCCTGCAATATTTCTTATGCTCGCTGGGAGGACGTTGAACAACCGCGGACCTCTGATGTTTATACAGTGTTCTCTGATTGTGCCTATGGCACCTCTGCTCTTCACTGGTTCTATTCTGCATTTTCTTCCATATTGGTCACTCCAGTACGTTGTTATTTTACTGTGCAGATTTGGGACCTGTCCCTCTAGTATTTTCCATGTGTATATTATTTGATATCTCTCTCGTCTTATTTCTAGTGAGTACATTTGTAGAGCTTTGAGACGATCCCAATAATTTAGGCGCTTTATCTCGTCTATGCGTGCCGTATATGTTCTCTGTATTCCCTCTATTTCAGCAATCTCTACTGCTCTGAAGGGGGAAGTGAGTACTGAGCAGTACTCAAGACGGGACAACACAAGTGACTTGAAGAGTACAACCATTGTGATGGGATCCCTGGATTTGAAAATTCTCGTAATCCATCCTATCATTTTTCTGGCTGTCGCAATATTTGCTTGGTTATGCTCCCTAAACGTTAGGTCGTCAGACATCATTATTCCCAAATCCTTTACATGCTGTTTTCCTACTATGGGCACATTTGATGGTGTTTTGTACCCTGTATTATGTTTAAGGTTCTCATTTTCACCGTACCTGAGTACCTGGAATTTATCGCCGTTGAATATCATGTTATTTTCTGCTGCCCAGTCGAAAACTTTATTAATAATCTGCTTGTAATTTTTCAGTGTCTTCAGCAGAGATAATTTTCATACTGATTTTTGTGTCATCTGCAAAGGATGATACGAAGCTGTGACTTGTATTTTTGTCTATATCTGATATGAGAATAAGGAACAGCAGCGGTGCAAGGACTGTACCCTGAGGTACAGAGCTTTTAACTGCACTTGGACTAGATTTTATTTGGTTAATTGTTACTCTTTGTGTTCTGTTCGACAGAAAATTTAGGACCCACCGTGCACTTTTACCTGTTATTCCCATTGACTTCATTTTGTGTGCTATCACATCACGCCATGGTCACATTTATTGAAAGCCTTTGCGAAGTCCGTGTATACCACGTCTGCATTTTGTATTTCATCTAATCCCTCCGTGATTTTGTCGTAATGGTCAAGTAACTGTGAGAGGCATGATTTTCACGCTCTAAATCCATGTTGGTCTGGGTTGTGAAGGTCATTGGTCTCCATGAAACTAGTGACCTGACTCCTGATCACTCTCTCAAATACTTTTATTATGTGGGACGTTAGTGCAACTGGTCTATAATTCTTTGCCAATGCTTTGCTCCCTCCCTTGTGTTGAGCGGCTATGTCTGCTGCTTTAAGCGCATCTGGTATCTCCCCCGTGTCCAAGCTCTTCCTCCACACTATACTGAGTGCCTGTGCTACTGACACTTTGCATTTCTTTATAAAAATTGAATTCCATGAGTCTGGACCCGGGGCCGAGTGCATGGGCATATTGTCAATTTCTCTTTCAAAATCTGCCACGCTCGTGTTGATATCGGTTATATTTATATTTGTTTGGATATCACGCATAAAGAAGTTGTCCGGATCTTCCACTTTCACGCTGTTTATCGGAGTGCTAATCATGTCCTCATACTGCTTTTTTTGTTTAGGATTTCACTAATTTCTTTGTCATCCTCCGTGTATGAACCTTCACTGATACGAATAGGTCCAATACTGGCAGTAGTTTTTGCTTTTGATTTCGTAGATGTGAAGAAATATTTTGTGTTTTTCTTTATCTCTTGTATAGCTTTCTGTTCTAGCTGCATTTCTTCAATCTGATATGAATGCTTCAGTCTCTGTTCGATTTCTTCAATCTCCCTTTTTAAATTTTCCTTCTTTGTCGGGTAGTCGTGTCTGCTTAAGCATTTTCGTTACTAGTTTCTTTCTTTTATAGTGTCGTCAGCGTTCTTAATACGTTGGACCTCTTTCTGGCTTTCCTCAAAGGCACATGTTTCACACAGACTTCATATGCTTCAGAAGTCAGTTGCTGTATTCCTCGTGTAGGACTTGTATTACTTAGAACAGTTTCCCATTGAATGTTTGTAAGTTCCCTGCTTATTTTCTCCCAGTCTATCCTTATATTATTAAAATTGAACTTATTGAATAACCCTTCTCGCTTGATCATTATTTTAGGCCTATTTTGAGTATTGATGGTTTTACAGCTTTAAGGATGAAGTATTAAGTTCAGCTTTAACTTATGTTAAAAGTAAGGACGTAATTCTGGGCGTGGTGTTGGGGGGTGGTGTTGGGGGCTGGTGTTGGGGCTGGTGTTGGGGGGTGGTGTTGGGGCGTGGTGTTGGGGGGTGGTGTTGGGGGCTGGTGTTGGGGGGTGGTGTTGTGGGCTGGTGTTGGGGGTGGTGTTGGGGGCTGGTGTTGGGGGGTGGTGTTGGGGGTGGTGTTGGGGGGTGGTGTTGGGGCTGGTGTTGGGGGCTGGTGTTGGGGGTGGTGTTGGGGCGTGGTGTTGGGGGGTGGTGTTGGGGGCTGGTGTAGGGGGGTGGTATTGGGGGGTGGTGTTGGGGGTGGTGTTGGGGGGTGGTATTGGGGGCGTGGTGTTGGGGGCTGGTGTTGGGGGCTGGTGTTGGGGGCTGGTGTTGGGGCGTGGTGTTGGGGCGTGGTGTTGGGGGGAGGTGTTGGGGGCTGGTGTTGGGGGCTGGTGTTGGGGGCTGGTGTTGGGGGCTGGTGTTGGGGGGTGGTGTTGGGGGGTGGTGTTGGGGGCTGGTATTGGGGGCTGGTGTTGGGGGCTGGTGTTGGGGGCTGGTGTTGGGGGTTGCTGTTGGGGGTGGTGTTGGGGGCTGGTGTTGGGGGCTGGTGTTGGGGGCTGGTGTTGGGGGTGGTGTTGGGGCGTGGTGTTGGGGGCTGGTGTTGGGGGCTGGTGTTGGGGTGCTGGTGTTGGGGGCTGGTGTTGGGGTGGTGTTGGGGGCTGGTGTTGGGGCTGGTGTTGGGGCTGGTGTTGGGGCTGGTGTTGGGGGCTGGTGTTGGGGCGTGGTGTTGGGGGCTGGTGTTGGGGGCTGGTGTTGGGGCTGGTGTTGGGGCGTGGTGTTGGGGGCTGGTGTTGGGGGCTGGTGTTGGGGGCTGGTGTTGGGGGCTGGTGTTGGGGGCTGGTGTTGGGGCTGGTGTTGGGGGCTGGTGTTGGGGCTGGTGTTGGGGCTGGTGTTGGGGTGGTGGTGATGGGGGCTGGTGTTGGGGCTGGTGTTGGGGCTGGTGTTGGGGTGGTGGTGATGGTGGCTGGTGTTGGGGGCTGGTGTTGGGGGCTGGTGTTGGGGGCTGGTGTTGGGGGTGGTGTTGGGGCTGGTGTTGGGGGTGGTGTTGGGGGGTGGTGTTGGGGCTGGTGTTGGGGGTGGTGTTGGGGGAGGTGTTGGGGGCTGGTGTTGGGGCTGGTGTTGGGGCTGGTGTTGGGGGCTGGTGTTGGGGCTGGTGTTGGGGCTGGTGTTGGGGCTGGTGTTGGGGGCTGGTGTTGGGGGCTGGTGTTGGGGCTGGTGTTGGGGCTGGTGTGGGGCTGGTGTTGGGGGGTGGTGTTGGGGGTGGTGTTGGGGGCTGGTGTTGGGGCTGGTGTTGGGGGCTGGTGTTGGGGCTGGTGTTGGGGCTGGTGTTGGGGGGTGGTGTTGGGGGCTGGTGTTGGGGGCTGGTGTTGGGGCTGGTGTTGGGGGCTGGTGTTGGGGCTGGTGTTGGGGTGGTGTTGGGGGTGGTGTTGGGGCTGGTGTTGGGGCTGGTGTTGGGGGTGGTGTTGGGGGCTGGTGTTGGGGGTTGGTGTTGGGGGCTGGTGTTGGGGGCTGGTGTTGGGGGCTGGTGTTGGGGGCTGGTGTTGGGGCTGGTGTTGGGGGTGGTGTTGGGGGGTGGTGTTGGGGGCTGGTGTTGGGGGCTGGTGTTGGGGGCTGGTGTTGGGGGTGGTGTTGGGGGCTGGTGTTGGGGGCTGGTGTTGGGGGTGGTGTTGGGGGGTGGTGTTGGGGGCTGGTGTTGGGGCTGGTGTTGGGGCTGGTGTTGGGGGCTGGTGTTGGGGGGTGGTGTTGGGGGCTGTTGGGGGCTGGTGTTGGGGCTGGTGTTGGGGGTGGTGTTGGGGGCTGGTGTTGGGGCTGGTGTTGGGGGTGGTGTTGGGGGCTGGTGTTGGGGGCTGGTGTTGGGGGGTGGTGTTGGGGGCTGGTGTTGGGGCTGGTGTTGGGGGGCTGGTGTTGGGGGCTGGTGTTGGGGGCTGGTGTTGGGGCTGGTGTTGGGGGCTGGTGTTGGGGCTGGTGTTGGGGGCTGGTGTTGGGGCGTGGTGTTGGGGGCTGGTGTTGGGGGCTGGTGTTGGGGGGCTGGTGTTGGGGGCTGGTGTTGGGGGCTGTTGGGGGCTGGTGTTGGGGCTGGTGTTGGGGGTGGTGTTGGGGGGTGGTGTTGGGGGGGGTGTTGGGGGCTGGTGTTGGGGCTGGTGTTGGGGGTGGTGTTGGGGGCTGGTGTTGGGGCGTGGTGTTGGGGCTAGTGTTGGGGCTGGTGTTGGGGGCTGGTGTTGGGGGCGTGGTGTTGGGGGCTGGTGTTGGGGGCTGGTGTTGGGGGCTGGTGTTGGGGGGTGTTGGGGGTGGTGTGGGGGCTGGTGTTGGGGGTGCTGGTGTTGGGGGGTGGTGTTGGGGCTGGTGTTGGGGGCTGGTGTTGGGGGCTGGTGTTGGGGGCTGGTGTTGGGGGCTGGTGTTGGGGGCTAGTGTTGGGGGCTGGTGTTGGGGGGTGGTGTTGGGGGCTGGTGTTGGGGGGTGGTGTTGGTGGGCTGGTGTTGGGGGTGGTGATGGGGGCTGGTGTTGGGGGGGGTGTTGGGGGCTGGTGTTGGGGCTGGTGTTGGGGGCTGGTGTTGGGGGCTGGTGTTGGGGGCTGGTGTTGGGGGGCTGGTGTTGGGGGGCTGGTGTTGGGGCTGGTGTTGGGGGCTGGTGTTGGGGGGCTGGTGTTGGGGGCTGGTGTTGGGGGCTGGTGTGGGGGCTGGTGTTGGGGGCTGGTGTTGGGGGGCTGGTGTTGGGGGGCTGGTGTTGGGGCTGGTGTTGGGGGCTGGTGTTGGGGGGCTGGTGTTGGGGGCTGGTGTTGGGGGCTGGTGTTGGGGGCTGGTGTTGGGGAGCTGGTGTTGGGGGGCTGGTGTTGGGGGGCTGGTGTTGGGGGCTGGTGTTGGGGGCTGGTGTTGGGGGGTGGTGTTGGGGGTTGCTGTTGGGGGTGGTGTTGGGGGCTGGTGTTGGGGGCTGGTGTTGGGGGCTGGTGTTGGGGCTGGTGTTGGGGGCTGGTGTTGGGGTGATGTTGGGGTGGTGTTGGGGGCTGGTGTTGGGGCTGGTGTTGGGGCTGGTGTTGGGGCTGGTGTTGGGGGCTGGTGTTGGGGGCTGGTGTTGGGGAGCTGGTGTTGGGGAGCTGGTGTTGGGGCTGGTGTTGGGGGCTGGTGTTGGGGGCTGGTGTTGGGGTGGTGTTGGGGTGGTGTTGGGGGCTGGTGTTGGGGCTGGTGTTGGGGCTGGTGTTGGGGCTGGTGTTGGGGGCTGGTGTTGGGGGCTGGTGTTGGGGAGCTGGTGTTGGGGAGCTGGTGTTGGGGCTGGTGTTGGGGGCTGGTGTTGGGGGCTGGTGTTGGGGGCTGGTGTTGGGGGTGGTGTTGGGGGTGGTGTTGGGGGCTGGTGTTGGGTGTGGTGTTGGGGCTGGTGTTGGGGGGTGGTGTTGGGGGTGGTGTTGGGGGCTGGTGTTGGGGGTGGTTTTGGGGGCTGGTGTTGGGTGTGGTGTTGGGTGTGGTGTTGGGGGCTGGTGTTGGGGGCTGGTGTTGGGGGCTGGTGTTGGGGGCTGGTGTTGGGGCTGATGTTGGGGGCTGGTGTTGGGGGCTGGTGTTGGGGCTGATGTTGGGGGCTGGTGTTGGGGGCTGGTGTTGGGGGCTGATGTTGGGGGCTGGTGTTGGGGGCTGGTGTTGGGGGCTGGTGTTGGGGCTGATGTTGGGGGCTGGTGTTGGGGGCTGGTGTTGGGGGCTGGTGTTGGGGGCTGGTGTTGGGGGCTGGTGTTGGGGGCTGGTGTTGGGGCTGGTGTTGGGGGCTGGTGTTGGGGGCTGGTGTTGGGGGCTGGTGTTGGGGGCTGGTGTTGGGGAGCTGGTGTTGGGGCTGGTGTTGGGGGGCTGGTGTTGGGGGGTGGTGTTGGGGGGTGGTGTTGGGGGCTGGTGTTGAGGGTGGTGTTGGGGGCTGGTGTTGGGGGCTGGTGTTGGGGCTGGTGTTGGGGGCTGGTGTTGGGGGCTGGTGTTGGGGGCTGGTGTTGGGGCTGGTGTTGGGGGCTGGTGTTGGGGGCTGGTGTTGGGGGCTGGTGTTGGGGGTTGGTGTTGGGGGTTGGTGTTGGGGGTGGTGTTGGGGGGTGGTGTTGGGGGGTGGTGTTGGGGGGTGGTGTTGGGGGGTGGTGTTGGGGGGCGGTGTTGGGGGGTGGTGTTGGGGGGTGGTGTTGGGGGGTGGTGTTGGGGGGTGTGTTGGGGGGTGGTGTTGGGGGGTGGTGTTGGGGGGTGGTGTTGGGGGGGGGTGGTGTTGGGGGTTGGTGTTGGGGGTTGGTGTTGGGCGTGGTGTTGGGCGTGGTGTTGGGGGTGGTGTTGGGGGTTGGTGTTGGGGGGTTGGTGTTGGGGGTTGTGTTGGGGGTGGTGTTGGGGGTGGTGTTGGGGGCTGGTGTTGGGGGGTGGTGTTGGGGGGTGGTGTTGGGGGCTGGTGTTGGGGGTGGTGTTGGGGGGTGGTGTTGGGGGGCTGGTGTTGGGGGGCTGGTGTTGGGGGGCTGGTGTTGGGGGGCTGGTGTTGGGGGGGTGGTGTTGGGCTGGTGTTGGGGGGCTGGTGTTGGGGGCTGGTGTTGGAAGCTGGTTTTGGGGGCTGGTGTTGGGGGGCTGGTGTTGGGGGGCTGGTGTTGGGGGGCTGGTGTTGGGGGGCTGGTGTTGGGGGGGGCTGGTGTTGGGGGGGCTGGTGTTGGGGAGGCTGGTGTTGGGGGGGCTGGTGTTGGGAAGCTGGTGTTGGGGGGCTGGTGTTGGGGGCTGGTGTTGGAAGCTGGTGTTGGAAGCTGGTGTTGGGGGCTGGTTTTGGGGGCTGGTTTTGGGGGCTGGTGTTGGGGGCTGGTGTTGGGGGCTGGTGTTGGGGGCCGGTGTTGGGGGGCCGGTGTTGGGGGCCGGTGTTGGGGGCCGGTGTTGGGGGCTGGTGTTGGGGGGCTGGTGTTGGGGGGCTGGTGTTGGGGGGCTGGTGTTGGGGGGCTGGTGTTGGGGGCTGGTGTTGGGGGCTGGTGTTGGGGGCTGGTGTTGGGGGCTGGTGTTGGGGGGCTGGTGTTGGGGGGCTGGTGTTGGGGGGCTGGTGTTGGGGGCTGGTGTTGGGGGCTGGTGTTGGGGGCTGATGTTAGCCGGAATTGTTGGCCGGTTGTATTCAGAGTCAGGTGGTGTCAGCACGGAAGGTCCTCCAATACTTTGTGAAAAGAGGAAGCTTTGAGGCGTCTCGCTCCACCCGGGCGGAGCTGTCAGCTCTCCACCAGGGCGGAGCTGTCAGCTCTCCACCAGGGCGGAGCTGTCAGCTCTCCACCAGGGCGGAGCTGTCAGCTCTCCACCAGGGCGGAGCTGTCAGCTCTCCACCAGGGCGGAGCTGTCAGCTCTCCACCAGGGCGGAGCTGTCTGCTCTCCACCAGGGCGGAGCTGTCTGCTCTCCACCAGGGCGGAGCTGTCTGCTCTCCACCCGGGCGGAGCTGTCTGCTCTCCACCAGGGCGGAGCTGTCTGCTCTCCACCAGGGCGGAGCTGTCTGCTCTCCACCCGGGCGGAGCTGTCTGCTCTCCACCAGGGCGGAGCTGTCTGCTCTCCACCAGGGCGGAGCTGTCTGCTCTCCACCCGGGCGGAGCTGTCTGCTCTCCACCCGGGCGGAGCTGTCAGCTCTCCACCCGGGCGGAGCTGTCAGCTCTCCACCAGGGCGGAGCTGTCAGCTCTCCACCAGGGCGGAGCTGTCAGCTCTCCACCAGGGCGGAGCTGTCTGCTCTCCACCAGGGCGGAGCTGTCTGCTCTCCACCCGGGCGGAGCTGTCTGCTCTCCACCCGGGCGGAGCTGTCTGCTCTCCACCCGGGCGGAGCTGTCTGCTCTCCACCCGGGCGGAGCTGTCTGCTCTCCACCCGGGCGGAGCTGTCTGCTCTCCACCCGGGCGGAGCTGTCTGCTCTCCACCAGGGCGGAGCTGTCTGCTCTCCACCAGGGCGGAGCTGTCTGCTCTCCACCCGGGCGGAGCTGTCTGCTCTCCACCAGGGCGGAGCTGTCAGCTCTCCACCAGGGCGGAGCTGTCAGCTCTCCACCAGGGCGGAGCTGTCAGCTCTCCACCAGGGCGGAGCTGTCAGCTCTCCACCAGGGCGGAGCTGTCAGTTCTCCACCAGGGCGGAGCTGTCAGCTCTCCACCAGGGCGGAGCTGTCAGCTCTCCACCAGGGCGGAGCTGTCAGCTCTCCACCAGGGCGGAGCTGTCAGCTCTCCACCAGGGCGGAGCTGTCAGCTCTCCACCAGGGCGGAGCTGTCAGCTCTCCACCAGGGCGGAGCTGTCAGCTCTCCACCAGGGCGGAGCTACCACGCTCCTGTCACTTGGGGATCCCCACACAATAATATATATATATCCCCGCATTAACTCCTTATTGACCACACGTACATAGTCCTACACGTCCCAGACAACACTGTAACTCTCCCATCCTGTTGGACGGACTGCCGATGTGTGTTTTCTCAGAGAGTACACGCTATATATATTAACATATCCATGTATATAAACTTTAACAGGGAATGTCTGTCTAAAGTTAGAGGCCAGACGCTTCGGGCTAGCCTCACTCAAATTTGTAAGGGGAGTGGTGTGGGGTACGGGACTGTCATAGGCTGGTCGGAGTTGGCCTAACTTTAATGGTTTAAGTAGAGGTTTTTAGACACTCCCGCCGTTTACCCGCGCATGTTCAGCATTTGCATTATTATATTATATTATATATATATATATATATATATATATATATATATATATATATATATATATATATATATATATATATATATATATATTATATTTATATTTATATTGTCACGGTAAAATCTCTAGGAAGAGATTCGGCCTGCTCCATCACCACCTATTCTACCCATATCACGTCTATATATTCAAGTACTGCAGCCAAAAGAAGAACAACTATTACTTGCAGACGTCTAGACAGTACCTCCAGTCCCCCCCAAACACCACTGCCCATCACTCCTCCTCGCACCTGGGTCGCTGGGACCTCACGCCATCCGAAACAAGCAGTTTAAGAGTCGGTTAATAGTTACCGAAGCCATCAGCATCATCTGGACGGCCGTCGTCGTGTATATATAGGGCTATCTAGCCCACTACACTTCAGATTACTCCTGGGTGCTCTACTGAGTAGACCTGTTGACATACCATGGTGTGGTAACAGAGTTATTCAGTCTGGCTCACAGTATTCCCGCACCATATTTTATTTTGCACAGTAACGTAACGTAAATTTGATTGTTTATCTTGTTCATTTTGTATACTTAGAATATAGCCAAGTTTTTATATTATTTATATTTTCACGTTAAGTAAACTAATATTAAATTATTTTTCTCTTATGTGCTTTATCCTATAGTTTACCTCAGTGAAGATTCAACTTCCAGTCTAACATTTTTTTTCTTTTCTTTTGTTGCTTTTATGTGACTGGCTTTCCATCTGCCGAGAGACTGCAATACACCATTTTTTTCTCATCACAACACATATATATATATATATATATATATATATATATATATATATATATATATATATATAATATATGCACACATGCTTCAATGGAAGCAGATATGACTTCCCTCCTCACATGTTGTGTACCAGTTGCAAGATAATTGGTGTTCCCCCTCGCCCTTGGATCACCAGGCTATTACTGCTGCTGCTGCTGGACCACCACCAAGGGTGAGCTGACTCCCCGCCCACATAACTAACACTCTGCCAACTCTGGCTATGTGCTAATTACATCAGAAATAATCTTCCCTCACTACAGCTGATATTACATTTACAGTGATCCTGACAGTGTTTCTTTAAATGACTATGTAACATCAGTTCTTACAACAATGACAACAATTACGACGTATTATTAATAATTTTGTCAGCCCGTCCTCCAAACAAAGATCCAAAAGTGATTCCATGCACCCGCCAAACCCCCTGTTTATGAATGAAAAGCGGTTTACACACGACTCTCAACTGCTGACGTTCGAACATATCCGGAACAAGTGCTTCACTGACGAATTTTGTTCGAATCACAACGCTATAAATGCTTCACCCACGTACTACAAATACAAATAATCGCCAACAGAACCTAAAAACCTAACCTAACCTATCCTATGCCTATATATGCACAATATGCTATTATAATATTAATTTATACTTGCGAAAATTCCCGTTTTGAATGAACAGCATGTTAAAATTTATGAATGCGTCTGTGAGGTTGACCGCTGAATGTAATGGACTTGAGTCTAGGACGGGTTGAATTTTGTACCTGTAGTTATTCTGCAGATATTTTATGTTGACGAAACTATTAGTCTGAGTTATGGGTATGTGTTAGTAGTCCCCCCCTTACACCTTATACTTGGTTATCTTAAGTGTTGGGTGTGTGTTAGTCCCCCCTTACACCTTATACTTTATCTTAAATGTTGGGTGTGTGTTAGTCCCCCCTTACACCTTATACTTTGTTATCTTAAATGTTGGGTGTGTGTTAGTCTCCACTTACACCTTATACTTGGTTATCTTAAGTGTACAGTTTTGACAATACAATATTACCTCTTTTTCTGTGAGTTCAACTTGAGCAATCGTGTTATCATTAGGTAAGTGTGCACCTTAACGCCAGTTATCATGAGTTATTATGTGAGTACCTTAGCACCAGTTCTACACCAGCTGTGAGTTGGTGGGAGTACAGTGAGTATTAGTAGAAGAGAAGGCATTGTACCTGGTTGATGGGGTTCTGGGAGTAGTTCTACTCCCCAAGCCCGGCCCGAGGCCAGGCTTGACTTGTGAGAGTTTGGTCCACCAGGCTGCTGCTTGGAGCGGCCCGCAGGCCCACATACCCACCACAGCCCGGTTGGTCCGGCACTCCTTGGAGGAAACTATCCAGTTTTCCACGGTTGTTCCGGCAATATTTCTTACACTCGCTGGGAGGGTGTTGAACAACCGCGGACCTCTGATGTTTATACAGTGTTCTCTGATTGTGCCTATGGCACCTCTGCTCTTCACTGGTTCTATTCTGCATTTTCTTCCATATCGTTCACTCCAGTACGTTGTTATTTTACTGTGTAGATATGGTACCTGGCCCTCCAGTATTTTCCACGTGTATATTATTTGATATCTCTCTCGTCTCCTTTCTAGTGAGTACATTTAGAGAGCTTTGAGACGATCCCAATAATTTAGGTGTTTTATCTCGTCTATGCGTGCCGTATATGTTCTCTGTATTCCCTCTATGTCAGCAATCTCCTGCTCTGAAGGGGGAAGTGAGTACTGAGCAGTGCTCGATACTGACACCAGGCGGGCTGTCCGCCTTGCTGACACGATGTGTGGGTGTTGGCAGCTAAACTAAGCTTGCTCTCTCTTGTCAGTGAGCTGAATGTGTGAGAGAGGTTCTTCACGTGTGTTTCAGTATATGTGGAATGTTGTTGTGTTGGAATGTTGTGTGTCAGCCATATATATACACACACACACACTGGCGAGTATCCTCCCCAACTCCACCCTCTCCGCACACTCCTCCCTTACTCACCCCCCCCCCCCTCCCTCATTCACTCCTCTTTCATTCACTCCTCCCTTACTCACCCCCCCCCCTCCCTGACTTCTCCAACTCCCAAACTTGACCCCAGTGTTGGGGGCACAACCCGAGGCGGCAAGAGCGGGCCCCAATCAGCGAGAGAAAAGCCATCCCTTCCAATCCTGTGGGTTTAGACACATGCCAATCACCTATCAAGAGCAGGGCCCAGGCAGGGTTAGGCCAGGGGCTGGCAGGCAGAGGAAAATGAGCCTTGAGGCCTGGTGGCGGAGGGGCGGTGACTCCCAACTTGCTGGGTCTGGGAGGAACGTGATTCCAATACTGATTAAATTTGAATGTAGAGCGGCCCGAAGCGACTACCTGAACCTTGAATACAGTGGCGCTCACCGCGGATACAACCAGCAGGGTAATGTATTTGACGAGCCCCGTGCTCATCAAATACATCGCTATACATCAACTTCAAAGCTAACAAGTTACATAAACAACACTAATTCTCTTTACTAATATTCAGTTCATCTAAATATTACACAAAATATTAACGATCACAATTAAAGGAAGTTTTTCTTGTAATTAAAACAATGAATTTACGAAATTGATGGATAATGTTACAAGAAATAACGGTAATTGTAAATCTCTTTAATTCTGGCAGCACAATGTGTCTATGTTTGGTGTGAGTACAGGTGTGGAGCCAGGTGTGTAGTGGCAGGTCTAGACCCCATGTGTAGCGCTGAGGAGCCAGGTGTGTAGTGGTAGGTCTAGACCCCATGTGTAGCGCTGAGGTGCTGGGGAGCCAGGTGTGTAGTGGTAGGTCTAGACCCCATGTGTAGCGGTGAGATGCTGGGGAGCCAGGTGTGTAGTGGTAGGTGTAGACCCCATGTGTAGCGCTGAGGAGCCAGGTGTGTAGTGGTAGGTCTAGACCCCATGTGTAGCGCTGAGGAGCCAGGTGTGTAGTGGTAGGTCTAGACCCCATGTGTAGCGCTGAGGAGCCAGGTGTGTAGTGGTACACCAGCAGCATACCTGGAGAGGGTTCTAGGAGTTCTACTTCCCGAGCCCGGCCAAATGTACTCACTAGAAAGAAGACGAGAGAGATATCAAATAATATACACCTGGAAGATACTGGAGGGCCAAGTACCAAATCTACACAGTTAAATAACAACGTACTGGAGTGACCAATATGGAAGAAAATACAGAATAGAACCAGTGAAGAGCAGAGGTGCCATAGGCACAATCAGAGAACACTGTATAAACATCAGAGGTCCGCGGTTGTTCAACGTCCTCCCAGCGAGTATAAGAAATATTGCCGGAACAACCGTGGACATCTTCAAGAGGAAGCTGGATGGTTTTCTTCAAGGAGTGCCGGACCAACCGGGCTGTGGTGGGTATGTGGGCCTGCGGGCCGCTCCAAGCAACAGCCTGGTGGACCAAACTCTCACAAGTCAAGCCTGGCCTCGGGCCGGGCTTGGGGAGTAGAAGAACTCCCAGAAGCCTGTCCAGGTAGATATATAAAATGGAATCAAATCACACTATAGAATTAAAAAGCAATGTAAAGGTCTAGTATTAGTCATGTCAGAAGACCTTATCTTTATAGAACACAGTAAAGTAGCCGTCACGGCCGCAAGACAGGTTGGATAACAAGGACCTTCCAAACAAGGGATGCCATACCAATGATGATACTTCTCAAGACATGAGTGCTCTCTAGGGTGGACTATTGTTGCATACACACTAACAGCCTCATTCAGGGCCGGAGAAATTATTGACCTAGAGAGCGTATAAAGATCCTTTACCGCTATATCCTCTCTGTATCTCCATCAATGGGCGAGAAACAATGGGAAGAGTTTCTTTCACCCTGATGCACATGTTCCCTAGCAGTAAATAGGTACCTGGGAGTTAGTCAGCTGTCACGGGCTGCTTCCTGGGGGTGAAGGCCTGGTCGAGGACCGGGCCGCGAGGACTCTAAGCCCCAAAATCATCTCAAGATAACCTCCCACTCCCTCCCTCTCTCTTGCTACACGACATAATGGTCCAGGGACGAAACGTCGCCGTTTCTTCACTTTCTGATGAGTAGTTTGGTGCTCAGATCATCTGCCCCGCCCCGCCGTGACTCATCATCGTGTGCATCCCTGGATTCTCAAGGTCATGGTGATCCATCTCATCACTGTGATGAGTGGCGCTGTAGCTGCCCGGGGGAGGCTCACCACCACCCTTCACGGCCTCACACACCTGTCTCCCCGGACCCTTATACCTGTTGCAGGTGTGTAGCAGTATGGCCAGGCTTGTGTATACATCTCTCTCATGACGGGAGCTGTGGGCAACGACAGGTGTGTAATGAGGTGGTGGTGAGGCAGGTGTGTGAACAACAATGTACCACACACCAGGCTAGCAACAACCCCAATGTTTGGGGGTGTAATTCCCCCGTCCACCTGGGGTCCACCGGGGTCCACCGGGGGGCCACCGGGGTCCACCTGGGGTACACCGGGGTCCACCGGGGTCCACCTGGGGTCCACCGGGGGTTCACCGGGGGTTCACTGGGGTCCACCTGGGGTCCACCAGGGGCCACCGGGGTCCACCTGGGGTCCACCGGGGTCCACCTGGGGTCCACCTGGGGTAAAAATGATTCTATCAAATAATAACCAACCAATAACATTTATACCACCTATTAATATTATGTATCATATGTTATTGGATTATGTATCTTATGGTTGATTATGTATCATATGTTATGGTTGATTATGTATCATATCTTATGGGATTATGCATCTTATGGTTGATTATGTATCATGCGTGTATACTCAACAGGAAAATAATAAATGTGAAACAATAAACTTCGTAAACTTCGTAATAAATGTGAAACAAATAATTTTTAACTAAAATATAATACTCAAATAAATGGCTAAACCCATATAACCACGTCTGTGTTGTTACCTGTAACCGGTTTCCAGAGTCCCCGGTTTCCCAAGCCTGGCTTGTGGACACGCTTGTTTGGTGGTTCAATAACTTGATCGTTCAGGCTGTTGCTTGCAGTAGTCCATAACCCTTAACAGCCATGAGGTGTGTGGCCATCTGGCATGTTGAAGTAATTACATTAAGACGCGTGTTGCCAGAGGCACAAATACCACACCCTAAAACACCCGAGAAACTGACAACATCAGACTGCATCACGGCGACACATTTCTGCACCACCAAAACTTTGGATGCAACATCGACCTGCAAATCAATAAAGTCCCCACAACAGTTTACTCTCGCTATCTGCCGGTGCAAGAGGACGCTCCACCACACCACCACCACAACCACCTCCACAACCACCTCCAACACCACCACCACCACCTCCAACACCACCACCACCACCTCCAACACCACCACCACCACCACCACCACCACCACCACCACCACCACCTCCTCCACCACAACCACCACCACAACCACCTCCTCCAACACCAGCAGGTATGAGTTCCTGCTCTCAGGGGGGGGGGGTAGAAATAGCTTAAGCTACTTTATCCCTTTGTGGTTTTTTTTTGCGGGGGGGGGGGGCCATGAGCCAGCAGTCGTGGCGTCACGGAGCACTGGTCACGGAGCACTGGTCAACCGTGCCACCACCAGTGGGACAAGATAGGTGCCACGCAGCACCTGTACTCCTCCCATACAGAAGAGTGAGGCACAATAATAATGTCAGGTGTGGATGACAATAAGAAACACAAGAGAGTGTAAACAGACGAGGCCAGGTGTGGACAAATCTAACAATGGCGGAGATGAGTAACTTCCTCTCAAAGATCAACATACCATATAGATACAACTTTGAGAAATGCAAGACAATATGGACTTCATACAAAAAAACTGTTGTTGGTTGAAAACGTTTAAGTTGTTCTGTAGTTTTATGTACAAATGCTCTACGAGTTTGTTTACCGATTTATTTTAATATATTAAATGTATTGGGACGAGATTAACCTTAACCTAACCATTGTGAGAGACTAGATAATAGCACTAATGGTTAGTCAACCAGGAGGCCTGGTCGACGACCGGGCCGCGGGGACGCTAAGCCCCAGAAGCACCTCAAGGTAACCTCAAGGTAGTCATGCCCAATCCATTCCTGTGAGTGTTTGCTCCACGAGCACACCTTACCCAACCCCACACATCTCAACACCAACAGTTCAAGACGTTTACCTCCGCCAAGGACCATTATCAATGACACTACTGATAATGGTCCGGCACGGACCCAAACATCGTCAATGTTTTCATTTTCAGATTGATTCTTGTGTTGACAAGAATCTCAGATTGAGGTTCAGTTGAATCTGTCAGTTGAATCTGTCAGTTGAATCTGTCAGTTGAATCTGTCAAGTGTCTCAGACACTTGTCACTAAAGGCGTGAGACCACAGACTCTAAGGTACAACACATTGTGGGTTAAGGTACAGGACATTGTGTGTAAAGGTACAGGACATTGTGGGTTAAGGTACAAGACATTGTGTGTTAAGGTACAGGACATTGTGTGTTAAGGTACAGGACATTGTGTGTTAAGGTACAGGACATTGTGGGTTAAGGTACAAGACATTGTGTGTTAAGGTACAGGACATTGTGTGTTAAGGTACAGGACATTGTGTGTTAAGGTACAGGACATTGTGGGTTAAGGTACCACACATTGTGTGTTAAGGTACAGGACATTGTGTGTTAAGGTACAGGACATTGTGTGTTAAGGTACAGAACATTGTGTGTTAAGGTACAGGACATTGTGTGTTAAGGTACAGAACATTGTGTGTTAAGGTACAGGACATTGTGTGTTAAGGTACAGGACATTGTGTGTTAAGGTACAGAACATTGTGTGTTAAGGTACAGGACATTGTGTGTTAAGGTACAGGACATTGTGTGTTAAGGTACAGGACATTGTGGGTTAAGGTACAAGACATTGTGTGTTAAGGTACAGGACATTGTGTGTTAAGGTACAGGACATTGTGTGTTAAGGTACAGAACATTGTGTGTTAAGGTACAGGACATTGTGGGTTAAGGTACAGAACATTGTGTGTTAAGGTACAGGACATTGTGTGTTAAGGTACAGAACATTGTGTGTTAAGGTACAGGACATTGTGTGTTAAGGTACAGGACATTGTGGGTTAAGGTACAAGACATTGTGTGTGTTAAGGTACGAGACATTGTGGGTTAAGGTACAACACATTGTGGGTTAAGGTACAGAACATTGTGTGTTAAGGTACAAGACATTGTGTGTTAAGGTACAACACATTGTGTGTGTTAAGGTACGAGACATTGTGGGTTAAGGTACAGAACATTGTGTGTTAAGGTACAAGACATTGTTTGTTAAGGTACAACACATTGTGTGTGTTAAGGTACGAGACATTGTGGGTTAAGGTACAGAACATTGTGTGTTAAGGTACAAGACATTGTGTGTTAAGGTACAGAACATTGTGTGTTAAGGTACAGGACATTGTGTGTTAAGGTACAACACATTGTGTGTGTTAAGGTACAAGACATTGTGTGTTAAGGTACAGAACATTGTGTGTTAAGGTACAAGACATTGTGTGTTAAGGTACAGAACATTGTGTGTTAAGGTACAGGACATTGTGTGTTAAGGTACAACACATTGTGTGTGTTAAGGTACAACACATTGTGGGTTAAGGTACAACACATTGTGTGTTAAGGTACAGAACATTGTGGGTTAAGGTACAGGACATTGTGTGTTAAGGTACAGAACATTGTGTGTTAAGGTACAAGACATTGTGTGTTAAGGTACAAGACATTGTGTGTTAAGGTACAGAACATTGTGTGTTAAGGTACAGAACATTGTGTGTTAAGGTACAGGACATTGTGTGTTAAGGTACAGAACATTGTGGGTTAAGGTACAGGACATTGTGTGTTAAGGTACAGAACATTGTGTGTTAAGGTACAAGACATTGTGTGTTAAGGTACAAGACATTGTGTGTTAAGGTACAGAACATTGTGTGTTAAGGTACAGAACATTGTGTGTTAAGGTACAGAACATTGTGTGTTAAGGTACAGGACATTGTGTGTTAAGGTACAGAACATTGTGGGTTAAGGTACAGGACATTGTGTGTTAAGGTACAGAACATTGTGTGTTAAGGTACAAGACATTGTGTGTTAAGGTACAAGACATTGTGTGTTAAGGTACAGAACATTGTGTGTTAAGGTACAGAACATTGTGTGTTAAGGTACAAGACATTGTGTGTTAAGGTACAAGACATTGTGTGTTAAGGTACAGAACATTGTGTGTTAAGGTACAAGACATTGTGGGTTAAGGTACAGAACATTGTGTGTTAAGGTACAGGACATTGTGTGTTAAGGTACAGAACATTGTGTGTTAAGGTACAAGACATTGTGTGTTAAGGTACAAGACATTGTGTGTTAAGGTACAGAACATTGTGTGTTAAGGTACAAGACATTGTGGGTTAAGGTACAAGACATTGTGTGTTAAGGTACAGAACATTGTGTGTTAAGGTACAAGACATTGTGGGTTAAGGTACAGAACATTGTGTGTTAAGGTACAAGACATTGTGTGTTAAGGTACAACACATTGTGTGTGTTAAGGTACAACACATTGTGTGTTAAGGTACAACACATTGTGTGTTAAGGTACAGAACATTGTGTGTTAAGGTACAAGACATTGTGGGTTAAGGTACAGAACATTGTGTGTTAAGGTACAAGACATTGTGGGTTAAGGTACAGAACATTGTGTGTTAAGGTACAAGACATTGTGTGTTAAGGTACAGAACATTGTGTGTTAAGGTACAGAACATTGTGTGTTAAGGTACAGAACATTGTGTGTTAAGGTACAGAACATTGTGTGTTAAGGTACAGAACATTGTGTGTTAAGGTACAAGACATTGTGTGTTAAGGTACAGAACATTGTGTGTTAAGGTACAGAACATTGTGTGTTAAGGTACAGGACATTGTGTGTTAAGGTACAGGACATTGTGTGTTAAGGTACAGAACATTGTGTGTTAAGGTACGAGACATTGTGTGTTAAGGTACAGAACATTGTGTGTTAAGGTACAGAACATTGTGTGTGTTAAGGTACGAGACACTGTAACTGTGTAAGGAAAGTCATGGTCTTCACCGTAGAGTTACTCACTGGCATGACTCAACACTCACGTCCTCTCACTCACCTGTGAACAAAAAACACAAGTTAATTACACTATAAAAATTCAGAGTAGAAGACGAAAACAAAATAGGCCAGAGATGTTGCAACAGACACACACACACACTGAGGTTATGACTACATCACAAGGTAAGGCAGCAACGGCGGCTCTCCCCGCAGATACCAGCAACAGTTGGGCAACACTGCAACTGCTCACTATAGGCCGGTCTCGGGGTAAACTGGCTGTAATGGCTGGCCACCCGCCCACCTTGGATATTTATCTAGACGTTTGCGATGGTCTGAAGGCATATTAGTCTACTGGTAAAATTGGCAGGTGAACCTTTGTCCTAAACAGAGAATAATCTCAACTTCATTGTATTCTAAATCGTTGGTTTAAAATTGAAAGTTTATGCTTAACTCGTTTTCTTTGATACGGTCTAAAAAAAAAAATGTATAGCATTCTAGGAATACTCAAATAGATTCCTAATTTCGTATTTTACGTTTGCGAATAACTTAGTGTAGTAGAGATGAGATGAGACATAATGCTAGCGTACATAAACTGGTCTTTATGATATACTAATGGGAACAAAAGTTCTACCAGAGACTACAGGAGTCAGCAGCTCTGAGAGCAGCACTAAGTGAGTGGAAAATGACTGTGTCAAGGAACATATTACGAGTTAAGGCATAAACTGGTAGGCTGAGAGGCCTGAGGCAAGGTCAGACATGGGAGGGACACACTCCTGGAATATCAGGCTGAGTATCACTGTCTCCTTCGCCACATATTAACCGGATAACATCAGCAGTATACGCAAGGTTGATCAACATAACGACTGCTTCAGATGCATAAATAAGGGGTCATTCTGGGCTGTATAAGACCTATGTCAGAGGGTTCTGGGGAATATGCAGCCAATGTGGAGTGTGTACCCTGTTACCACCACACTACACCACTTCACTTGTAACACATGTAATATACATTGTGTATATTGTCCTCCTCTCTCTCTCCGGTTGCCGGGAGCCGTAGGCCAGGTGGCCCACACCGGGCCAGAGGGGGGCCCACACCGGGCCAGAGGGGGGCCCACACCGGGCCAGAGGGGGCACACACCGGGCCAGGGGGCACACACCGGGCCAGGTGGCCCACACCGGGCCAGGGGGGGCCCACACCGGGCCAGGGGGCACACACCGGGCCAGGGGGCACACACCGGGCCAGGTGGCCCACACCGGGCCAGGTGGCCCACACCGGGCCAGGTGGCCCACACCGGGCCAGGGGGCCCACACCGGGCCAGGTGGCCCACACCGGGCCAGGGGGCCACACCGGGCCAGGGGGCACACACCGGGCCAGGGGGCACACACCGGGCCAGGGGGCCCACACCGGGCCAGGGGGCCCACACCGGGCCAGGGGGCCCACACCGGGCCAGGGGGCCCACACCGGGCCAGGGGGCCCACACCGGGCCAGGGGGCCCACACCGGGCCAGGGGGCCCACACCGGGCCAGGGGGCCCACACCGGGCCAGGGGGCCCACACCGGGCCAGGGGGCCCACACCGGGCCAGGGGGCCCACACCGGGCCAGGTGGCCCACACCGGGCCAGGGGGCCCACACCGGGCCAGGGGGCCCACACCGGGCCAGGTGGCCCACACCGGGCCAGGGGGCCACACCGGGCCAAGGGGCACACACCGGGCCAGGGGGCCCACACCGGGCCAGGGGGCACACACCGGGCCAGGGGGCCCACACCGGGCCGTGGGAGCGTAAGGTAACCTTACATTAACTTCACCAACATTACAATTACCTTCAGGAACCTGAAGAGGGAGAGAGGTGACACCCGACACCCCGCCCCTTGACCCTTGACACCATACACATCTCATGTCGGAAAATCCGACACCATTTAATAATATCATACAGACAGATAATATTGCTGTGTTGTATAAACAAGTTAACCCATTGAAAATGTAACTTGTAGTGGAATTTCCGTCTATAGAAAACGGGATATCATTACCACATACTATTATAAATTCACCACCTATTATGGTGGGAATTATTCTTAAATACATTAGTCTTTGGACTTAACCATCATAAAAACATCTCATATAAATTAACTTAATTATCATAATTAAAATAGAGTAAATGTGACCCTTCTATCACTTACTGTCATCTGGACAATGTAGACCAGTAGCGTCAGTGAGGAGGGAGTGGTCAGCCATTGTTATTGTTGTTAAGACCACAGAGTCGTGGAGCGAATTACGGCTCCTATAAATTCTCTTGGACGAAGTGTTATGGAAGATCAGAGTAGTGATCTGCCATCATCAACACGCTGTCATCAATTTCAAGGGAAGTGTCTTTCCGAAACCCGTTTATCTTTCATTTATGGCCATTAATGTCAGTAGATATAGGGTGATCCGGTTAGATCACAAATGATCGACTCAAACAAGGTAATTAAGCCTAGGTCTTTATGGTTCCTTGTACAGTGTTTTCTCTGATATAGCTGTCATATATTAGGATTCTGGCTTTATAGCTAGCGCCCTTTTGACAGGTCAAGACGAGGCAGCATGCTTTGTGTACCAGTTACTGGGTGATGGAAGCTACCTCAAAGAGGATAATTTGGTGTCTACATCCTGGTTATACCTGGTGGACTAAGGCCTGCTGTACAATAAGATAAGGAACCTCTTCAATGTATGTAGTTTAATACTGTAATTTGATTGGCTGCATATATATAAATTCAATATAAACCCCCCCTAATGTGTAGAGGATCGATTTGTGAGATTATTGCAGAAACACAGTCCACTGAACATCATACAAATTGCTATCGAAGTATATAAATTAATGTAAATATAAATTCTATATAAATTCATCTAAATTAAATAAATATAAATCTCACAGGTCGGTTCCCACATCTCACAACACTTGACACCATACACATCTCACAACACTTGACACCATACACATCTCACAACACTTGACACCATACACATCTCACAACACTTGACACCATACACATCTCACAACACTTGACACCATACACATCTCACAACACTTGACATCATACACATCTCACAACACTTGACACCATACACATCTCACAACACTTGACATCATACACATCTCACAACACTTGACACCATACACAATTCATTCACTTTTCACCACCCCCAGGCAGGTCACCACCCCCAGGCAGGTCACCACCCCCAGGCAGGTCACCACCCCCAGGCAGGTCACCACCCCCAGGGAGGTCACCACCCCCAGGCAGGTCACCACCCCCAGGGAGGTCACCACCCCCAGGCAGGTCACCACCCCCAGGGAGGTCACCACCCCCAGGCAGGTCACCACCCCCAGGGAGGTCACCACCCCCAGGGAGGTCACCACCCCCAGGGAGGTCACCACCCCCAGGGAGGTCACCACCCCCAGGGAGGTCACCACCCCCAGGGAGGTCACCACCCCCAGGGAGGTCACCACCCCCAGGGAGGTCACGACCCCCAGGGAGGTCACGACCCCCAGGAGGTCACGACCCCCAGGGAGGTCACGACCCCCAGGGAGGTCACCACCCCCAGAGAGGTCACGACCCCCAGGGAGGTCACCACCCCCAGGGAGGTCACCACCCCCAGGGAGGTCACGACCCCCAGGGAGGTCACCACCCCCAGGGAGGTCACCACCCCCAGGGAGGTCACGACCCCCAGGGAGATCACGACCCCCAGGGAGGTCACCACCCCCAGGGAGGTCACCACCCCCAGGGAGGTCACCACCCCCAGGGAGGTCACCACCCCCAGGAGGTCACGACCCCCAGGGAGGTCACGACCCCCAGGGAGGTCACCACCCCCAGGGAGGTCACCACCCCCAGGGAGGTCACGACCCCCAGGGAGGTCACCACCCCCAGGGAGGTCACGACCCCCAGGGAGGTCACCACCCCCAGGGAGGTCACCACCCCCAGGGAGGTCACGACCCCCAGGGAGGTCACGACCCCCAGGGAGGTCACGACCCCCAGGGAGGTCACCACCCCCAGGGAGGTCACCACCCCCAGGGAGGTCACCACCCCCAGGGAGGTCACCACCCCCAGGGAGGTCACCACCCCCAGGGAGGTCACCACCCCCAGGGAGGTCACCACCCCCAGGGAGGTCACCACCCCCAGGGAGGTCACCACCCCCAGGGAGGTCACCACCCCCAGGGAGGTCACGACCCCCAGGGAGGTCACGACCCCCAGGGAGGTCACGACCCCCAGGCAGGTCACGACCCCCAGGGAGGTCACCACCCCCAGGGAGGTCACCACCCCCAGGGAGGTCACGACCCCCAGGGAGGTCACGACCCCAGGGAGGTCACGACCCCCAGGGAGGTCACGACCCCCAGGGAGGTCACCACCCCCAGGGAGGTCACCACCCCCAGGGAGGTCACCACCCCCAGGGAGGTCACCACCCCCAGGGAGGTCACCACCCCCAGGGAGGTCACCACCCCCAGGGAGTTCACGACACCCAGGCAGGTCACGACACCCAGGAAGGTCACGACCCCCAGGGAGGTCACCACCCCCAGGGAGGTCACGACACCCAGGCAGGTCACGACCCCCAAGGAGGTCACGACCCCCAGGGAGGTCACGACCCCCAGGGAGGTCACCACCCCCAGGGAGGTCACGACACCCCGGCAAGTCACGACACCCCGGCAGGTCACGACCCCCAGGGAGGTCACGACCCCCAGGGAGGTCACGACCCCCAGGGAGGTCACGACCCCCAGGGAGGTCACGACCCCCAGGGAGGTCACGACCCCCAGGGAGGTCACGACCCCCCGGCAAGTCACGACCCCCAGGAAAGTCACGGGGTCAAGGCCACCCACGCTCCAACATGAGAGAAAGGTCAAGATGAGTCAGTCTCCCTGTCCCCCAACCTGGCGCCTGAAGCACTCCCAAGATAATATCTCCATCATCACCTCCACAACCTTCACATTTTGAGTAGCTTCAGCAGGCTACACAAGAGGCGTCCATAACAGTTTACAACCTACATAAGACTAAAGTTTGAGCATGCAGCTCCGGTCTCTTATCCCCGCCAAAAGAAGTACAAATTGCAATGATAACAATGGGAAGATATGAGGCAAGACGGAGCCAGTGGATCTTCCACAGAGACTGGCTGTCACCTCCACAGGTTACCCACAACGCCACACACACACACACACACACACACAGTACAATATCTAGTTTGTAGTGGTGGTGGTGGTGACATTGGTGGTGGTGGTGACATTGGTGGTGGTGGTAGCGACAGCAGTGGTGGTGGTAGTGGTAGCGACAGCAGTGGTGGTGGTGGTAGGGACAGCAGTGGTGGTGGTGGTGGTGGTGGTAGCGACAGCAGTGGTGGTGGTAGCGACAGCAGTGGTGGTGGTGGTGGTGGTAGGGACAGCAGTGGTGGTGGTGGTGGTGGTGGTGGTGGTGGTAGCGACAGCAGTGGTAGTGGTGGTGGTAGCGACAGCAGTGGTAGTGGTGGTGGTAGCGACAGCAGTGGTGGTGGTGGTGGTGGTGGTAGCGACAGCAGTGGTGGTGGTGGTGGTGGTAGCGACAGCAGTGGTAGTGGTGGTGGTAGCGACAGCAGTGGTAGTGGTGGTGGTGGTAGCGACAGCAGTGGTGGTGGTGGTAGCGACAGCAGTGGTGGTGGTGGTGGTAGCGACAGCAGTGGTGGTGGTGGTGGTAGCGACAGCAGTGGTGGTGGTGGTGGTAGCGACAGCAGTGGTGGTGGTGGTGGTGGTAGGGACAGCAGTGGTGGTGGTGGTGGTGGTGGTGGTGGTGGTGGTGGTAGGGACAGCAGTGGTGGTGGTGGTGGTGGTGGTGGTGGTAGGGACAGCAGTGGTGGTGGTGGTGGTGGTGGTAGGGACAGCAGTGGTGGTGGTGGTGGTGGTGGTAGGGACAGCAGTGGTGGTGGTGGTGGTGGTGGTGGTGGTAGGGACAGCAGTGGTGGTGGTGGTGGTAGGGACAGCAGTGGTGGTGGTGGTGGTAGGGACAGCAGTGGTGGTGGTGGTGGTGGTGGTGGTAGGGACAGCAGTGGTGGTGGTGGTGGTGGTGGTGGTAGGGACAGCAGTGGTGGTGGTGGTAGGGACAGCAGTGGTGGTGGTGGTGGAGGCGACAGCAGTAGTGGTGGTGGTAGCGACAGCAGTGGTGGTGGTGGTAGCGACAGCAGTGGTGGTGTGAGTGGTGGTAGCGACAGCAGTGTTGGTGTGAGTGGTGGTAGCGACAGCAGTGTTGGTGTGAGTGGTGGTAGCGACAGCAGTGTTGGTGTGAGTGGTGGTAGCGACAGCAGTGTTGGTGTGAGTGGTGGTAGCGACAGCAGTGTTGGTGTGAGTGGTGGTAGCGACAGCAGTGTTGGTGTGAGTGGTGGTAGGGACAGCAGTGTTGGTGTGAGTGGTGGTAGGGACAGCAGTGTTGGTGTGAGTGGTGGTAGCGACAGCAGTGTTGGTGTGAGTAGTGGTAGCGACAGCAGTGTTGGTGTGAGTGGTGGTAGCGACAGCAGTGTTGGTGTGAGTGGTGGTAGGGACAGCAGTGTTGGTGTGAGTGGTGGTAGCGACAGCAGTGTTGGTGTGAGTGGTGGTAGCGACAGCAGTGTTGGTGTGAGTGGTGGTAGGGACAGCAGTGTTGGTGTGAGTGGTGGTAGCGACAGCAGTGTTGGTGTGAGTGGTGGTAGCGACAGCAGTGTTGGTGTGAGTGGTGGTAGCGACAGCAGTGTTGGTGTGAGTGGTGGTAGGGACAGCAGTGGTGGTGGCAGTAACCGGGCGCATTTTACCAACATTCCGCTTGAGTTTGTAGCATCTGTTTACAAATTATAAAGTCCTCTTGTCCCTCTTTGTTTCTCTTACTTTAACGAGTCGTTACTTCATCTTGTCTATCGCTTTCAGGATTTTTAAAGTCGTAATCATATCCCTTGTGGTATTTTTCTGCTGTAAAGGTTGTGAGATTGAGTGGTGGAGGTGAAGAGCAGGAGTGTGGAGTGTGTGGTGGGGGAGGAGCCATGGAAGGTCAGGGGGTCACCCACACCTGCTGTCCGTTCACCCCCATCACCCCCTCACCCCCCCCCATTCCCCCACTAGTGTATCAACCTGAAATTACGAGAGTGTCTCTCCCTCTTTACACACCGCAGGACACAATACTCTTTTCTAATGTTACATTATGTCACGGCATGACCTGCAGAAGAGCAGGGTTGTGTATTGGCAGGCAGGCAGGCAGGCAGGCAGGCAGGGAGGCAGGCAGGCAGGCAGGCAGGCAGGGAGGGAGGCAGGCAGGGAGGCAGGCAGGGAGGCAGGCAGGCAGGCAGGCAGGCAGGCAGGCAGGCAGGCAGGCAGGCAGGCAGGCAGGCAGGGAGGCAGGCAGGGAGGCAGGCAGGGAGGCAGGCAGGGAGGCAATGAGGCAGGGAGGCAGGGAGGGAGGCAGGCAGGCAGGCAGGGAGGCAGGCAGGCAGGGAGGCAGGCAGGGAGGCAATGAGGCAGGCAGGCAGGGAGGCAGGGAGGGAGGCAGGCAGGCAGGCAGGTAGGTAGGTAGGTAGGCAGGCAGGCAGGCAGGCAGGCAGGCAGGCAGGCAGGCAGGCAGGCAGGCAGGGAGGCAGGCAGGCAGGCAGGGAGGCAGGCAGGCAGGCAGGCAGGCAGGCAGGCAGGGAGGCAGGCAGGGAGGCAGGCAGGGAGGCAATGAGGCAGGGAGGCAGGGAGGGAGGCAGGCAGGCAGGCAGGCAGGCAGGCAGGCAGGCAGGCAGGCAGGCAGGCAGGCAGGGAGGCAGGCAGGCAGGGAGGCAGGCAGGCAGGCAGGGAGGCAGGCAGGGAGGCAGGCAGGGAGGCAGGCAGGGAGGCAGGCAGGCAGGCAGGGAGGCAGGCAGGGAGGCAGGCAGGGAGGCAGGCAGGGAGGCAATGAGGCAGGCAGGCAGGGAGGCAATGAGGCAGGCAGGCAGGGAGGCAGGCAGGGAGGCAGGGAGGGAGGCAGGCAGGGAGGCAGGGAGGGAGGCAGGCAGGCAGGCAGGCAGGCAGGCAGGCAGGCAGGCAGGCAGGCAGGCAGGGAGGCAGGCAGGCAGGGAGGCAGGCAGGCAGGCAGGCAGGCAGGCAGGCAGGCAGGCAGGGAGGCAATGAGGCAGGCAGGCAGGCAGGCAGGCAGGCAGGCAGGCAGGCAGGGAGGCAGGCAGGCAGGCAGGCAGGCAGGCAGGCAGGCAGGCAGGCAGGCAGGGAGGGAGGCAGGGAGGGAGGCAGGCAGGCAGGCAGGCAGGGAGGCAGGCAGGCAGGCAGGCAGGGAGGGAGGCAGGCAGGCAGGCAGGCAGGCAGGCAGGCAGGCAGGCAGGCAGGCAGGGAGGCAGGGAGGGAGGCAGGCAGGCAGGCAGGGAGGGAGTTAGGCAGGCAGGCAGGCAGGGAGGCAGGCAGGGAGGCAGGCAGGGAGGCAGGTAGGGAGGCAGGCAGGCAGGCAGGCAGGGAGGGAGGGAGGCAGGCAGGCAGGCAGGGAGGCAGGCAGGCAGGCAGGCAGGGAGGCAGGCAGGCAGGCAGGCAGGCAGGCAGGCAGGCAGGGAGGCAGGCAGGGAGGCAGGCAGGCAGGCAGGGAGGGAGGCAGGCAGGCAGGCAGGCAGGGAGGCAGGCAGGGAGGCAGGCAGGGAGGCAGGCAGGGAGGCAGGCAGGGAGGCAGGCAGGCAGGGAGGCAGGGAGGGAGGGACGCAGGGAGGCAGGGAGGCAGGCAGGCAGGCAGGCAGGCAGGCAGGCAGGCAGGCAGGCAGGCAGGCAGGCAGGCAGGCAGGCAGGCAGGCAGGCAGGCAGGCAGGCAGGCTGCTACGACAGGAGACAAGACAGAAGGTAAGAGAGCTGACAGACGGGCACAAATGTGATAGTGGAGGAGGTGGGGAGGTATACTTGAGAGTGTGGGAGGTATACTGGGGGGAGGGGAGGTGTCAGTATACTTACCTCACCACCAGTTGTCACTCCTCCCACACGTCCCTCCTCATGGGTCACTACCACAGTGTTCATCATCTAAACTTTACCGGTTTGAACCCAACGTTTCCAGTATCTGGAGTGATCGATGTTTTCAGGAGCCTATTTATCCGTGCTGTATTATTCACCTACAAGTTTGAGTGTACCGTGACGGGACGCCGGGGAGCAGTGTTCCCTTCATACATCATACTTCACTGTACAGTCATACATCATACTTCACTGTACAGTCATACATCATACTTCACTGTACAGTCATACATCATACTTCACTGTACAGTCATACATCATACTTCACTGTACAGTCATACATCATACTTCACTGTACAGTCATACATCATACTTCACTGTACAGTCATACATCATACTTCACTGTACAGTCATACATCATACTTCACTGTACAGTCATACATCATACTTCACTGTACAGTCATACATCATACTTCACTGTACAGTCATACATCATACTTCACTGTACAGTCATACATCATACTTCACTGTACAGTCATACATCATACTTCACTGTACAGTCATACATCATACTTCACTGTACAGTCATACATCATACTTCACTGTACAGTCATACATCATACTTCACTGTACAGTCATACATCATACTTCACTGTACAGTCATACATCATACTTCACTGTACAGTCATACATCATACTTCACTGTACAGTCATACATCATACTTCACTGTACAGTCATATATCATACTTCACTGTGCAGTCATACATCATACTTCACTGTACAGTCATACATCATACTTCACTGTACAGTCATACATCATACTTCACTGTACAGTCATACATCATACTTCACTGTACAGTCTCCCACAGTCCGGGACTACTCTTCACCTTGCTCGGAGAGCAACCCACAACAGTTACCTAACTCTTGGCTACCTACTTTTACTGCTACGAACAGAAACATCAGGTAAAATGAAACGTTCAATTTAATAAACACCTCCAGTGCATACGTGATCTACCTGCTTGCGAGTAGCGGCCTCCAACAGCCTGGTGGACCACGCCACAAACTACGAGGCCTGGTCACAGGCATATTCCACCAACCATCAGAAGCTAGGAATTTACGGCCGTATTAAACACTTAGAACCATAGCAAACATTGTGAGGGCATAGCCTAGGGCTGCAGTGGGGGGGGGGGGGTTTAACTGGTATGGTCGACAGTCACTACACATGTGAGGCCCCACACTGGCCCAGGACGGAAGCTCAACACCTCCTGTACGGTAAAACAAGTTGTGGAAGCCGCCTCCATCCGCAGCCTTCACACCAGATCACTGGGAGTGTCAACGTCACAACTTTTGATACCTGGTTGATTACCTGGTTGATGGGGTTCTGGGAGTTCTTCTACTCCCCAAGCCCGGCCCGAGGCCAGGCTCGACTTGTGAGAGTTTGGTCCACCAGGCTGTTGCTTGAAGCGGCCCGCAGGCCCACATACCCACCACAGCCCGGTTGGTCCGGCACTCCTTGGAGGAAACAATCTAGTTTCCTCTTGAAGATGTCCACGGTTGTTCCGGCAATATTTCTTATGCTCGCTGGGAGGACGTTGAACAACCGCGGACCTCTGATGTTTATACAGTGTTCTCTGATTGTGCCTATGGCACCTCTGCTCTTCACTGGTTCTATTCTGCATTTTCTTCCATATCGTTCACTCCAGTACGTTGTTATTTTACTGTGTAGATTTGGTACTTGGCCCTCCAGTATTTTCCATGTGTATATCATTTGATATCTCTCTCGTCTTCTTTCTAGTGAGTACATTTGTAGAGCTTTGAGACGATCCCAATAATTTAGGTGCTTTATCTCGTCTATGCGTGCCGTATATGTTCTCTGTATTCCCTCTATTTCAGCAATCTCTCCTGCTCTGAAGGGGGAAGTGAGTACTGAGCAGTACTCGAGACGGGACAACACAAGCGACTTGAAGAGTACAACCATTGTGATGGGATCCCTGGATTTGAAAGTTCTCGCAATCCATCCTATCATTTTTCTGGCTGACGCAATATTTGCTTGGTTATGCTCCCTAAACGTTAGGTCGTCGGACATCATTATTCCCAAATCCTTTACATGCTGTTTTCCTACTATGGGCACATTTGATTGTGTTTTGTACTCTGTATTATGTTTAAGGTCCTCATTTTTACCGTACCTGAGTACCTGGAATTTATCACTGTTAAACATCATGTTATTTTCTGATGCCCAGTCGAAAACTTTATTAATATCTGCTTGAAGTTTTCAATGTCTTCAGCAGAGGTAATTTTCATACTGATTTTTGTGTCATCTTCAAAGGATGATACGAAGCTGTGACTTGTATTTTTGTCTATATCTGATATAAGAAGAAGGAACAGTAGCGGTGCAAGGACTGTACCCTGAGGTACAGAGCTTTTAACTGCACTTGGACTAGATTTTAGTTAAATTATAACGCAACAGGTACACGAAGGCTGACAGGTGGGACTGTCCTGCTGCTGCTGCTGCTGCTGCTGCTGCTGCTGCTGCTGCTGCTGCTCTCCTGGACGGTGTGGAGGGAGAGCTGGAGGCGACCAGCGCCACAAACCACAACGCCTTCCTCCTCTCCGCTCTTGCCTGTCGCAGTTGCTGGACCCTAAGACATGGCATTAGATGCTATGGAAGACAAACAAAACGCTGACGTAATTTACACAGATTTCGCAAAAGCCGTCGACAAATGTGACCATGGTGTTATTGCACATAAAATGCGTTCAAAAGGAATTACCGGAAAAATAGGCAGATGGATCTACAATTTCTTGACTAACAGAACCCAATGTGTAATAGTCAACAAAATAAAATCCGAACCATCAACCGTGAAGAGCTCAGTCCCCCAGGGTACTGTGCTTGCTCCAGTACTTTTTCTCATCCTCATATCGGACATAGACAAGAACACAACCTATAGCACTGTATCTGTGCTATAGATTATGTGTTGATGACAAGGATTTTCATGAGAGTAGGCAACATAGAGGACACGGCAAACCTCCAGTCAGATGTAAATCAGGTCTTTCTATGGGCTACAGAAAATAATATGGTGTTTAACGAAGATAAGTTCCAGCTCATGCGCTACGGAAAAAAGGAAAATATAAAAACAGAAACCACGTACAAAACATAGTGAAATCATATTATAGAACGAAAAGGCAGTGGAAAGGATCTGGGTGTACTCATGTCGGAAGACCTTACCTTTAAAGAACACAATAAAGTAGCCGTCACAACTGCAAGAAAAATGACAGGTTGGATAACAAGAACTTTTCACACTAGAGATACTGTACCGATGATGATACTCTTCAAGACGCTTGTGCTCTCTAGAGTGGAGTACTGCTGCACAATGACAGCCCCTTTCAAAGCTGGAGAAATTGCTGACCTGGAGAACGTGCAGAGATCCTTTACTGCTAGAATCCACTCAGTAAAACATCTAAACTACTGGGACCGACTAAAGAGCCTTAATCTGTTTTCTCTTCAGCGCAGACGGGAGAGATACATAATAATTTACACGTGGACAATAGTAGAGGGGCTGGTCCCAAACCTGCACACAGAAATAACATCACATGAGACCAGGAGGCATGGCAGGATGTGCAGAATACCCCCGTTGAAGAGCAGAGGTGCAACAGGTACTCTGAGAGAGAACTCTATCAACATCAGAGGCCCGAGACTGTTCAACACGCTTCCACTACACATAAGGGACATAACTGGCCGACCCCTAACAGTGTTCAAGAGAGAACTATCAACATCAGAGGCCCGAGACTGTTCAACACGCTTCCACTACACATAAGGGACATAACTGGCCGACCCCTCACAGTGTTCAAGAGAGAACTGGATAAACACCTCCAAAGGATACCTGATCAATCAGGCTGTGACTCATACGTCAGGCTGCGAGCAGCCGCTTCTAACAGCCTGGTTGATCAGTCCAGCAACTAGGAGGCCTGGTCGACGACCGGGCCGCGGGGACGCTAAGCCCCGAAATCATGGCAAGGTAACCGCAAGGTATCACGGTACAAACCACACAGTAAACTCTACCAGATATTTGACTGTGAAGAGGCGCCCACACAACTGTTCTTACCTGCCCCTCCACCACAAGTGTTGACGGTGGGGGGGGATGGGGTGGCTCTGGTGGAGGGGGCGTGAATATTGAGGTCACACCAACACTCGCCCAACGCATCACCCCACCACACAACACCTTCACCAACTGCCCAAAACTGTCTCCACACACAAAACACACACACACACACACACACACACACACAAAAGGGAGAACAAGGAACCGCATGGAGGTGAAGATACGTGGAGAGCTAAACTATTGGTGGTGGCAACAAGAAACTTCTTAACCCAGCATGTCGGAGAACCCACAAGGATGAGAGGCAATGATGAACCAGCGAGACTCGACCTAGTCTTCACTCTGAACGACTCCGACATAAGAGAAATCGGTTTCGAGGCCCCAGTAGGAATGAGCGACCACAGTGTACTGGCGTTTGAGTACCTGATTGAAGAAGGGTTATTGAACTGGAGGATGGGTACTGAAAACAAAAGGCTGGCATTCCGAAAGGGAAACTATGAAGAGATAAGAAAATTCCTAACAGATATAACATGGGAATCAAAGTTCAAGGGAAAGACGGCCCAAGATATGATGGATTACATTACGCAGAAGTGTAATGAGGCAGAAGACAAGTTTGTCCCAGTCCAAAAGGAAAACAGTGAAATGAAGATGAGAAACCCATGGTTTAATCAGAGATGTAGGCTAGCTAAGCAGCAAAGTAAAAGGGCATGGAGAAACTATAGGAATAACAGGACACTGGAGAGCAGAGAAAGATACCAGAATGCCAGGAATGAATATGTCAGGATGAGAAGAGTGGCAGAAAGACAATACGAAAATGACATCGCAAGCAAGGCAAAGACTCAGCCTAAATTGCTGCATAGCCACATCAGGAGGAAAACAACAGTAATGGAACTGGTTATGAAATTAAGGATAGGGGCAGACAGACTCACTACAAACGACAAGGAAGTGTGTGTGAGGAACTGAATAAAAAAGTCCAGGACGTCTACACATTAGAGCAAGGAGAAGTTCCAGAGATAAGAGAGGGAATAGATAGCCAGGAATCACTAGAAGAGTTTGAGATTACCAGTGGGGATGTAAGGAAGCTTTTGCTAGAGTTGGATGTGACAAAGGCCATAGGCCCAGATGGAATCTCCCCTTGGAGACTGAAGGAAGGAGAGGAGCATGCCACTCTCCATGGTGTATAACAAATCACTGGTAACAGGGGAACTGCCAAAAATTTGGAAGACGGCTAACGTAGTCCCGATATACAAGACAAGGGATAGACAGGAGGCACTGAACTACAGGCCAGTGTCCCTAACCTGCATACCATGCATGCTGATGGAGAAGATTGTGCGAAGAAAGCTAGTGGAACATCTGGATTGAAGGAACTTTGTAACACAGCATCAACATGGGTTCAGGGATGGCAAGTCCTGCCTCACAGGGTTACTTGAATTCTATGACCGGACAACAAAAATCATTCAAGAAACAGAGGGATGGGCAGACAATGGGGAAGTGTTACTCAGGATAGTTTAGTGTTCCATTATAGTGGTGTTCCATTATAGTGGTACATTTTAGAGTGGTGTTACAATAGAGTGGTGTTACAACCACACAAGAGGCTAGTCAAAAAGCTGGAGATGCAGGCAGGAGTGAAAGGGAAGGTACTCCATTGGATAAGGGAGTACCTAAGCAACAGAAGATAGCGAGTCACTGTGAGGGGTGAGGTCTCGGATTGGCGAGACGTCACAAGTGAAGTCCCGCAGGGGTCAGTCCTTGGACCTATACCGTTTCTGATATATGTAAATGATCTCCCAGAGGGTATAGAATCATTCCTCTCATTGTTTGCTGACGATGCAAAAATTAGGAGGAGGATTGAAACAGAGGAAGATAGTAGGAGGCTACAAGATGACCTAGACAGACTGAGCGAATGGGTCAACAAATGGCTACTAAAGTTCAACCCGAATAAATGCAAGATAATGAAACTAGACGGTGGAAACAGAAGGCCAGACACAGGATACAGAATAGGAGATGAAGTACTTAATGAAACAGACAGAGAAAGATCTAGGAGTTGATATCACACCAAACCTGTCTCCTGAAGCCCACATAAAAAGAATTACATCTGCGACATACGCGAGGCTGGCTAACATCAGAACAGCCTTCAGGAACCTGTGTAAGGAATCATTCAGAATCTTGTACACGACATATGTAAGACCAATCCTGGAGTATGCGGCCCCTGCATGGAACCCGTACCTTGTCAAGCACAAGACAAAGCTTGAAAAAGTTCAGAGGTCTGCCACTAGCCTAGTCCCAGAACTAAGAGGCATGAGTTACGAGGAAAGGCTGCGTGAAATGCACCTCACGACACTGGAAGACAGAAGAGTAAGGGGAGACATGATCACTAACTACAAAATTCTCAGAGAAATTGACAGCGTAGATTAGGATACTGTATAACACGGATGGTACGCGAACAAGGGGAAACAGGTGGAGACTGAGTACCCAAATGAGCCACAGAGACGTCAGAAAGAACTTTTTCAGTGTCAACAGTTAACAGGTGGAATGCACTAGGCAGTGATGTGGTGGAGGCTGACTCCATACACAGTTTCAAGTGTAGATATGATAGAGCCCAGTAGGCTCAGGCACCTGTACACTAGTTGATTGACGGTTGAGAGGCGGGACCAAAGAGCCACAGTTCAACCCCGCAAGCACAACTAGGTGAGTATACACACACTACACAAAAAACTCCAACACACACACACACTACACAAAACTGTCTCCAACACACACACACACACAATACTCTAAGACTAACACACACACCTAAGCAATAGGAAGCAGAGAATTACGGTGAGGGGTGAGACCTCAGATTGGCGTGAAGTCACCAGTGGAGTCCCACAGGGCTCTGTACTCGGACCTATCCTGTTTCTAATATACGAAAATGATCTCCCAGAGGGTATAGATCATTCCTCTCAATGTTTGCTGACGATGCCAAAATTATGAGAAGGATTAAGACAGAGGAGGACTGCTTAAGGCTTCAAGAAGACCTGGACAAGCTGAAGGAATGGTCGAACAAATGGTTGTTAGAGTTTAACCCAAGCAAATGTAATGCAATGAAGATAGGTGTAGGGAGCAGAAGGCCAGATACCGGGTATCATCTGGGAGATGAAATTCTTCATGAGTCAGAGAGAGAAAAAGACTTGGGGGTTGACATCACGCCAGACCTGTCCCCTGAAGCCCATATCAAGAGGATAACATCAGCAGCATATGCCAGGCTGGCCAACATAAGAACGGCATTCAGAAACTTGTGTAAGGAATCATTCAAAACTTTGTATACCACAAATGTCAGGCCAATCCTGGAGTATGCAGCCCCAGCATGGAGTCCAATTCTAGTCAAGGATAAGACTAAACTGGAAAAGGTTCAAAGGTTTGCCACCAGACTAGTACCCGAGCTGAGGGGTATGAGCTACGAGGAGAGCCTAAGGGAATTAAACCTCACTTCGCTGGAAGACAGAAGAGTTAGGGGGGACATGATCACCACATTCCAGATTCTCAAGGGAATTGATAGGGCAGATAAAGACAGGCTATTTAACACAAGGGGACACAGGTGGAAACTGATTGCCCAAATGTGCCCAAACGGATGGAATGCATTAGGCAGTGATGTGGTGGAGGCTGACTCCATACACAGTTTCATGTGTAGATATGATAGAGCCCAGTAGGCTCAGGAACTTGTACACCTGTTGATTGACGGTTGAGAGGCGGGACCAAAGAGCCAGAGCTCAACCCCCGCAAGCACAACTAGGCGAGTCAACACACTACACAAAGCTCTCCAAGAGACACTACGCAGCAAGGTTTAAGAGCGGGATATTCGTGCCTGACAAACATGATCAAGTTCTAGGTCAAAGAGACTATAATAAGCCAACGGACAAAGGGGTCCAGGTAATTACACTCACCTAGACTGTGCAAGGGACCGAGCACCTCACTGCTCGTCCTTCCTTAATCAATGAGGGCGCGCTGACTAGCATGGCCGCTACGGACAGTGAGACTCAGGGTTCATACAGGGCTTTATTGCTATAGTCTTAACCTTAAAGGTACAAGACATACAGGGAGTGAGGTTGTAGCTGGTACACACTAGTGAACTAAGACATATTACTAAGTCCCAAAACTTGCATTCTCATAACAATCAAATATATTTATAACTAAGCTCCACCTGGACGCTACCTTGGTACAGTGTTCAGGGTGGTACTCGGAGGCTATTACTCAGTTCTCTCTCCCATCCACTGTGACTTAGGCACTGTTGCTAACAGATCCTGACACATCACGTCGCCCAGACCTACCTACAAGAGTACACCGCTACACAACACCACGGAAAACCACACGCACAAATATACCAGCTGACCACTGCGACATATAGACAGAATATATCATATCCCTATCATAGTAATAGCACCACAAATCTGTCTGCTGCAGTTACTATACAAGGAGGAGGTGTCCCGCCGACCTCAACCAACAAGTGTGTAGGAGGTCCGCACAGCTCGGCTGCTCAGGCAGAAGTCGCCAGCGTATCCACTCTTTACTCTCACCCTCCGTCCTGGGGTTCCAATGTTTTCCTGCTGCCCGATCTATTTCTTTTTTCATTTATTTCCTTTAAAACTGGTTTTCCACATTTAATTCATACTTTTCATCATGCTTTTCCAGTCACAGAATGTACTTGGAATAGTTTCTTTAACCAATATTTCGTACTTGTTTACATCTTTTTAGAGAACGTTGTTCTCTTACTGTGATTATAAGACTAACTCTGCACATGTGCTCCTGGGTGCTCTAGCGGGAGACTTGAAAGGTAACTTCCCTGCAAGAGTCCTTCCTTACAACTGTCAAAAGCACTTGATACCGTCTCTGATGAAAGACTGATGTACAGGATGGTGATGCAAGCTGGGATGATTGTGAAGACACTACACTAGGTAAGGGAGTACCTGGAAGGCAGAACTCATCGTCAGAGAGGAGAGGTCTCCAGCTGGAGCAATGTTACAAGTGGGGTCCCACAAGGCTCAGTCCTGGCACCACTACTCTTCCTAATTTATGTTAATGATCTACCCAAGGGAGCGAGCTCGTACATGTTAATGTTTGCAGATGATGCAAAGAAAACGAGGAAACAAAAGCAGAGGAGGACTGCAGAATGTTGAAACATCTATATGTTGCAAGGCTGTCTTTAGCCGTGCTTAATAATGACCCTTACCACCACGGTACATACATATATATAATGTATGTATATATATATATATATTGGTGTATATTGGCAGCAGGTTTTCTTTCAAACATGTTTCATTGAATATGACCGCATATTCTGTATTTATTATTTTCTGGTTTAGGGCTTCTATCCCTCTATTTTCTGGTTTAGGGCTTCTATCCCTCTTGTCAATTACACTGGATTAATCTTTGTGTTTAGATAGGAGCTGCCTCGTATAGGCCAATAAGCCTTCTGCAGTTACCCCTATGTTTCACCTCACATTTATCCCTTATGTATCCCCCCCATGTTTTCACCTTTATTGTATTATCACCTGACCCAGTGCGGGTATAAAATCAACTAGTATTGTAAGATCTGTTCACTTGAGAATGAACCATGGACGTTCGAAACGTCGTGCAAATTATACAAATAAGTGTAATACACTCTATAGTAAATCACTTCTTTTCTTCACCTTAAAAGTACGAAAATGAGTTTTGGAGAACTCCTATTTTAATTAAGCCCTGATGCTAAGAAAATAGTTAGAGGGATAGAAGCCCTAAACCAGAAAATAATAAATACAGAATATGCGTCATATTCAATGATATATATATATATATATATATATATATATATATATATATATATATATATATATATATATATATATATGTCGTACCTAGTAGCCAGAACTCACTTTTTGGCCTACTATTCAAGGCCCGATTTGCCTAATAAGCCAAGTTTTCCTGAATTTATATATTTTTTCTAATTTTTTTCTTATGAAATGATAAAGCTACCCATTTCATTATGTATGAGGTCAATTTTCTTTTATTGGAGTTAAAATTAACGTAGATATATGACCGAACCTAACCAACCCTACCTAACCTAACCTAACATATCTTTATAGGTTAGGTTTGGTTAGGTAGCCGAAAAAGTTAGGTTAGGTTAGGTTAGGTAGGTTAGGTAGTCGAAAACAATTAATTCATGAAAACTTGGCTTATTAGGCAAATCGGGCCTTGAATAGTAGGCCAAAAAGTGAGTTCTGGCTACTAGGTACGACATATATATATATATATATATATATAAAAACATTAATTCATGAAAACTTGGCTTATTAGGCAAATCGGGCCTTGCATAGTAGGCTGAGAAGTGCGTTCTGGCTACTAGGTACGACATATATATATATATATATATATATATATATATATATATATATATATATATATATATATATATATATATATATATATATATACCAATGAACTCAAACCAAGGGTGCACCCTCCCAGGGGGAACACCCCAGAGCGTCTCTCCCACAGGAGGGGTAACTGGAACCACCATACTGGAACTGTCAATAATGTTATGACAAGGGATAATGGTATGCAAGATCTAATGGTTCCACACCTGCTAATAACTGTTAAATCTGCCACCACCCTTTATGTATTCCTAATTAGGTAATTACCTTAATTCCACATGAGCTCGACCCTATGGTAAAGGTCAGTGACCGGTACACCAGCACTCTTGATAATTACTGAAGAAAATAAGTATGATTTATTACTTCTGGCTTTTTGCTTTAGAGATATTAAAGCACGTAGGTAATCAGTGAATAATGACAGAGGCCAAGTAAGCTCATGATCATATATGCTCACATTAAATGACAAGAGAAGTAATGAACTGAAATAACAAATAAAACTTTAACAAAGAATTTTGTTACAAATAAATGTTGGCTTCGAGCTTAAATATGGGACAGGTACCAGGCTGGTGAAGTGGTGGTGTTGACGAGTTACCTTGTGCCCACCATGCTGCCCTACTAGAACCTGTCTACTAGTCCAAGCTGATTGCATCACCTCAACTCCTCGAAGAAAACAACTGAGTAATCTTGGTAACATGTGAGTAGATAAAGACGACTCATAAGAAGAGAGGAAGACGCTGCTGACCCATGAGAGTGTTGAAGATGGAGACAACCTCAAGACACACAAGGCGGGGCAGGAACCAGCGATGGCCAAGACTAAGGCGAGAGGGAAAATAAAGTAGAGGAGTGAGGCAGGTTTTGTTGGAATGTTGCTCACCTCGCCCCCTGCCCTGTGCACCAAGTGCTTACTGCACACCTCACACCTCATCTTTACACACCTTTACACCCCACAGCTCATCTTTACACACCTTTACACCTCACACCTCATCTTTACACACCTTTACACCTCACAGCTCATCTTTACACACCTTTACACCTCACACCTCATCTTTACACACCTTTACACCTCACAGCTCATCTTTACACACCTTTACACCTCACACCTCAACTTTACACACCTTTACACCTCACACCTCAACTTTACACACCTTTACACCTCACACCTCAACTTTACACACCTTTACACCTCACAGCTCATCTTTACACACCTTTACACCTCACAGCTCATCTTTACACACCTTTACACCTCACAGCTCATCTTTACACATCTTTACACCTCACAGCTCATCTTTACACATCTTTACACCTCACAGCTCATCTTTACACACCTTTACACCTCACAGCTCATCTTTACACACCTTTACACCTCACAGCTCATCTTTACACACCTTTACACCTCACAGCTCATCTTTACACACCCTTACACCTCACAGCTAATCTTTACACACCTTTACACCTCACAGCTCATCTTTACACACCTTTACACCTCACAGCTAATCTTTACACACCTTTACACCTCACAGCTCATCTTTACACACCTTTACACCTCACAGCTAATCTTTACACACCTCACAGCTCATCTTTACACACCTTTACACCTCACAGCTAATCTTTACACACCTTTACACCTCACACCTCATCTTTACACACCTTTACACCTCACAGCTCATCTTTACACACCTTTACACCTCACACCTCAACTTTACACACCTTTACACCTCACACCTCAACTTTACACACCTTTACACCTCACACCTCAACTTTACACACCTTTACACCTCACAGCTCATCTTTACACACCTTTACACCTCACAGCTCATCTTTACACACCTTTACACCTCACAGCTCATCTTTACACATCTTTACACCTCACAGCTCATCTTTACACATCTTTACACCTCACAGCTCATCTTTACACACCTTTACACCTCACAGCTCATCTTTACACACCTTTACACCTCACAGCTCATCTTTACACACCTTTACACCTCACAGCTCATCTTTACACACCCTTACACCTCACAGCTAATCTTTACACACCTTTACACCTCACAGCTCATCTTTACACACCTTTACACCTCACAGCTAATCTTTACACACCTTTACACCTCACAGCTCATCTTTACACACCTTTACACCTCACAGCTAATCTTTACACACCTTTACACCTCACAGCTCATCTTTACACACCTTTACACCTCACAGCTAATCTTTACACACCTCACAGCTCATCTTTACACATCTTTACACCTCACAGCTAATCTTTACACACCTTTACACCTCACAGCTCATCTTTACACATCTTTACACCTCACAGCTCATCTTTACACACCTTTACACCTCACAGCTCATCTTTACACACCTTTACACCTCACAGCTCATCTTTACACATCTTTGAAGCTGGCTGGTACACCACTGGCAACAAGTAGAGGTGCGGCGCCAGCGAGCCTAGCTGGCTGACCCTTGACCTCTGCAGGTGGCAAGAAAAAGATATAACAAAGTAGAGAGATGGAAGAACATGGAGAGAATGCCGTAGAGCCGTTACAATCATACACAACTCTCACAATCTCCAGAAATGGCAAACAAATGGTTGCTGGAGTTTAATCTCAATAAGTGTAAGGTAATGATGATGGGGAATAGAGAAGAGAGACCAGTACGTATCTACATCATAAATGGAAATAAGCAACTACAGGAATCTGAGAAAGAATGAGAGGCGTGAAGTTCCAACACTCTTAATAACTCTTTCCACTGCAATCTACACAGCTTTTGTTAGATCAATACTGATGTATGCCGCTCGTGTCTGACATCCACACCTCGCCAGGCATAAAACTAATATTGAAAATTGCAGAGATTAGCAACTAAATTAGTTCCCAAGCTAAGAGGGTTAAGCTGCAAGGATTGGTTGAAGGAACCGGACCTCAACACCACCAGAGGGCAACACAAACACCAAATGTGATCAAAAGGTATAAGATAGTGACTTGTAGTGACAAGATGTGGCCGCTTCCTCCTAGGAGGCGGCCACATCTTGGCCCAGGAGGAGGAGGAGGCCACCGCCGTCTTCAAGGGGATACACCTTACACATTATAGTTGTGAAGAACCAATAGAATCGTCCAGGCCATCACGACCAGGAACCTGCCATGATTGTCACCACACTGCTCACCACCACCACCAGGGGCAGGGCACCAGCCCCTCCTCTCTCTCTGCTCACTCACACACATCCAGAGTTTATAAACTAATCAGTGCCCCAACACTGTGATTATCCAGGAGCCGGTCACGGCCGGATACTGAGCAAGCTTAGGGCAGGATACACACCAAGACACCTCAGGGAAAATCCTGCCTTAAGAAAACTTAAGGAAGGATATGCACGAGAGACATAACCTGGAGAAGGATATATATTAACATAACTTGGAGAATATGCACTAAGAAACCTTGTAATATGCCATGCATATATATGGTGTAAAGCTGGATATATATATATACGATTGAAGCAAGATACATATTATGATGTAGGATACATATTATGATGCAGGATACATATTATAAAGCAGGACACATTATGTAGAAAGACAGATATTATAAAGTAGGACACATATCATGAAGCAGGAACAACACCCAGACCAAGGTAGCATGGAGTCCATATCTAGTCAACCTGGATTGTACCTGGTTGATGGGGTTCTGGGAGTTCTTCTACTCCCCAAGCCCGGCCCGAGGCCAGGCTTGACTTGTGAGAGTTTGGTCCACCAGGCTGCTGCTTGGAGCGGCCCGCAGGCCCACATACCCACCACAGCCTGGTTGGTCCCGCACTCATTGAAGAAAACTAGTTTCCTCTTGAAGATGTCCACGGTTGTTCCGACAATATTTCTTATACTCGCTGGGAGGACGTTGAACAACCGCGGACCTCTGATGTTTATACAGTGTTCTCTGATTGTGCCTATGGCACCTCTGCTCTTCACTGGTTCTATTCTGCATTTTCTTCCATATCGTTCACTCCAGTACGTTGTTATTTTACTGTGTAGATTAGGGACCTTCCCCTCCAGTATTTTCCACGAGAGATACCAAGTATATATTATTTGGTATCTCTCTCGTCTCCTTTCTAGTGAGTACATTTGTAGAGCTTTGAGACGATCCCAATAATTTAGGTGTTTTATCTCGTCTATGCGTGCCGTATATGTTCTCTGTATTCCCTCTATTTCAGCAATCTCTCCTGCTCTGAAGGGGGAAGTGAGTACTGAGCACTAAGACGTCTAAGTCTTTAGTCTAAGCATAAGACTAAACTGGAAAAGGTTCAAAGGTTTGCCACCAGACTAGTACCCAAGCTGAGAGGTATGAGCTACGAGGAGAGACTATGGGAATTAAACCTCACGTCACTGGGAGACAGAAGAGTTAGGAGGGGACATGATCACCACATACAAGATTCTCAAGAAATTGATAAGGTAGATAAAGAGAGACTATTTACCACAAGGGGCACACGTACTAGGGAACACAGGTGGAAACTGAGTGCCCAAATGAGCCATGGAGACGTTGAGGAACGATGTTGATGTTCCTCAACGATGTTGAGGAACATCAACTGCGCTCTCAACAGAGCCCAGTTGAGAGGCGGGACCAAAGAGCCAGAGCTCAACCTCCGCAAGCACAATTAGGTAAGTACACACACCACCGGCTAACGCCTCCATTATTGCCAACACTTAAAACTTCCACAAATTGTATTTGCGGCCAAGTCATCAGCCATAAAAGGCCGCGAGAAGAGAAGCCTATCCCCCCCCCCACTACCCATCAGCCCCACCCTATCTCTTAGTAGTTAACACTGTTGCCACTCACGACTCGGGTCCCTGGAGCCTCCACACTGCCACCAGTGATTATGGACACTTTCTCCTCACTCTTGAATTCACCACACAAATTGACAAGAGATAATACTGAAGCCCCACCATGGGGTGGAAGCCCCATCATGGGGTGAAAGCCCCACCATGGGGGTGGAAGCCACACCATGGGGGTGGAAGCCCCACCATTGGGGTGAAAGCCCCACCATTGGGGTGGAAGTGTAACATCGGTTGATGTCGTTGTAGAATGATTAGGTTGTGGGCAGGAATTGGAGTACCAAACGTCCACTGCTTTTTCTTAGTTTTATTATAAATATATATATATATATATATATATTTTATCTTCTACACGGGCCACGAACTAGCTTGTAGAGTGTGTAAGGGAGCGCGTGTAGACGCTCTGATGCCCAGGGTGTGTCTGAGGTCTGTGGTCTGCAGCAGAGTAGATTGCATTCAAATCTGCTGACACGTTGTTGATACTTATTAAGTTGTTTAGCTTAAGAGGGTATTAGGTCACCCTATGTGTATGTCCATGGGCGACTAACTGGCGTCCAACAGAAGCCCCACCATTGGGGTGGAAGCCCCACCATGGGGGTGGAAGCCCCACCATGGGGTGGAAGCCCCACCATGGGGGTGGAAGCCCCACCATGGGGTGGATGCCCCACCATGGGGGTGGAAGCCCCACCATGGGGGTGGAAGCCCCACCATGGGGTGGAAGCCCCACCATGGGGTGGATGCCCCACCATGGGGGTGGAAGCCCCACCATGGGGTGGATGCCCCACCATGGGGGTGGAAGCCCCACCATGGGGTGGATGCCCCACCATGGGGGTGGAAGCCCCACCATGGGGTGGAAGCCCCACCATGGGGTAGATGCCCCACCATGGGGGTGGAAGCCCCACCATGGGGTGGAAGCCCCACCATGGGGGTGGAAGCCACACCATGGTGTGGATGCCCCACCATGGGGTGGAAGCCCCACCATGGGGGTGAAAGCCACACCATGGGGGTGGAAGCCCCAACATGGGGTGGAAGCCCCACCATGGGGGTGGAAGCCCCACCATGGGGGTGGAAGCCCCACCATGGGGGTGGAAGCCACACCATGGGGGTGGAAGCCCCACCATGGGGGTGGAAGCCCCACCATGGGGTGGAAGCCCCACCATGGGGGTGGAAGCCCCACCATGGGGGTGGAAGCCCCACCATGGGGGTGGAAGCCCCACCATGGGGTGGAAGCCCCACCATGGGGTAGATGCCCCACCATGGGGGTGGAAGCCCCACCATGGGGTGGATGCCCCACCATGGGGGTGGAAGCCACACCATGGTGTGGATGCCCCACCATGCCCCACCATGGGGGTGGAAGCCACACCATGGTGGTGGAAGCCCCACCATGGGGTGGAAGCCCCACCATGGGGGTGGAAGCCACACCATGGGGGTGGAAGCCCCACCATGGGGGTGGAAGCCATGGGGGGTGGAAGCCCCACCATGGGGGTGGAAGCCACACCATGGGGGTGGAAGCCACACCATGGGGTGGAAGCCCCACCATGGGGGTGGAAGCCCCACCATGGGGGTGGAAGCCCCACCATGGGGGTGGAAGCCCCACCATGGGGGTGGAAGCCCCACCATGGGGGTGGAAGCCCCACCATGGGGTGGAAGCCCCACCATGGGGGTGGAAGCCCCACCATGGGGGTGGAAGCCCCACCATGGGGGTGGAAGCCCCACCATGGGGGTGGAAGCCACACCATGGGGGTGGAAGCCCCACCATGGGGGTGGAAGCCCCCACCATGGGGGTGGAAGCCCCACCATGGGGGTGGAAGCCCCACCATGGGGGTGGAAGCCCCACCATGGGGGTGGAAGCCCCACCATGGAAGCCCCACCATGGGGGTGGAAGCCCCACCATGGGGGTGGAAGCCCCACCATGGGGGTGGAAGCCCCACCATGGGGGTGGAAGCCCCACCATGGGGTGGATGCCCCACCATGGGGGTGGAAGCCCCACCATGGGGGTGGAAGCCCCACCATGGGGGTGGAAGCCCCACCATGGGGGTGGAAGCCACACCATGGGGGTGGAAGCCCCACCATGGGGGTGGAAGCCACACCATGGGGTGGAAGCCCCACCATGGGGGTGGAAGCCCCACCATGGGGGTGGAAGCCCCACCATAGGGGTGGAAGCCACACCATAGGGGTGGAAGCCCCACCATGGGGGTGGAAGCCCCACCATGGGGGTGGAAGCCCCACCATGGGGGTGGAAGCCCCACCATGGGGGTGGAAGCCCCACCATGGGGGTGGAAGCCCCACCATGGGGTGGAAGCCCCACCATGGGGGTGGAAGCCCCACCATGGGGTGGAAGCCCCACCATGGGGTGGAAGCCACACTCCTGTTTCAACACTTCCTCATATCACGTTCCTGTGGTGTAATTGTGCTGGTTTTTAACGCGACTTTTCGTGGGCAAGTTGGTTAATGTTTTGACTACTACTAGTGTTGTATTGAGCACAGAGTCTGGCGGTGACTCCGTCACAACACCTTGTATGTTATGCTGGTGGTGTGGACGGTGTGGGGGGGGGGAGTGATGGTGTACACGTCACCAGACGACTACCACACCGTAGTGATCATGGCCGCACTGCCTCACTTACCTTGGTGTTACCTTGGAGTTGTTCCGGGGCTTAAGCGTCCCCGCGGCCCGGTCCCCAACCAGGCTTCCTGGTCGCTGGACTGGTCAACCAGGCTGTTGGACGCTGCTGCTCGCAGCCCGACGTATGAGTCACAGCCTGGTTGATCAGGTATCCTTTGGAGGTGCTTATTCATTTCTCTCTTGAACACTGTGAGGGGTCGGCCAGTTATGTCCCTTATGTGTAGTGGAAGCGTGTTGAACAGTCTAGGGCCTCTGATGTTGATAGTTCTCTCTTGAACACTGTGAGGGGTCGGCCAGTTATGCCCCCTTATATGTAGTGGAAGTGTGTTGAACAGTCTCGGGCCTCTGATGTTGATAGTTCTCTCTTGAACACTGTGAGGGGTCGGCCAGCTATGCCCCATATGTGTAGTGGAAGCGTGTTGAACAGTCTCGGGCCTCTGATGTTGATAGTTCTCTCTTGAACACTGTGAGGGGTCGGCCAGTTATGTCCCTTATGTATAATGGAAGCGTGTTGAACAGTCTCGGGCCTCTGATGTTGATAGTTCTCTCTTGAACACTGTGAGGGGTCGGCCAGTTATGCCCCTTATGTGTCCTCGCACCGCTGCTTTTCCTTATTCTCATATCAGATATAGACAAAAATACAAGTCACAGCTTCGTATCATCCTTTGCAGATGACACAAAAATCAGTATGAAAATTACCTCGGCTGAGGACATTGAAAAACTTCAAGCTGATATTAATAAAGTTTTCGACTGGGCATCAGAAAATAACATGATGTTTAACAGTGATAAATTCCAGGTACTCAGGTACGGTAAAAATGAGGACCTTAAACATAATACAGAGTACAAAACACAATCAAATGTACCCATAGTAGGAAAACAGCATGTAAAGGATTTGGGAATAATAATGTCTGGTGACCTAACGTTTAAGGAGCATAACCAAGCAAATATTGCGACAGCCAGAAAAATGATAGGATGTATTACGAGAACTTTCAAATCCAGGGATCCCATCACAATGGTTGTACTCTTCAAGTCACTTGTGTTGTCCCGTCTTGAGTACTGTTCAGTACTCACTTCCCCCTTCAGAGCAGGAGAGATTGCTGAAATAGAGGGAATACAGAGAACATATACGGCACGCATAGACGCAATAAAGCACCTAAATTATTGGGATCGTCTCAAAGCCCTCCAAATGTACTCACTAGAAAGAAGACGAGAGAGATATCAAATAATATACACCTGGAAGATACTGGAGGGCCAAGTACCAAATCTACACAGTAAAATAACAACGTACTGGAGTAAACGATATGGAAGAAAATGTAGAATAGAACCAGTGAAGAGCAGAGGTGCCATAGGCACAATCAGAGAACACTGTATAAACATCAGAGTTCCGCGGTTGTTCAACGTCCTCCCAGCAAGCATAAGAAATATTGCCGGAACAACCGTGGACATTTTCAAGAGGAAACTAGATTTATTCCTCGAAGGACTGCCGGACCAACCGGGCTGTGGTGGGTATGTGGGCCTGCGGGCCGCTCCAAGCAACAGCCTGGTGGACCAAACTCTCACAAGTCAAGCCTGGCCTCGGGCCGGGCTTGGGGAGTAGAAGAACTCCCAGAAACCCACCAACCAGGTAAATCAACCAGTCTCAGGCCTCTGATGTTGATAGTTCTCTCTTGAACAATGTGAGGGGTCGGCCAGTTATGCCCCGTATGTGTAGTGGAAGCGTGTTGAACAGTCTCGGGCCTCTGATGTTGATAGAGTTCTTTCTCAGAGTACCTGTTGCACCTCTGCTCTTCAACGGGAGTATTCTGCACATCCTGCCATGTCTTCTGGTCTCATGTGGTGTTATTTCTGTGTGCAGGTTTGGGACCAGCCCCTCTACTATTGTCCACGTGTAAATTATTATGTATCTGTCCCGTCTGCGCTCAAGTGAGTACAGATTTAGGCTCTTTAGTCGGTCGCAATAGTTTAGATGTTTTACTGAGTGGATTCTAGCAGTAAAGGATCTCTGCACGCTCTCCAGGTCAGCAATTTCTCCAGCTTTGAAAGGGGCTGTCATTGTGCAGCAGTACTCCACTCTAGAGAGCACTAGCGTCTTGAAGAGTATCATCATCGGTATAGCATCTCTAGTGTGAAAGGTTCTTGTTATCCAACCTGTCATTTTTCTTGCAGTTGTGACGGCTACTTTATTGTGTTCTTTAAAGGTAAGGTCTTCCGACATGAGTACACCCAGATCCTTTACATTGCCTTTTCGTTCCATGTTATGATTTGACTGAGTTTTGTACGTGGTTTCCGTTTTTATATTTTCATTTTTTCCGTAGCGCATGAGCTGGAACTTATCTTCGTTAAACACCATATTATTTTCTGAAGCCCATAGAAAAACATGATCTACATCTGATTGGAGGTTTGCCGTGTCCTCTATGTTGCCTACTCTCATGAAGATCCTAGTGTCGTCTGCAAAGGATGATACAGTGCTATAGGTTGTGTTCTTGTCTATGTCCGATATGAGGATGAGAAAAAGTACTGGAGCAAGCACAGTACCCTGGGGGACTGAGCTCTTCACGGTTGAATGTCCGGATTTTATTTTGTTGACTATGACCCAGCCTGCCACTATAAACTAACTTGTTAGCTGATCTTACCTCAGGGCCAACACTGCTGTAGGTGTGTTTACACACCTTGTTAGCTTGTGGTTACAGTGTGGCGGGTCCGGGGATCAGCCTCCCAGTGGCCCGGTCTCTCACCAGGCCTCCTCGTTGGCAGTCTGGTCAATCACGTAATAAGACGCAGCTGCTCGCTGTATGACGTACTTCACAGCCCGGTTGATCAGATATTCTATGGAGGTAATTATCAAGTTCCCTCTTGAATATAGGAGGATGGGTAGTTATGTGTAGAGGAACTGTGATCAACAGACCTCTGATGACCACAGTTAGGGACACAGGCCTGTTATGCTGTTGCAGCTCACACACTGTGTGTGTGTATTCACCTAGTTGTGCTTGCGGGGGTTGAGCTCTGCTCTTTCGGCCCGCCTCTCAACTGTCAGTCAACTGTTCCTAACTACTACTATTTTGTTTTATCCCCCCCCCCCACACACACACACACCAGGAAGCAGCCCGTCACAGCTGACGAACTCCCAGTTACCTATTTACTGCTAGGTAACAGGACCATAGGGTGAAAGAAACTCTGCCCATCGTTTCTCGCCGGAGCCCGAGATCGAACCCGGGACCACAGGATCACGTGTGCAGCGTGCTGTCCGCTCGGCCGGCCGGCTCCCGGGTGTGTGTGTGTGTGTGTGTGTGTGTGTGTGTGTGTGTGTGTGTGTGTGTGTGTGTGTGTGTGTGTGTGTGTAATTACCTAAGTGTAGTTACAGGATGAGAGCTACGCTCGTGGTGTCCCGTCTTCCCAGCACTCTTTGTCATATAACGCTTTGAAACTACTGACGGTCTTGGCCTCCACCACCTTCTCCCCTAACTTGTTCCAACCGTCTACCACTCTGTTTGCGAAAGTGAATTTTCTTGTATTTCTTCGGCATCTGTGTTGTGTGTGTGTGTGTGTGTACTCACCTAGTTGTGCTTGCGGTGGTTGAGCTCTGGCTCTTTGGTCCCGCCTCTCAACCGTCAATCACCAGGCGTACAGATTCTTGAGCCTATTGGGCTCTATCATATCTACACTTGAAACTGTGTATGGAGTCAGCCTCCACCACATCACTGCCTAATGCATTCAATTTGTCAACCACTCTGACACTAAAAAAGTTCTTTCTAATATCTCACGGTTATCTCACAATACACACATAATATCATCTCAATATCTCACATAATATCTCACACTGTGTGTGTGTGTGTGTGTGTGTGTGTGTGTGTGTGTGTGTGTGTGTGTGTGTGTGTGTGTGTGTGTGTGTACTCACCTATTTGTGCTTGCGGGGGTTGAGCTTTGGCTCTTTGGTTTCGCCTCTCAACTGTCAATCAACTGGTGTACAGGTTCCTGAGCCTACTGGGCTCTATCATATCTACATTTAAAACTGTGTATGGAGTCAGCCTCCACCACATCACTGCCTAGTGCATTCCATCCGTTAACTACTCTGACACTGAAAAAGTTCCTTCTAACGTCCCTGTGGCTCATGTGGGTACTCATTTTCCACCTGTGTCCCCTTGTTCGCGTCCCACCAGTGTTGAATAGTTTATTCTTGTTTACCCGGTCGATTCCCCCGAGGATTTTGTAGGTTGTGATCATGTCTCCCCTTACTCTTCTGTCTTCCAGTGTCGTAAGGTGCATTTCCCGCAGACTTTCCTCGTAACTCATGCCTCTTAGTTCTGGGACTAGTCTAGTGGCATACCTTTGGACTTTTTCCAGCTTCGTGTTGTTTGACAAGGTACGGGCTCTTTTTATGTGTGCTTCAGGAGACAGGTTTGGTGTGATATCAACTCCTAGATCTTTCTCTCTGTCCATTTCATTAAGTACTTCATCTCCTATTCTGTATCCTGTGTCTGGCCTCCTGTTTCCACCGCCTAGTTTCATTACCTTGCATTTACTCGGGTTGATGCACGCGCGTGTGTGTGGGGCCTGGTGTGTGGTGATCAAAATGGTGATACAAATAATGTGTGTCTGGGGCCTAGTAGTTGAGTGGACAGCGCTTGGTACTCGTAATCCTATGTAGAGGCGAGTATTTAGCAGGTGGAGAGATGTGCTTGTGAGGTAGACCAGTGAGGGTACAGTAACGAGGTGTATACTTCACTCTGGGAGTGCAGCCACACCCACACTATGGGGCGCCCTGTTGTCAAACATGGACTGCTGCTTCCGTAGACTACCCACCACCGAGCTAAGAATATTTACAGCGACCGGGTTTCTTAACTTAGTTAATGTATATGTAAGGTGCGATCAAATGGTGGAAGCTTCTCTCCCAAAAATTACCAGCAGCTCTCAAACCATTGTAATGGGTGATCTTAATGCTAGACACACTAGCCTGGGTGACACCAAAACAAACGGGAATGGCAGAGTCTTTGTAAAATACTTAAGAGATAATAACATGTCCGTATTCAACTTTGACTCCTCTAACGTCACACACCTCAGGGGTGGCAGGCTTGATTATGTCATTGGTCACGGCCTCATTGATAATGCTGTCGGAGGATCAATTGTTCATGAATTAGTTAGTGATCATTTTGCCATATTCAGTTCATACACTATCAATAATGTCAAACCCCTAAGCTTTGGAAAAAAAATAATTAATATCCCTGAAAATTTACACATGCTCTTCAAATTCCGCATTTCTGAATGGTATAACACTTACTGCTTTACTACCGTCAACGCATTATATGAGGACCTGGTCACTGAAGTAACCGCTTTTTATGACAATGTTGTAAAATCCACAAGACCCAAAACAGTGAGGAAGGGACAGAGGTGGTTCACTGACTCACGCCTTAAGCCCCTGCATGACAGAGTTCTATTCCTCGCTGAGCAGTATAAAACACATAAAACAGCTGACACCATCAACATATTTCTTAAAGCCAGCCGAGAGTTTAGAGAGGTAAAGGAACAGGTGTATAACCAGCACTGGGAACAGTTTCTGCAAGGCATCAATCATGCAACATCCTCATCCCAAATGTGGAATAAAATTAAAAAGATTTCTCGTGCTAGCAGTCGTCAACTTGATCACCATTCACCTGTAGACTATGCCGACATGCTGCTTCAGCAATATGCAAGCACTGCTAGTATAAGCAGCCTGCCCCTAGATGTGCAAAACTATCTGGCTAGTACTAAAATAAATCGTAACTTCAATATTGAAATTGCCTGTAGTGAAATAGGGCCTGATGATAACTATGGCATAACCCCCTTTGAAATTAAAAATGCACTCAAGAAAGGTAAGGCTACCTCTCCTGGAGAGGATGGCATCACATACAACACCATGAGAGTACTTGCTGAGCTGCCAAATAGCCCTTTGCTAGAATTGTTTAATCAAAGTCTAAGGCAGGGTGTTTTACCTGACCGCTGGACACAGGGACTCATAATACCCATACCCAAGCCTAATTCACAAAAATTTAGACCCATTTCTCTAACGTCGTGCATGTGCAAAGTTCTTGAGAGAATTATTCTCGACAGACTAATGTTTCAAATCAAGCCCCACCTTGCCCCTAACCTGTATGGTTTCCTTCCTGGAAGAAGCACACAAACTTGCTTTGCTGAGTATTTTATCAGAGGGGGACCAAACTCTCAGGCGGCATTTATTGATCTTCAAACTGCTTTTGATACAGAAAACAGAGAAATAATCCTAGAACAACTAGCCTCTTTTGGAGTTAAGGGAAGACTGTTGACATGGCTCAGGGGGTACCTGAGTAACAGAACCGCCTCAGTCCTTTTCAAGGGGGTCAAAAGTAAACTCTGTGCACCCTTTGAGTTGGGTACACCCCAGGGTGGAGTGCTAAGTCCCACACTGTTCAATGTTCTGAAGCACAAATTAACAATTGATATTCCCACACTACCTGACGAAGCCGTCATTTGTTATGCCGATGATATATGCATTGTTGCAAATTTCTAAACTAGACTGCAAGCTCTACTTGATTCATTCGCTGCTAAAAGCATTGAATGTGGTCTTGTTATCTCTATAACTAAATCCAGAGTTCTCCATCCCAAAGAGAAAACTCAGGTCACTATAGCTTTCAAGGTCAACAACCTGAACATTGAAACGTGTGGGCAGCACAAATACCTTGGAGTTGGTATTAACAGTGACATTGTAAATGATCTACACCGTAGGTTAAAAGAAAGACTAAAACCATTGAGAACACTTACTGGTAAGAATATTGGTATCAATATTAAATATGCTAGACTATTCTATATGATGTTTGTTAGATCTCTCGTTGATTATAATGCTCTGCACTTAATTAATTTCCCCTCCTCTGTGTTGGACAAACTTGAAGTAGTACAGAATGAAGCCATGAGGATAATTCTTGGTGCCCCAAGATGCACAAGAATCATCAACATGAGGGAAGAACTGAAGCTTCCAACCATACTAGAGAGAATAATGCAAGTTAACACTACCTTTTGCCTTAAAGTCATGAGAGACCCTACATCTCCTGCATTGCTCAGAGACAAATTATTTAGTGCTGTTAACACCCTTTTGACTGGTGCCGACATACCAACTCACTCCTTTTATGATAATTGGCTGAGCAACAATGCCTACAATCTCATTAAACTTAACATTCCTTTTAAGTGCAATCTACCTGTCTCTGATATTCCTCTCTATCTGTACCCCACCATTCAAGTATCATACACACTTGAGAAAGTGTGCGACCCTCCAGGTGCACACCCTGGGAGCAGCAACTGGGACATGACCTCGCACAGTCCTGAGCACTCCAGGTGCCCACCCTGGGAGCAGCAACTGGGGCATGACCTCGCACAGTCCTGAGCACTCCAGGTGCCCACCCTGGGAGCAGCAACTGGGGCATGACCTCGCACAGTCCTGAGCACTCCAGGTGCACACCCTGGAAGCAGCAACTGGGGCATGACCTCGCACAGTCCTGAGCACTCCAGGTGCACACCCTGGGAGCAGCAACTGGGGCATGACCTCGCACAGTCCTGAGCACTCCAGGTGCACACCCTGGGAGCAGCAACTGGGGCATGACCTCGCACAGTCCTGAGCACTCCAGGTGCACACCCTGGGAGCAGCAACTGGGGCATGACCTCGCACAGTCCTGAGCACTCCAGGTGCACACCCTGGGAGCAGCAACTGGGGCATGACCTCGCACAGTCCTGAGCACTCCAGGTGCACACCCTGGGAGCAGCAACTGGGGCATGACCTCGCACAGTCCTGAGCACTCCAGGTGCACACCCTGGGAGCAGCAACTGGGGCATGACCTCGCACAGTCCTGAGCACTCCAGGTGCACACCCTGGGAGCAGCAACTGGGGCATGACCTCGCACAGTCCTGAGCACTCCAGGTGCACACCCTGGGAGCAGCAACTGGGGCATGACCTCGCACAGTCCTGAGCACTCCAGGTGCACACCCTGGGAGCAGCAACTGGGGCATGACCTCGCACAGTCCTGAGCACTCCAGGTGCACACTCTGGGAGCAGCAACTGGGGCATGACCCAGCACACTACTCAACACTCCAGGTACTCCCCTTCATATAGTCTAGGGCAGCTAGTTCTTGACACACACTGTACTCCCCTTCATATAGTCTAGGGCAGCTAGTTCTTGACACACACTGTACTCCCCTTCATATAGTCTAGGGCAGCTAGTTCTTGACACACACTGTACTACCCTTCATATAGTCTAGGGCAGCTAGTTCTTGACACACACTGCTACCCTTCATATAGTCTAGGGCAGCTAGTTCTTGACGCACACTGTACTCCCCTTCATATAGTCTAGGGCAGCTAGTTCTTGACACACACTGTACTGCCCTTCATATAGTCTAGGGCAGCTAGTTCTTGACACACACTGTACTCCCCTTCATATAGTCTAGGGCAGCTAGTTCTTGACACACACTGTACTACCCTTCATATAGTCTAGGGCAGCTAGTTCTTGACACACACTGCTACCCTTCATATAGTCTAGGGCAGCTAGTTCTTGACACACACTGTACTACCCTTCATATAGTCTAGGGCAGCTAGTTCTTGACACACACTGTACTCCCCTTCATATAGTCTAGGGCAGCTAGTTCTTGACACACACTGTACTCCCCTTCATATAGTCTAGGGCAGCTAGTTCTTGACGCACACTGTACTCCCCTTCATATAGTCTAGGGCAGCTAGTTCTTGACGCACACTGTACTGCCCATCATATAGTCTAGGGCAGCTAGTTCTTGACACACACTGTACTCCCCTTCATATAGTCTAGGGCAGCTAGTTCTTGACACACACTGTACTCCCCTTCATATAGTCTAGGGCAGCTAGTTCTTGACACACACTGTACTCCCCTTCATATAGTCTAGGGCAGCTAGTTCTTGACACACACTGTACTACCCTTCATATAGTCTAGGGCAGCTAGTTCTTGACGCACACTGTACTGCCTTTCATATAGTCTAGGGCAGCTAGTTCTTGACACACACTGTACTCCCCTTCATATAGTCTAGGGCAGCTAGTTCTTGACGCACACTGTACTCCCCTTCATATAGTCTAGGGCAGCTAGTTCTTGACACACACTGTACTCCCCTTCATATAGTCTAGGGCAGCTAGTTCTTGACACACACTGTACTCCCCTTCATATAGTCTAGGGCAGCTAGTTCTTGACGCACACTGTACTCCCCTTCATATAGTCTAGGGCAGCTAGTTCTTGACACACACTGTACTCCCCTTCATATAGTCTAGGGCAGCTAGTTCTTGACGCACACTGTACTCCCCTTCATATAGTCTAGGGCAGCTAGTTCTTGACACACACTGTACTCCCCTTCATATAGTCTAGGGCAGCTAGTTCTTGACACACACTGTACTGCCCTTCATATAGTCTAGGGCAGCTAGTTCTTGACACACACTGTACTGCCCTTCATATAGTCTAGGGCAGCTAGTTCTTGACACACACTATACTACCCTTCATATAGTCTAGGGCAGCTAGTTCTTGACACACACTGTACTGCCCTTCATATAGTCTAGGGCAGCTAGTTCTTGACACACACTATACTACCCTTCATATAGTCTAGGGCAGCTAGTTCTTGACACACACTGTACTGCCCTTCATATAGTCTAGGGCAGCTAGTTCTTGATACACACTGTACTGCCCTTCATATAGTCTAGGGCAGCTAGTTCTTGATACACACTGTACTCCCCTTCATATAGTCTAGGGCAACTAGTTCTTGACACACACTGTACTGCCCTTCATATAGTCTAGAGCAGCTAGTTCTTGACACACACTGTACTCCCCTTCATATAGTCTAGGGCAGCTAGTTCTTGACGCACACTGTACTCCCCTTCATATAGTCTAGGGCAGCTAGTTCTTGACACACACTGTACTCCCCTTCATATAGTCTAGGGCAGCTAGTTCTTGACGCACACTGTACTCCCCTTCATATAGTCTAGGGCAGCTAGTTCTTGACGCACACTGTACTCCCCTTCATATAGTCTAGGGCAGCTAGTTCTTGACACACACTGTACTGCCCTTCATATAGTCTAGGGCAGCTAGTTCTTGACGCACACTGTACTCCCCTTCATATAGTCTAGGGCAGCTAGTTCTTGACACACACTGTACTGCCCTTCATATAGTCTAGGGCAGCTAGTTCTTGACACACACTGTACTACCCTTCATATAGTCTAGGGCAGCTAGTTCTTGACACACACTGTACTGCCCTTCATATAGTCTAGGGCAGCTAGTTCTTGACACACACTGTACTCCCCTTCATATAGTCTAGAGCAGCTAGTTCTTGACACACACTGTACTCCCCTTCATATAGTCTAGGGCAGCTTGTTCTTGACACACACACTGTACTGCCCTTCATATAGTCTAGGGCAGCTAGTTCTTGACACACACTGTACTGCCCTTCATATAGTCTAGGGCAGCTAGTTCTTGACACACACTGTACTGCCCTTCATATAGTCTAGGGCAGCTTGTTCTTGACACACACACTGTACTCCCCTTCATATAGTCTAGGGCAGCTAGTTCTTGACACACACTGTACTCCCCTTCATATAGTCTAGGGCAGCTAGTTCTTGACACACACTGTACTACCCTTCATATAGTCTAGGGCAGCTAGTTCTTGACACACACTGTACTCCCCTTCATATAGTCTAGGGCAGCTAGTTCTTGACACACACTGTACTCCCCTTCATATAGTCTAGGCCAGCTAGTTCTTGACACACACTATACTACCCTTCATATAGTCTAGGGCAGCTAGTTCTTGACACACACTGTACTACCCTTCATATAGTCTAGGGCAGCTAGTTCTTGACACACACTGTACTCCCCTTCATATAGTCTAGGGCAGCTAGTTCTTGACACACACTGTACTACCCTTCATATAGTCTAGGGCAGCTAGTTCTTGACACACACTGTACTCCCCTTCATATAGTCTAGGGCAGCTAGTTCTTGACACACACTGTACTGCCCTTCATATAGTCTAGGGCAGCTTGTTCTTCACACACACACTGTACTCCCCTTCATATAGTCTAGAGCAGCTAGTTCTTGACACACACTGTACTCCCCTTCATATAGTCTAGGGCAGCTTGTTCTTGACACACACACTGTACTGCCCTTCATATAGTCTAGGGCAGCTAGTTCTTGACACACACTGTACTGCCCTTCATATAGTCTAGGGCAGCTAGTTCTTGACACACACTGTACTACCCTTCATATAGTCTAGGGCAGCTAGTTCTTGACACACACTGTACTACCCTTCATATAGACTAAGGGGTCTGATATAATAAATGAACATTTACCTAAAAAAAATTATTATAATAATAATAATAAAGCCAGACTACTGCAAGCTCTTGCTGATAAAAGCGTTGAATGTGGCCTTATTAACTCTCTGAAATAATTTAGAGCTCTTCATCCTCTCAAAAGAACAAATGTTCTCCCAGCTCTTAGTGTCAACAAGCAGAACATTCAGGGGTGTGGGGAACACACTTGGCGTAGGTCTCGTCAGGTACATTGTAAACAACCTACATCCTAGGTTAAAGGAAAAACTGGAACCATTGAAATCACTGAAATTGAAATTGGTATGAATATCATTGTTAATATGCTTAACTCAATTACATAACGTTTATTAGATCCCTATTTGATGGTCATTCCTCCCTGGTTGTTACCTGGTTGATGGGGTTCTGGGAGTTCTTCTACTCCCCAAGCCCGGCCCGAGGCCAGGCTTGACTTGTGAGAGTTTGGTCCACCAGGCTGTTGCTTGGAGCCCACATAATCACCACAGCCCGGTTAGTCACGTTTTTTTTTTTTTTTTAAAAGAAAAGTACAGTTTTCTCTTGAAGATGTCCACGGTTGTTCCGGCAATATTTCTTATGCTCGCTGGGAGGACGTTGAACAACCGCGGACCTCTGATGTTTATACAGTGTTCTCTGATTGTGCCTATGGCACCTCTGCTCTTCACTGGTTCTATTCTGCATTTTCTTCCATATCGTTCACTCCAGTACGTTGTTATTTTACTGTGTAGATTTGGGACCTGGCCCTCCAGTATCTTCCACGTGTATATTATTTGGTATCTCTCTCGTCTCCTTTCTAGAGAGTACATTTGGAGAGCTTTGAGACGATCCCAATAATTTAGGTGCTTTATCTCGTCTATGCGTGCCATATATGTTCTCTGTATTCCCTCTATTTCAGCAATCTCTCCTGCTCTGAAGGGGGAAGTGAGTACTGAGCAGTACTCAAGACGGGACAACACAATTGACTTAAGAGTACAACCATTGTGATGGGATCCCTGGATTTGAAAGTTCTCGTAATCTATCCGACCATTTTTCTGGCTGACGCAATATTGGCTTGATTATGCTCCCTAAACGTTAGGTCGTCAGACATCATTATTCCCAAATCCTTGACATGATGTTTTCCTGCTATGGGCACATTTGATTGTGTTTTGTACCCTGTATTATGTTTAAGGTTCTCATTTTTGCCGTACCTGAGTACCTGGAATTTATCACTGTTAAACATCACGTTATTTTCTGTTGCCCAATCGAAAACTTTATTAATATCTGCTTGTTGTTTTTCAATGTCTTCAGCCGAGGCAATTTTCATACTGATTTTTGTGTCATCTGCAATGGATGATACGAAGCTGTGATTTGTATTTGAGTCTATATGAGAATAAGGAACAGCAGCGGTGCAAGGACTGTACCCTGAGGTACAGAGCTTTTAACTGCGCTTGGACTCGATTATATATGGTTGACTGTTACTCTTTGTGTTCTGTTTGACAGAAAACTGAGTATGCAGCGTGCTACTCTAAGAGTTATTCCAATTGACCTCATTTTGTGTGCTATCACTCCATGGTCACATTTATTGAATGCCACGACGTGTACCACAACACTACGACAGGTCCAGAGGCTCTCAAGGTCCAGAGGCTCTCAAGGTCCAGAGGCTCTCAAGGTCCAGAGGCTCTCAAGGTCCAGAGGCTCTCAAGGTCCAGAGGCTCTCAAGGTCCAGAGGCTCTCAAGGTCCAGAGGCTCTCAAGGTCCAGAGGCTCTCAAGGTCCAGAGGCTCTCTAGGTCCAGAGGCTCTCAAGGTCCAGAGGCTCTCAAGGTCCAGAGGCTCTCAAGGTCCAGAGGCTCTCAAGGTCCAGAGGTGATCCTTGTGGGTGTGCTGACATGGCTTAATGATGGAGGAAGAGTCACACTTATTAGTATGAGAAAGCCAGTATATATATGACTTGAGACATGGAGACACGTTTGATAATGGAAGACTACTACACTGGGGAGAAGTAAGGGTAAAGGGAAGATGGAAGGGAGGACAGGTGGCATTATACACAACCATTACATGTTAACACAACATGTGAAGTGTGAGGGAGGTGAGAGAGAAGCCTGTAGGATCAATACCCCAGACACCACGGTCCATCTTGTGGACATCTGCAGCCCTCCAAGCCAATACTGCACACACACACACGTCACACACACACCAGTCACACACACACACACACACACACACAAACACACACATGGAGATTCACTCACCTATTGTGTTAGCAGATTGTGCAAGGTATTGAGGAGCGCCTTTTTGGCTAGATTGTTACTGCAATGACTAGAAGGGGTTCAAGGTCAATCACCAGCAGGGATGAGGAGGAGGACAGATTTATAGACAAATTAATAGGGAAATTTGTAGAGAGAAGGAGTGATTGGTTGGAGGATCTAATCCAGGGGATTAAAAGTGAGGTATTTCAGCAAATACAGGATGCGGTAGAGAGGCAGAAACAAGAACTTATGCTCTATGTTCAGGAAGAGATTAGGAAGGGAAGAGAGGACTGGGAGAGGGAATGTGCTCGTATCACAAACGAATTAGGAAGGATTAGCAGCATGGCTAAGGATAGAGGATTAGTGGGGGATGGGTTAGTGACTGCGGTTGGGATGGGGAATCCCCAGGGGACAGGCTACCAGCATGACAATGAATTACTGAGGAGACGGTCTATTATAATACATGGATTATTCGAATCTAGGGCACCAACAAGACAAGAGAGAATAGAAACAGAAAAATACGAATTGCACGAGATATTGAGGTGTATTGGAGCAGGAATGGCAGAACGCGAGGTGGATATCAATCGACGGGTTGGACCTTACAATTGTACCAAGAATAGACCTGTTCTGGTGCAATTCTCCAATGAGGAGGCAGTGGAGTACATAATGAGGAGCAAGCATTTACTCAGAGGAAGTGAAACCCATTACAATGTGTTTATAGAGAGGTTTATGACGAAAGATGAGCAAACAGCCCACAAAAATAGATGGCAACAACGACACCGAACTAGCCTCTCAGGTAGTCTCACATCCCAGGTCACCTCCCAGGTCACCTCCCAGGTCACCTCCCAGGTCGCATCCTCCCCAACTCAGCCCTCCTATACATCCCCCCTGCCTCAGCCTCTCAAAACCCCCCTGTCCCTTCCACATTTGCACCTCCACAACGATTCCCCTGCCCCTGCTACATCACACTTGTCAGCGACCCCAGTGGGTCAAGCCATGCCCTCCCCAAACCCACCTTCCCATCCCCCCTCCCCAAATACCCCTTCCCACTCCCCTGCCCCTTTTACCCCATTGACTTCAATTCCATCTACTCCATCCCAGCTTCCACTGCACCCCTCTTCCACTCACCCCCAAACCCCACCCAACCCTCACCCCTCCTATGCACCTCCAGCCCACATTTAACCCCCTCACCTTGTGACCCCCTAACACCTTCCCCCATCTCCCTCTTCCCCTCTTCTACCCCAAAACCCCCACCTACCCCCGATTCCCCCCTAACTAATATACCCTCTCTTCCACTCCCAGCACCCATGCTCCATTCTCATCTCAGCTCTCCGCCCTCAGTATCCCTCTTCCCCCCAACCTCTCAACCTCTATCTGACTCTCAGTCTCATTCTATTTCTCAACCCCCCTATGCTATTCAGACCCCTAACTTTCAGACCCATTATGCCCTTCCTACCCCCCTAGATGCCCAGACCCCATTCGCCTACCAGGCACTCCCAGGCACCCCCCTAGCACCCCCCCCACTCACTCCCACAGCCCCCACTTGCCCCCCAGACACCCCTCAGTTCCCCCCAGACCCCTGGTGAAAGGGGGAACTCTGACACCCGAGTTTCCAAGAAGAGTCTCAAGGTTTGGTACACCAATGCTGATGGGGTAGCCAATAAAGCAGAAGAGATAAAAGAAAGAGTTAGTGAGGCAGACCCAGACATAGTGGCAATAGTGGAAACTAAAATAAATGGCATGATCTCGGATGCAATCTTTCCAGAGGGGTACCAGGTGATAAGAAAAGAAAGGACACAGAGACAGGGAGGAGGAGTGGCACTACTAATTAAGCAGAAATGGAAGTTTGATGAGCTGGAAAATCCGGGTACCAATGAAAGCACAAGCTTCATACATGGAACTCTGACAGTGGATGGGAAGAAGATTGTAATCTTGATACTCTACAATCCCCCACCAAACAGTAGAAGGCCCAGGCAGGAGTACGAGGACAGCAACAAGACATGTATGAATGAACTGCAGAGGGCAGCAACTTTAGCGCATAGAATGAGAGCGAAGCTGTTGGTCATGGGGGACCTAAATCACGGAGAGATAGATTGGGAAACGAGGAATCCCCATGGCGGGGAGGAGACCTGGGGAGCGAAGCTGGTAGACGTTATTGACAGGAATTTCCTAACACAGCATGTGAAAGAAGATACTAGGGAAAGAGGAGGGGATACGCCCAGCCTATTAGATCTCATTATCACTCAGAATGTAGAAGACATCGAGCAGTTGGAACATGAAATACCACTAGGAGCTAGTGACCATTGTGTCCTAGTCTTTGACTACATGATGGAGCTTAAAATTGTGACCAAAGGACAAGAGGTCCGGGAAGGGAGACTTGATTACAGAAAAGGGGACTACAGAAGGATAAGGGACTACCTGGGAGAAGTGCAGTGGGAGGAAGAACTTAGAGGAAAAACAGTGCAAGGTATGATGAACCAAGTCATATTGAAATGCAAGGAGGCTGAAGATAGATTTATTCCAACCATAAAGGAAAAAAGCAGGAGGGAATATAATAACCCATGGTTTAATAGACAGTGTCAGGAAGCAAAGGTGAGAAGCAGGAGGGAGTGGAGGAAGTACAGAAGACAAAGGACAGAGGACAACAGGATTAGATGTAACAGAGCTAGGAATGATTACATTAACATAAGACGAGTGTCGGAAAGAAATTATGAGAACGATATTGCAGTCAAAGCGAAAAAGCAACCAAAATTACTACATAGCCATATAAGAAGGAAGATGTCGGTAAATGACCAAGTGACAAGACTGAGGAAAACAGAAGGGGCATATACAGAAAGCGACAAGGAAATCTGCGAGGTACTGAATGCAAAATTCCATGGAGTGTTCACAACCGAGCCTGAGCAGCTCCCATTGTTAGAAGAGATTACCCAAGATGAAAGACTATCAGATATAGAGGTGACAGCAGAGGATGTAATGAAACAGTTGACAACACTGGATGCAAATAAAGCTGTTGGACCAGACAAAGTATCACCGTGGATACTTAAAGAGGCAGCGCAGGCTCTCAGCGTGCCTCTGGCAATGATCTTTAATGAGTCACTTATGTCGGGAGAATTGCCCAGTTGCTGGAAGGAGGCAAATGTCGTACCGATTTTCAAAAAGGGTGATAGGGAGGAGGCACTTAACTACAGACCCGTATCACTGACAAGCATCCCCTGCAAAATACTTGAAAGAATAATTAGGCTAAGACTTGTTGAGCACCTGGAGAGCATTGGGTTTGTAAACAAGCACCAACATGGGTTCTGGACAGGGAAATCATGCCTAACAAACCTTTTAGAATTCTATGATAAAGTAACAAGGATAAGGCAGGACAGAGAAGGCTGGGCAGACTGCATATTTCTTGACTGCCAAAAGGCCTTTGATACGGTACCGCACATGAGACTGCTATACAAACTTGAGAGGCAGGCAGGAGTAAGCGGAAAGGCCCTAGTATGGGTGAAGAACTACCTAACAGGAAGGAGCCAGAGGGTAATGGTAAGGGGCGAAAAGTCGGACTGGCGAACAGTAACAAGTGGAGTACCTCAAGGATCGGTGCTGGGACCAATCCTCTTTCTAATTTACGTAAATGATATGTTTACAGGAGTGGAATCATACATGTCAATGTTTGCAGATGACGCAAAATTAATGAGAAGAGTTGTGACAGACGAGGATTGTAGGATCCTCCAAGAGGACTTAAACAGGCTGCAGAGATGGTCAGGGAAATGGCTACTGGAGTTTAACACCAGTAAATGTAAAGTTATGGAAATGGGATCAGGTGACAGGAGACCAAAGGGACAGTACACAATGAAGGGGAACAGCCTACCTGTAACGATTCGAGAAAGAGACCTGGGAGTGGATGTGACACCTAATCTAACTCCTGAGGCACATATAAATAGGATAACGACAGCAGCGTACTCTACACTGGCGAAAATTAGAACTTCATTCAGAAACCTAAATGAGGAAGCTTTTAGGGCGCTTTACACTGCCTACGTGAGACCCGTCTTAGAGTATGCCGCGCCATCATGGAGCCCCCACCTGAAGAAACACATAAAGAAACTGGAGAAAGTTCAGAGGTTTGCGACGAGGCTTGTCCCAGAGCTACGAGGGATGGGATATGAAGAGCGGCTGAAGGAACTGAACCTTACGACACTAGAGAAAAGAAGGGAGAGAAGAGATATGATAGGGACATATAAAATACTCAGGGGAATTGACAAAGTGGAAATAGATGAAATGTTCACACGTAATAATAACAGAACGAGGGGACATGGGTGGAAACTGGAAACTCAGATGAGTCACAGAGATGTTAGGAAGTTTTCTTTTAGCGTGAGAGTAGTAGAAAAATGGAATGCACTTGGGGAACAGGTTGTGGAAGCAAATACTATTCATACTTTTAAAACTAGGTATGATAGGGAAATGGGACAGGAGTCATTGCTGTAAACAACCGATAGCTAGAAAGGCGGGATCCAAGAGTCAATGCTCGATCCTGCAAGCACATATAGGTGAGTACATATAGGTGAGTACACACACACACACACCCGTCTCACACACTCCCGTCACACACACACACACACACACACACACCCGTCTCACACACTCCCGTCACACACACACACTCCCGTCACACACACCCGTCACACACACACTCCCGTCACACACACACTCCCGTCACACACACACTCCCGTCACACACACACACTCCCGTCACACACACACACACACCCGTCTCACACACTCCCGTCACACACACACTCCCGTCACACACACACTCCCGTCACACACACACACACCCGTCACACACACACACACCCGTCACACACACACACACCCGTCACACACACACACACCCGTCACACACACACACACACACACACACACACACACACACACACACACACACACACACACACACACCCGTCACACCCGTCACACACACACACACACACACACACACACACACACACACACACACACACACACACACACACACACACACACATAACATCAGCGGCATATGCCAGGCTGGCCAACATACGAACGGCATTCAGAAACTTGTGTAAAGAATCATTCAGAACTTTGTATACCACATATGTCAGGCCAATCCTGGAGTATGCAGCCCCAGCATGGAGTTCATATCTAGTCAAGGATAAGACTAAACTGGAAAAGGTTCAAAGGTTTGCCACCAGACTAGTACCCGAGCTGAGGGGAATGAGCTACGAGGAGAGACTACGGGAATTAAACCTCACTTCGCTGGAAGACAGAAGAGTTAGGGGGGACATGATCACCACATTCAAGATTCTGAAGGGGATTGATAGGGTAGATAAAGACAGTCTATTTACCACAAGGGGAACACGCACAAGGGGACACAGGTGGAAACCGAGTGCCCAAATGAGCCACAGAGATATTAGAAAGAACTTTTTTAGTGTCAGAGTGGTTGACAAATGGAATGCATTAGGGGGTGATGTGGTGGAGGCTGACTCCATACACAGTTTCAAGTGTAGATATGACAGAGCGCGATAGGCTCAGGAATCTGTACATCTGTTGATTGACGGTTGAGAGGCGGGACCAAAGAGCCAGAGCTCAACCCCCGCAAACACAACTAGGTGAGTACAACTAGGTGAGTACACTCACACCTCAAGGTGCTGGTCCCACCCCGCCTCCACAAACGTCTACCACCAATAAATACACCCCAACCACGACTCATTCTTCGACTTACATGCCCCTTAACAACGAGGTCATTGGCGCCCGTGTTATGTCCCACTACCCCAGTGGTCACCACCAACCACCCCTGGTGCTTGTCCTCGTCACCACCAACCACCCCTGGTGCTTGTCCTCGTCACCACCAACCACCCCGGGTGCTTGTCCTCGTCACCACCAACCACCCCTGGTGCTTGTCCTCGTCACCACCAACCACCCCTGGTGCTTGTCCTCGTCACCACCAACCACCCCTGGTGCTTGTCCTCGTCACCACCAACCACCCCTGGTGCTTGTCCTCGTCACCACCAACCACCCCTGGTGCTTGTCCTCGTCACCACCAACCACCCCTGGTGCTTGTCCTCGTCACCACCAACCACCCCTGGTGCTTGTCCTCGTCACCACCAACCACCCCTGGTGCTTGTCCTCGTCACCACCAACCACCCCTCACCACCAACCACCCCTGGTGCTTGTCCTCCTCACCACCAACCACCCCTGGTGCTTGTCCTCGTCACCACCAACCCCTGGTGCTTGTCCTCGTCACCCCTGGTGCTTGTCCTCGTCACCACCAACCACCCCTGGTGCTTGTCCTCGTCACCACCAACGACCCCTGGTGCTTGTCCTCGTCACCACCAACCACCCCTGGTGCTTGTCCTCGTCACCACCAACCAGCCCTGGTGCTTGTCCTCGTCACCACCACCCCTGGTGCTTGTCCTCGTCACCACCAACCACCCCTGGTGCTTGTCCTCGTCACCACCAACCACCCCTGGTGCTTGTCCTCGTCACCACCAACCACCCCTGGTGCTTGTCCTCGTCACCACCAACCACCCCTGGTGCTTGTCCTCGTCACCACCAACCATCCCTGGTGCTTGTCCTCGTCACCACCAACCACCCCTGGTGCTTGTCCTCGTCACCACCAACCACCCCTGGTGCTTGTCCTCCCCACGGGACTGAAAGGTCTGTCTCCTCAACAAGCGGGCACTATTAACTCCTAACTCGTTTTACCAGTTGCCTCCCTCAACTGAATGATGTGTGTAACAAGTAAGCAGTTAAAGGATAGTATTACAAAGAACTTGTCTGTTTAAAGAGATAATTGATGTCACTTTTGCTGACGCCAAGTTCAGGATCAAAGCCAGTTATAGACGCCACACATCCGGCTTCAGGATTTTGATGTCATATAAACCAGTTACGAGAGCCTGCTCTCGTCAATATATTTTGGAGAGAGTGATGTGGTGTGAGGTCACCAGTTTCATGGAGGCCAGTGACCTCCACAGCAACCTCAGCGTCGTCGGCAAACGCTTCGCCAGGGTCGTCTTGGTCAGGCTCCAGATTCTTACTAAAAGAGTGTAGCCTGAGTCACAGTGTGGTTTCTGAGCCGAGAGGTCGACCACTGACATGGTGTTCTCCCTGAGACAGCTTCAAGAAAAGTGCTGGGAGCAGAGACGAGGCCTGTACATCGCCTTCATTAACCGTATAAAGGGGAAGCCTTATAAAGGGCTTCGACCTCGTGAACAGGGGCGGAGTCTTCAAGATCTTGACCAAAATAGACTGCCCACCCACCCTACTCAGCATGATACAATCGTTCCACAAGGACGTGAAGGGGACAGTCGTGTACGACGGCTCAACTTCTGAACCATTCAACATCAACAGTGGTGTTAAACAGGGGTGTGTCCTTGCTCCAGCCCTGTTCGGCATAAACATTGTGATCCTCGTCAAGCGTGCCTTTGGAACAACCACAGAGGGCATCTATCTCAGTACAAGATCTGGTGGAAAGTTCTTCAATCTATCCAGACTCCGAGCAAAGACGAAAGTGCAGATGAGGATCCTCAGGGACTGCCTCTTAACGGCCTGACAGTCTGAAGAGGACACAGGTGATGGGACAAGATGTCAATGAGTTAACCTGTATAAACATCACAGACTGCATGCTGGAGGCAGTCCACGAGTTTGTGTACCTGGGCTCCACAATCTCAGACACCCTCTCCCTGGACACTGAGCTCAACAGGCGTATCAGGAAGGCCGCAACAACACTGGCCAGGCTCACAAAGCGCGTTTGGGCAAAAGTCAAACTGACAGAACACACCAAGGCACAAGTTTGCATGGCATGTGTGGTGAGTACACTTCTCTACAGCTGGGAATCCTGGACTCTGCACGCTCGCCAGGAGAGACGGCTCAATACCTTTCACATGCCTGGATCTCCCAGGAGATGCAAAGTGCGGAAGGGACTCCAGCAATTTGAGAGGGCTAACTGAACAGGCAGGCAGAGGAAGAGAGACTTCAGAGGATGTCTCGACCACTGACGGACGCAGCCGCTTTGGCGTTTATCTGCACTCGCTGCGGTCCAGAAGGTCCATTCGCTGAAGTTCAGCTGCTGAAGTTCATAAATGGCCTCCTATTAGAGTCAAACTCAATATTTGGGGCATTCACGGAAACTCATACGACAGATTACATGGATAGTGAAATCTGGATTCCAAATTATAATTTATATAGATGCGATAGAGAAACTAGGTCAAATGGAGGAGTAGGTCTGTATATTAAAGAGGACCTGGTATGCACAGAACTACTAAACTCAATCAATAAGGTGGTAGAGGTACTTGGAATTATGATAGAAAAAATAAACCTAATTATTATTCTAATATATAAACCGCCATATACAACGGTTGAGGAATTCACAGAGCAGATGCACAAAATAGAGAACATCCTTGATAACCTAGCAAACCCAGCTCCAGATAGTATCTTCCTTGGAGATTTCAATTTACCGAGTCTAAGATGGAGAACGGCAAACACAAATATCATAGCAGGGAATGACCCGGGAAATAACCAACCACAGGTCAGAGAACTTTTAAGATTCTGTGACAAATTCTCGCTCAATCAACAGATTACAGAACCAATTAGGAACGAAAACACACTAGACTTGTTATTCACAAACAATGATGAACTAATCAAAGACATTGCAATCTCAGATACTACATACTCAGATACTCAGACCATAAGCTCATTGAAGTGCGAACTAGCCTAAATAACGGTAGTAGGTCTAAGAAACCCAACAAGCGAGAAGGAGTATTCAATCAATTCAATTTCAACAATAAGAGGATCGACTGGGAACAAATAAATGTAGACCTTGCAACCATTCAATGGGAGACGGTCTTAAGCGACAAAACTCCCACACAGGGAATAGCTCAACTGACAGCTGAAGCTTACAAGGTCTGCTTGAAGCACGTGCCTGTGAGGAGGGGCAGAAAGAGGACCACTCTAGAAAGAGAACGCAGACGACTGTACAGAAGGAAAAAAATAACGCAAATGCTTCGGCAGACACAACTATCACAAGCAAGGAAAACAAGCCTAAGCAGGGAGATCGAAGAAATAGAACAAACGTTGAAGCGATCATATGAGTCGGAGGAAATGGAATTGGAACAGAAAGCTATACACGAGATAAAGAAAAATCCAAAATATTTTTTCATATACGCAAAATTCAAATAAAAAAACCTCCACCAGTATTGGACCTGTAATTACAAATGAAGGTACGTACACAGAGGACAACAAAGAGATTAGTGAAATTCTAAGAAGTCAGTATGATGCTATGTTTAGCACACCAATAAACAACATGAAAGTTGATGACCCAGACAGCTTCTTTATGAATGACATTCAAGCTGCAGATAATATAACGGATATTAACACAAACTCAGAAGACTTGAAAGATAAATTGACAATATGCCTATGCACTCAGCCCCTGGTCCTGACTCGTGGAATTCAATATTCATAAAGAAATGTAAAGTACCAGTAGCGAGAGCACTCAGCGTAATATGGAGAAAGAGCCTAGATACAGGGGAGATACCAGCAGCACTTAAATCTGCAGATATAGCTCCTCTGTACAAGGGGGGGGGGGAGTAAAGCCTTGGCAAAAAATTATAGGCCAGCTGCACTAACATCACACATAATAAAAGTTTTTGAAACTGATTAAGAATCAAATTTTTAGTTTTATGGAAAATAATGAGCTACACAACCCAGGACAACATGGATTTAGAGCGGGAAGATCCTATCAGTCATAGTTACTCAACCACTATGACAAAATCACAGAAGCTCTAGAAGAAAAGCAAAATGCAGATGTTGTATACACAGACTTTGCAAAGGCATTTGACAAATGTGACCATGGGGTGATAGCACACAAAATGAGGTCAATGGGAATAACTGGTAAAGTAGAACGCTGGATACTCAATTTCCTGTAACACAGAGTAACAGTCAATCAAATAAAATCGAGTCCAAGCGCAGTTAAAAGCTCTGTACCTCAGGGTACAGTCCTTGCACCACTGCTGTTCCTTATTCTCATATCAGATATAGACGAACATACAAGTCACAGCTTCGTATCATCCTTTGCAGATGACACAAAAATCAGCATGAAAATTACCTCTTCTGAAGTCATTGAAAAACTACAAGCAGATATTAATAAAGTTTTCGACTGGGCATCAGAAAATAACATGATGTTTAACAGTGATAAATTCCAGGTACTCAGGTACGGTAAAAATGAGGACCTTAAACATAATACAGAGTACAAAACACAATCAAATGTACCCATAGTAGGAAAACAGCATGTAAAGGATTTGGGAATAATAATGTCTGACGACCTAACGTTTAGGGAGCATAACCAAGCCAATATTGCGTCAGCCAGAAAAATGATAGGATGGATTACGAGAACTTTCAAATCCAGGGATCCCATCACAATGGTTGTACTCTTCAAGTCACTTGTGTTGTCCCGTCTTGAGTACTGCTCAGTACTCACTTCCTCCTTCAGAGCAGGAGAGATTGCTGAAATAGAGGGAATACAGAGAACATATACGACACGCATAGACGAGATAAAGCACCTAAATTATTGGGATCGTCTCAAAGCTCTCCAAATGTACTCACTAGAAAGACGACGAGGTATCAAATAATATACACGTGGAAAATACTGGAGGGCCAGGTCCCAAATCTACACAGTAAAATAACAACGTACTGGAGTGAACGATATGGAAGAAAATACAGGATTGAACCAGTGAAGAGCAGAGGTGCCATAGGCACAATCAGAGAACACTGTATAAACATCAGAGGTCCGCGGTTGTTCAACACCCTCCCAGCGAGCATAAGAAATATGCCGGAACAACTGTGCATATCTTCAAGAGAAAACTAGATAGTTTTCTCCAAGGAAAGCCGGATCAACCAGGCTGTGGTGGGTATGTGGGCCTGCGGGCCGCTCCAAGCAACAGCCTGCTGGACCAAACTCTCACAAGTCAAGCCTGGCCTCGGGCCGGGCTTGGGGAGTAGAAGAACTCCCAGAACACCATCAACCAGGTATGTAGCGGAGAATGACATTAAATATATCAGAGCTATGGAGAGCAGTTCTCGGGACTCATTTTTCACAAGCAACCAAGTGTGATGACTTTACCTCGGAGAGGCCTGACCTCGGAGAGGCCTGACCTCTGTGAGGCCTGACCTCGGTGAGGCCTGACCTCGGTGAGGCCTGACCTCGGTGAGGCCTGACCTCGGTGAGGCCTGACCTCGGTGAGGCCTGACCTCGGTGAGGCCTGACCTCGGTGAGGCCTGACCTCGGTGAGGCCTGACCTCGGTGAGGCCTGACCTCGGTGAGGCCTGACCTCGGTGAGGCCTGACCTCGGTGAGGCCTGACCTCGGTGAGGCCTGACCTCGGTGAGGCCTGACCTCGGTGAGGCCTGACCTCGGTGAGGCCTGACCTCGGTGAGGAGTCTCACGCCAAATTTAACAAAACTGTTTTGTTAATTTACTGTCAAATCTTTTACTTTTGTATATCTATATGAAATGAATTACTAATTCACTTGTTATTGGCCTCAAGAAGAGGACAAATATCCCTAAATTTTGTCTTCAAACTATACAAGTGTTGAATGAAATTATTTCTTATTTCTTGAGAGAGGTCATATTACAAACTGCAAGAAAGTCAGTGTTGGAGAAGCACTCACCAGCCTGCGAGTGTTTCGGCCGCCGGTCTAATATCATGATCATGGCCTCCATGTTACCTAGCAGTAAATAGGTACCTGGATGTTAGTCAGCTGTCACGGGCTGCTTCCTGGGGGTGGAGGCCTGGTCGAGGACCGGGCCGCGGGGACACTAAAGCCCCGAAATCATCTCAAGATAACCTCCACTTTATCTTCAACTTGGAACAGTTACAACTCTTCCTCATTGGCTCAAAATTAGACCATTCAAATATGTTAAAATGTCATATAAGCCGCCGTACCAGCCACGATAAGTTACTAAATGACAAACTTCCAAGGAAGGGTTTATTATGAAGAAAAATGCTATTCCATCAAGCAACTCGAAATTGTGGGAAAGTATTTTACCGCAATGCAACCAGCGCACTTGTGACTACAACAACAGTTGTCCACAGGCACTGACCATCTCCTCACAACAGTTGTCCACGGGCACTGACCATCTCCTCACAACAGTTGTCCACGGGCACTGACCATCTCCTCACAACAGTTGTCCATGGGCACTGTCCGCCTCCTTACTTAAGTCTCTGAATGAAGTTCTAATTTTCGCCAGTGTAGAGTACGCTGCTGTCGTTATCCTATTTATATGTGCCTCAGGAGATAGATTAGGCGTTACGTCCAAGCCCAGGTCTCTTTCTCGAATCGTCACAGGTAGGCAGTTCCCCTTCATTGTGTACTGTCCCTTTGGTCTCCTGTCATCTAATCCCATTTCCATAACATTACATTTGCTCGTGTTGAACTCCAGTAGTCATTTCTCTGACCATTTCTGCAACCTGTTCAAGTCCTCTTGGAGGATCCTACAATCCTCATCTGTCACAACTCTTCTCATTAATTTTGCGTCAACCGGCGAACATCGACATATAGGACTCTGTTCCTTGAGGTACTCCACTCGTTACTGTTCGCCAGTCCGACTTCACGTTCAATACCTTGAGGTTACCTTGAGGTTACCTTGAGGTGCTTCCGGGGCTTAGCGTCCCCGCAGTCCAATCGTCAACCAGGCCTCCTGGTTGCTGGACTGGTCAACCAAGTTGTTGGACGCGGCTGCTCGCAGCCCGACGTACGAATCACAGCCTGGTTGATCAGGTATCCTTTGGAGGCGTTTATCCAGTTCTCTCTTCCACACTGTGAGGGGTCGGCCAGTTATGCCCCTTATGTGTAGTGGAAGCGTGTTGAACAGTCTCGGGCCTCTGATGTTGATAGTTCTCTCTTGAACACTGTGAGGGGTCGGCCAGTTATGTCCCTTATGTGTAGTGGAAGCATGTTGAACAGTCTCGGGCCTCTGATGTTGATAGAGTTCTCTCTCAGAGTACCTGTTGCACCTCTGCTCTTCAACGGGGGTATTGTGCACATCCTGCCATGCCTTCTGGTCTCATGTGGTGTTATTTCTGTGTGCAGGTTTGGGACCAGCCCCTCTAATATTTTCCATGTATAAATTATTATGTATCTCTCCCGCCTGCGCCCAAGAGAATATAGATTTAGGCTCTTTAGTCGGTTCCAGTAGTTTAGATGTTTTACTGAGTGGATTCTAGCAGTAAAGGATCTCTGCACGTTCTCCAGGTCAGCAATTTCTCCAGCAGTGAAAGGGGCTGTCATTGTGCAGCAGTACTCCACTCTAGAGAGCACAAGCGTCTTGAAAAGTATCATCATCGGTATAGCATCTCTAGTGTGAAAAGTTCTTGTTATCCAACCTGTCTTTGTTCTTGCAGTTGTGACGGCTACTTTATTGTGTTCTTTACAGGTAAGGTCTTCCGACATGAGTACACCCAGATCCTTTACATTGCCTTTTCGTTCTATGTTATGATTTGCCTGAGTTTTGTACGTGGTTTCCGTTTTTTTCAGAGGACAACAAAGAGATTAGTGAAATTCTAAGAAGCCAATATGAGGCTATGTTTAGCACACCAATAAACAACATGAAAGTTGATGACCCAGATAGCTTCTTTATGAATGACATTCAAGCTGCAGATAATATAACGGATATTACCACAAACTCGGAATACTTTGAAAGAGAAATTGATAATATGCCTGTGCACTCAGCTCCTGGGCCTGACTCATGGAATTCAATATTCATAAAGAAATGTAAAGTACCAGTAGCGAGAGCACTCAGCGTAATATGGAGAAAGAGCCTGGATACAGGGGAGATACCAGCACCACTTAAATCTGCAGATATAGCTCCGTTGCACAAGGGGGGGAGTGAAGCCTTGGCAAAAAATTATAGGCCAGTTGCACTAACATCACACATAATAAAAGTGTTTGAAAGAGTGATTAGGAATCAAATTTCTAGTTTTATGGAAAACAATGAATTGCACAATCCAGGACAACATGGATTTAGAGCGGGAAGATCCTGTCTGTCACAGTTACTCAACCACTATGACAAAATCACAGAAGCCATAGAAGAAAAGCAAAATGCAGATGTTGTATACACAGACTTTGCAAAGGCGTTCGACAAATGTGACCATGGGGTGATAGCTAACAAAATGAGGTCAATGGGAATAACTGGAAAAGTAGGACGCTGGATACTCAATTTCCTGTCGAACAGAACACAAAGAGTAACAGTCAATCAGATAAAATCGAGTCCAAGCGATGTTAAAAGCTCTGTACCTCAAGGTACAGTCCTTGCACCACTGCTGTTCCTTATTCTCATATCTGATATAGACAAAAATACACGCCACAGCTTCGTGTCGTCCTTTGCAGATGACACAAAAATCAGCATGAAAATTACCTCTGCTGAAGACATTGAAAAACTACAAGCAGATGTCAACAAAGTTTTTGATTGGGCAGCAGAAAATAACATGATGTTTAACAGTGATAAATTTCAGGTACTCAGGTACGGCAAAAATGAGGATCTGAAACATAATACAGGGTACAAAACACAATCGAATCTTCCCATAGTAGAAAAACAGCATGTCAAGGATTTGGGAATAATGATGTCCGACGATCTAACGTTTAGGGAGCATAACCAAGCAAATATCGCGTCAGCCAGAAAAATGATCGGATGGATTACGAGAACTTTCAAATCCAGGGATCCCATCACAATGGTTGTACTTTTCAAGTCACTTGTGCTGTCCTGTCTCGAGTACTGCTCAGTACTCACTTCCCCCTTCAGAGCAGGAGAGATTGCTGAAATAGAGGGAATACAGAGAACATATACGGCACGCATAGACGAGATAAAACACCTAAATTATTGGGATCGCCTCAAAGCTCTCCAAATGTACTCTCTAGAAAGGAGACGAGAGAGATACCAAATAATATACACCTGGAAAATACTGGAGGGTCAGGTCCCAAATCTACACAGTAAAATAACAACGTACTGGAGTGAACGATATGGAAGAAAATGCAAGATTGAACCTGTGAAGAGCAGAGGTGCCATAGGCACAATCAGAGAGCACTGTATAAACATCAGGGGTCCGCGGTTGTTCAACGTCCTCCCAGCGAGCATAAGAAATATTGCCTGAACAACAGTGGACATCTTCAAGAGAAAACTGGACGGTTTTCTAAGAGAAGTTCCGGATCAGCCGGGCTGTGGTGGGTACGTGGCCCTGCGGGCCGCTCCAAGCAACAGCCTGGTGGACCAAACTCTCACAAGTCGAGCCTGGCCTCGGGCCGGGCTTGGGGAGTAGAAGAACTCCCAGAACCCCATCAACCAGGTATCAACCAGGTATCAACCAGGTTATATTTTCATTTTTTCTATAGCGCATGAGCTGGAACTTATCTTCGTTAAACACCATATTATTTTCTGTAGCCCATAGAAAGACCTGATCTACATCTGACTGGATGTTTGCCGTGTCCTCTATGTTGCCTACTCATGAAGATCCTAGTGTCGTCTGTAAAGGATGATACAGTGCTATAGGTTGTGTTCTTGTCTATGTCCGATATGAGGATGAGAAAAAGTACTGGAGCAAGCACAGCACCCTGGGGGACTGAGCTCTTCACGGTTGATGGACCAGATTTTATTTTGTTGACTGTAACACATTGGGTTCTGTTAGTCAGGAAATTGTAGATCCATCTGCCTATTTTTCCGGTAATTCCTTTTGAACGCATTTTATGTGCAATAACACCATGGTCACATTTATCAAAAGCTTTTGCGAAATCTGTGTAAATTACATCAGCATTTTGTTTGTCTTCCATAGCATCTAATATCAGATACCACATACTCAGATCACAAGCTCATTGAAGTGCAAACGACCATCAATACTCAGAATAGACCTAAAACGTTGATCAAGCGAGAATTCAGTAAATTCAATTTTAATATTAAAAGGATAGACTGGGAGAAAATAAACAGGGAACTTACAAACATTCCATGGGAAAATGTTCTAAGTATTACAAGTCCTACAGAAGGAATTGAAAAACTGACTTCGGAAGCTTATCAAGTCTGTCTGAAACATGTTACTTTGAGGAAAGCCAGAAAAAGGTCCAACGTAGAAAGAGAACGCAAACGACACTATAGAAGAAGGGAAAAATAACGGAAATGCTTAATCAGACACGACTTTCCCGTCAAAATAACTGTATTAGCTAGATTCTTCCATTTCAGGTGCCGTAGGTCCCCAAGCAGGATGATGTTCAGAGCTGGATTTGTGAGGTTTTCCAAGCAGTGCTCTATTTTCATTAGTTGGTCTTTAAACTGCTGAGGGTGTAACACGGGTTGGGGTTTCTCTCTACTTGTCTTTCCTCCTTTTCCCCCTCTACCCGTATTCTTACTTTTTATTCTCTACAAGGGACTCCAAAACTTTTACCAAAGCCAACTCCACACCACGTGGGCCTAAGACGATTGACCGACTTAGGATTCTACAACCAGTATGACGTGACCTCGGCTTCGAGCAAAACCCTAGAGTCGCCTCCGCCGCCACCACCAGACCAGTAACACGAGCACTGATCGAGGTCTGGATCGATCATGCGAATTAATCAACCTTGGGGCTTGATCCCCACTATAACCGATGACCTTGAGAGTTCTTAAGTGTGGAATTAATTAGACGGGAATGATGAATTCCGATTCGATGTTAGAATCGGCGCCCAATCCAACTCTGCCTCGTGTGGACCACGTGACCAGGACAAGTATACACATAAACACATGGAAATAATAAAAATGCAATTTATTAACTAATTAATTTATTAAAAGAAAACTAAAACAAAATATAAATATGTTCACTCCCTGTCACTTTAACACTCCCTACTTGACCTGAATGGCAATGAGACTATCCCTATACATAACCATAGCAACTATACCTTGGGCAACCAGCTAGATGTTGGGGCTGGTCTTGGGAGAGGTAAGATGGGGTGACCTCTCCCAGTAGATCTGGAGTCCACACTGATCTGTCCTCGTCTGGTCTAGCCCAGACTAGAGCATTGTATTGTTCCGCATCGCTTACCCAGTTACTTAGCAAGGTTAAGTTATAACAATTAACCTCTGTTGTACTTAATTGATCCAGACTGGTTGAATTATTTTACTGAAATTAAATTACACAAGCATCTAACGGCAGAGCTGTTCCCGATCACAAAAATGGTTAATTGAACTTTGAGAAATAGTAGACATGTCAACCCTGATGACCTATGACCGCCGGTCACTCCGCCTCACAACTTAGATCTGATTCGTGACGTCACTGATGGTGACTTAAACTCAATAATTAGAATACTCTTGATATTGTACCCAGTACTATTATACAATACAATTTTAATACAAAATGAATAAAGGCTAATTTCTCTAACTTACTGAATACTATAGGATGGTTCATTATACAAAACTATGAACAAAGATGCCCGCCATTTGTGACTCAGACCTGCTAATCCCCAGGGGAATGTGCGTTGAGAGGTCAGGTCTCTTACCCGAAACTTCTGGAACCTTCTGGAATAATTCTTACAACAGCCTAGTTTGTTACAACCCCCCCCCCCCCCCCCCCCCGCACAAGCACTTAGTAAACCTTGTTAATTTGTTAAAAATCACGAGGTTTAGTATCCAAACCCACAATTCAACTCATGCCACAAACAAAAACTAACCTAACAAATAAAATTTGACAAATAATAGTCCAACATCATAATAAACATGTTCACATTTCATAAATTTCTCAGCTGTCAACTGACAGCAATCCTCCAATATCAGGAAACATACATCCTATCCTTACTGACATAGCTAAATAACATGTCCCTACTCTATCATCAAAGACTAGCTATAAAATCTCTTGGCTCTTCACTAGCCAAGTCCATGTGTCCTCTAGAGCCGGCCACACCGTGCTCAAACATAAACAGTAAAGTTATAACTTCAGACTGAACTTTCAGTCGTCCGGGAGCGTACTACGGAACTATGAAGTTCACATCCGTGTACTACCCACTCCCCACTCAATGTCAACCTTGACATGTTAAGGAACACACCTAATGTTTATTACAAGGGTTTGCCTCCGGTGACTTATATACAAGGACAACAACTACATTTAGGATCTCTATTTTGATTATCAGCACTTCCACCATATCATTTGAGGTGTTTAGCAGCTCAGTACAGATGAGTGTGTCTTTGATGTAGAGGCTGACCCCACCCTGAAGCCGGTGTTTCCTATCACATCTGAAAAGATTGTACTCCGAGATCCATATTTCACCATCAAGGTAGTCCTTTGTGTGAGTTTCCGTTATGGCTGCAAACACTGCATTTGTCTCGTGTAAGAGGCCATCTATGAAGTGCACTTTGTTACATTTGCGTGTTTTTATACCCTGGATGTTGGCAAATATAAATGATGTTATCGTGTTTGTGGAAGTGCTGGATGCTTTAATTGGTGTTAATATCTGAGGCTCTGGTAAGGAGGCCACTGTGTTTGCGTCCTCTCTAGCATTTGACCGAGTTGGTGGTAGAGTCTGGTCATTTTTAGCCATTCTTCTCCTCCTCTTCTTGCTAAAAAATTATCCCGGTCGATGGAGTAGTGGCTGTTTTCATAGTGGTAGTCTGTCGGTTTTATTCGCCTGGTACCTCTTATATGAAAAGCTGGGCATTCAGCATTGAAGCACTCTTTCCTGTCTAAAGAGTTCTTGCAAATTTCTGGGTGAAAGAATTCACAGCTTTTGGTACATTTACCTGTATTGAGGAGGTTTCTGCACTTTCTAGGGTGATCGTATGTACATGTTCCATTTATTCTTCCCGATATCCCAAGTTTACAGGTTGCCCTTCTGTAATACCAACAGATTTTGGGTCTTTGTTTTGTTTGTGTCCCTTTGCCAGGGACCGCACCCTGCTGCGGCGCCCCCGACACTTTGCTCTGCTGTGGCGCCGTCCCCGACACAGCATTCCTTACCGTAACTGTCTGGCTCCTTCCTGTTAGGTAGTTCCTTACTCATGTTAGGGCCTTTCCCCTTATTCCTGCCTGTCTCTCAAGTTTGAATAGCAATCTCCTGTGCGGTACTCCTGTGGTGTGTGTGTGTGTGTGTGTGTGTGTGTGTGTGTGTGTGTGTGTGTGTGTGTGTGTGTGTGTGTGTGTGTGTGTGTGTGTGTATTCACCTAGCTGTGTTTGCGGGGGTTGAGCTTTTGCTCTTTCGGCCCGCCTCTCAACTGTCAATCAACTGTTTACTAACTATTTTTTTTTTCCACACCATACACACACACACACACACACACACACACCAGGAAGCAGCCCGTGACAGCTGACTAACTCCCAGGTACCTATTTACTGCTAGGTAACAGGGGCATTCAGGGTGAAAGAAACTTTGCCCATTTGTTTCTGCCTCGTGCGGGAATCGAACCCGCGCCACAGGGTGTGTGTGTGTGTGTGTGTGTGTTGTGTATTCACCTATTGTGCTTGCGAGGGTTGAGCTCTGCTCTTTAGTCCCGCCTCTCAACTGTCAATCAATTAACTGTTACTAACCAATTCCCCTCCCCCCCCCCCACACACACACGCGCACACCCAGGAAGCGGCCCATAACAGCTGCCTAAGTCCCAGGTACTTATTTACTGTTAGGTAACAGGGGCCCTCAGGGTGAAAGAAACTCTACCCGTGTGTTTCCGCCCCGGCCGGGACTCGAAGCCTGACCCTTACGACTCCGGAGCGCTGTCCACTGAGCTGCGTGTGCGTGTGTCTCAAGGTCCCCCCCCCACCTCCTCCAAGACCCAGCACCTGGCGCCGCTCAACAAGGGCCAAAGTTTAAACTTCACAAACACTACAAACATCGATCACAACAACCTAATTTTAACTTGGCTACACACCTCTTCACCGCCACCACCACAGTGGCAGCTGCCTCACTCATGGCAGCTGCCTCACTCATGGCAGCTGCCTCACTCATGGCAGCTGCCTCACTCATGGCAGCTGCCTCACTCATGGCAGCTGCCTCACTCATGGCAGCTGCCTCACTCATGGCAGCTGCGTCACTCATCGCAGCTGCGTCACTCATAACAAACTAGGCTGTTGTAAGAATTATTCCAGAAGGTTCCAGAAGTTTCGGGTAGGGACCTGACCTCTCAACACACATTCCCCTGGGGATTAGCAGGTCTGAGTCACAAATGGCGGGCATCTTTGTTCATAGTTTTGTATAATGAACCATCCTATAGTATTCAGTAATTTAGAGAAATTAGCCTTTATTCATTTTGTATTAAAATTGTATTGTATAATATCCCTGGTTATAGTATCAAGAGTATTCTAATTATTGAGTTTAAGTCACCATCAGTGACGTCACGAATCAGATCTAAGTTGTAAGGCGGAGTGACCGGCGGTCATAGGTCATCAGGGTTGACATGTCTACTGTTTCTCAAAGTTCAATTAACCATTTTGGGGATCGGGAGCAGCTCTGCCGTTAGATGTTTGTGTAATTTAATTTCAGTAAAATAATTCAACCAGTCTGGATCAATTAAGTGCAACAGAGGTTAATTGTTATAACTTAAACCTTGCTAAGTAACTGGGTAAGCGATGCGGAACAATACAATGCTCTAGTCTGGGCTAGACCAGACGAGGACAGATCAATGTGGACTCCAGATCTACTGGGAGAGGTCACCCATCTTACCTCTCCCAAGACCAGCCCCAACATCTAGCTGGTTGCCCAAGGTATAGTTGCTATGGTTATGTATAGGGATAGTCTCATTGCCATTCAGGTCAAGTAGGGAGTGTTAAAGTGACAGGGAGTGAACATATTTAGATTTTGTTTTAGTTTTTTTTTCTTTTAATAAATTAATTAGTTAATAATTTGCATTTTTATTGTTTCCATGTGTTTATGTGTATACTTGTCCTGGTCACGTGGTCCACACGAGGCAGAGTTGAATTGGGCGCCGATTCTAACATCGAATCGGAATTCATCATTCCCGTCTAATTAATTCCACACTTAAGAACTCTCAAGGTCATCGGTTATAGTGGGGATCAAGCCCCAAGGTTGATTAATTCGCATGATCGATCCAGACCTCGATCAGTGCTGTGTTACTGGTCTGGTGGTGGCGGCGGCGGAGGCGACTCTAGGGTTTTGCTCAAAGCCGAGGTCACGTCATACTGGTTGTAGAATCCTAAGTCGGTCAATCGTCTTAGGACCACGTGGCGTGGAGTTGGCTTTGGTAAAAGTTTTGGAGTCCCTTGTAGAGAATAAAAAGTAAGAATACGGGTAGAGGGGGAAAAGAAGAAGGAAAGAGAAGTAGAGAAACCCTACCCGTGTTACAATGTCACTCATCGCAGCTCAACCACAACTATCCACCACAGTAGAATAACAACATACTGGAACAAAAAGTACTGAAGGATATGCAGAATAGAACCAGTGAAGAGCAGAGGTGCCATAGGCACAATCAGAGAACACTGTATAAACATCAGAGGTCCGCAGTTGTTCAACGTCTTCCCAGCAAGCATATATAATTGCCGGAACAAAGGTGGATGTATTCAAGAGGCACTTATCTAAGTTATTGCAAGAAGTGCCGGACCAACCGGGCTGTAGTGGATATGTAGGGAAGTTGCAGGCCGCTCCAAGCAACAGCCTGTTGGACCAAGTATCACAAGTCAAGCCTGGCGGGCTTGGGGAGTAGAAGAACTCCCAGAACCCCATCAACCAGGTATGCTCCAGGTAGATGTCGATACACTTCTCCACTGTGGCAGACACCACAGCGGAATTAAACTAGGACCACCACCTGGTCATAGAATTCTACGACCAGGCGAAAAAAATAGGCAAAAAAGAGAAGGATGGGACAGACTGCATTTTCTTGGACTGTCAGAAAGCCTTTGACACAGTACCCTTTAAAAAAAGCTGTTACAAAATTTGGAACAACAGGCAGGAGTAAAAGGTAAGATGCTCCAGTGGATAAGGGAGTATCTAAGCAACAGTAAACAGCGAGTAACGGTGAGGGGGGGAGACATCAGAGTGGCGAAATGTCACCAGCGGAGTCCCATAGGGCTCAGTACTTGGGCCCATCCTGTTTCTAATATATGTAAACGATCTTCCAGAGAGCATAGACTCATTCCTCTCAATGTTTGCTGATGATGCAAAAATTATGAGAAGAATCAAGACAGATAATGATAGACAGAGACTACAGGACGACCTGGATAAATTGGAGAAATGGTATAGAAAATGGCTACTAAAGTTCAACTCAGGAAAGTGTAAAGTAATGGAATTGGGCGAATGGAACAGAAGGGTGAACACAAGGTATCATTTGGGAGGTGAAATCCTGCAAGAGTCAAATAGAGAGCGAACAGCAAGAGAGAGCGAAATAGAGAGAATAGAGAACAACCGAGCGGGTTTTCTTCCTATTGGGGAGTGTTGTACATGCTGCTATGGCGGTATGTCCACTCACAAGATGAGTGGCGCTGCCCAATAAACTCGCCCCTCGGGGCAAAATTAAAAAAAAAATTGAGAGGTGAAATCCTGCAAGAGTCAAATAGAAAGATCTGGGGGTTGATATCACACCGAACCTGTCCTCAGAGGCCCACACCAAAAGGATATCATCAGCGGCATGTGCTAGACTGGTCAACATGAGAACTGCCTTTAGAAACTTCTGTAAGGAATCGTTCAGGACCCTGTATACCACTTACGTCAGACCAATCCTGGAATATACAGCTCCAGCCTGCTTGATACCTGCTTGCTGCTACCTGAGTCCATACCTGCTTGATACCTGGTTGATGGAGTTCTGGGAGTTCTTCTACCCCCCAAGCCCAGTCCGAGGCCGGGGCCTCTGACTTGTGAGAGCTTGGTCCAACAGGCTGTTGCTTGCAGCAGCCCACAGGCCCACATACCCACCACAGCCCGGTTGGCACTTCTATTAGAAAACAATCTAGTTTTCTCTTGAAGATGTCCACGGTTGTTCCGGCAATATTTCTTATGCTCACTGGGAGGACGTTGAACAACCGCGGACCTCTGATGTTTATACAGTGTTCTCTGATTGTGCCTATGGCACCTCTGCTCTTCACTGGTTCTATTCTGCATTTTCTTCCATATCGTTCACTCCAGTACGTTGTTATTTTACTGTGTAGATTTGGGACCTGACCCTCCAGTATTTTCCACGTGTATATTATTTGATATCTCTCTTGTCTTCTTTCTAGTGAGTACATTTGGAGGGCTTTGAGACGATCCCAATAATTTAGGTGCTTTATCGCGTCTTTGCGTGTCGTATATGTTCTCTGTATTCCCTCTATTTCAGCAATCTCTCCTGCTCTGAAGGGGGAAGTGAGTACTGAGCAGTACTCAAGACGGGACAACACAAGTTACTTGAAGAGTACAACCATTGTGATGGGATCCCTGGATTTGAAAGTTTTCGTAATCCATCCTATCATTTTTCTGGCTGACGCTTTATTTTCATGGTAATACTTTTGTAATTTAAAACTTTAGTAATATCTGCTTGTAGCTTTTCAATGTCTTCAGCAGAGGTAATTTTCAGGCTGGTTAAACACCTAGTTAAACCTAGTTAACCTAGGTAACTAGTTAAACCTAGTTAAACACAAGACAACGTTAGAGAAGATTCAGAGGTCTGCGAAAGACTAGTCCCAGAACTGAGAGGTATGAGCTACTAGGAAATTCAACGGGAGCTATATATCATGTCCCTGGAAGACAGAAAAGTAAGGAGAGACATGATCACCACCTACAAATTTTCAAGGGAATAAGACAAACTATTTAGCATTGGTTGAACACGAACAAGGGGACACAGGAGGAAACTATGTACCTAAATGAGCCACAGGGACGTTAGGGGGGGGGGGGGTCAAGAGTAGTTAACAGATGGAATGCATTAGGCAGTGATGTGGTAGAGGCTGACTCCATACACCGTTTCAAATGTAGATATGACAGAGCCCAGTAGGCTCAGGAATCTGTACACCAGTTGATTGACAGTTGAGAGGCGGGCCAAACTGACAATTCTCACCCGCCGAAAGCACAACTAGGTGAGTACAAGTAAGTGAGTACAACTAGGTGAGAAGAGTGCAGCCACTACCGTGAGAGCCACCAGTGTGGCCGGGGAGAGGACAGCAAACAAGGGGCGAGGTGGACACAAGGTGAACGTCCTTGACTGCACCACGAGACATAACAATAAAAATCGATTTCTTGTTGCAGGTTACCAGCACCCGGGCGGCGTGTGCCTCTCTCCATACCCCTGCTGCTGTTGCTGCCCGCCACACTACACCCGCCACCATAGTCACCACACTACACCCACCACCATAGTCACCACACTACACCCACCACCATAGTCACCACACTACACCCGCCACCATAGTCACCACACTACACCCACCACCATAGTCACCACACTACACCCACCACCATAGTCACCACACTACACCCACCACCATAGTCACCACACTACACCCACCACCATAGTCACCACACTACACCCGCCACCATAGTCACCACACTACACCCACCACCATAGTCACCACACTACACCCACCACCATAGTCACCACACTACACCCACCACCATAGTCACCACACTACACCCACCACCATAGTCACCACACTACACCCACCACCATAGTCACCACACTACACCCACCACCATAGTCACCACACTACACCCACCACCATAGTCACCACACTACACCCACCACCATAGTCACCACACTACACCCGCCACCATAGTCACCACACTACACCCGCCACCATAGTCACCACACTACACCCACCACCATAGTCACCACACTACACCCGCCACCATAGTCACCACACTACACCCGCCAACATAGTCACCACACTACACCCGCCACCATAGTCACCACACTACACCCGCCACCATAGTCACCACACTACACCCACCACCATAGTCACCACACTACACCCACCACCATAGTCACCACACTACACCGCCACCATAGTCACCACACTACACCCACCACCACAGTCACCACACTACACCCACCACCACAGTCACCACACTACACCCACCACCATACCACACTCACCACCACCATAGTCACCACACTACACCCACCACCATAGTCACCACACTACACCCACCACCACAGTCACCACACTACACCCACCACCATAGTCACCACACTACACCCACCACCATAGTCACCACACTACACCCACCACCATAGTCACCACACTACACCCACCACCATAGTCACCACACTACACCCACCACCATAGTCACCACACTACACCCACCACCACAGTCACCACACTACACCCACCACCACAGTCACCACACTACACCCACCACCACAGTCACCACACTACACCCACCACCACAGTCACCACACTACACCCACCACCATAGTCACCACACTACACCCACCACCACAGTCACCACACTACACCCACCACCATAGTCACCACACTACACCCACCACCATAGTCACCACACTACACCCGCCACCATAGTCACCACACTACACCCGCCACCATAGTCACCACACTACACCCGCCACCATAGTCACCACACTACACCCACCACCATAGTCACCACACTACACCCACCACCATAGTCACCACACTACACCCACCACCATAGTCACCACACTACACCCACCACCATAGTCACCACACTACACCCACCACCATAGTCACCACACTACACCCACCACCATAGTCACCACACTACACCCACCACCATAGTCACCACACTACACCCGCCACCATAGTCACCACACTACACCCGCCACCATAGTCACCACACTACACCCGCCACCATAGTCACCACACTAGTCACCATAGTCACCACACTACACCCACCACCATAGTCACCACACTACACCCACCACCATAGTCACCACACTACACCCACCACCATAGTCACCACACTACACCCACCACCATAGTCACCACACTACACCCACCACCATAGTCACCACACTACACCCACCACCATAGTCACCACACTACACCCACCACCATAGTCACACTACACCCACCACCATAGTCACCACACTACACCCACCACCATAGTCACCACACTACACCCACCACCATAGTCACCACACTACACCCACCACCATAGTCACCACACTACACCCACCACCATAGTCACCACACTACACCCACCACCATAGTCACCACACTACACCCACCACCATAGTCACCACACTACACCCACCACCATAGTCACCACACTACACCCACCACCATAGTCACCACACTACACCCACCACCATAGTCACCACACTACACCCACCACCATAGTCACCACACTACACCCACCACCATAGTCACCACACTACACCCACCACCATAGTCACCACACTACACCCATAGTCCACCATAGTCACCACACTACACCCACCACCACCATAGTCACCACACTACACCCGCCACCATAGTCACCACACTACACCCACCACCATAGTCACCACACTACACCCACCACCATAGTCACCACACTACACCCGCCACCACCAGTCACCACACTACACCCACCACCCACCACCATAGTCACCACACTACACCCACCACCATAGTCACCACACTACACCCACCACCATAGTCACCACACTACACCCACCACCATAGTCACCACACTACACCCACCACCACAGTCACCACACTACACCCACCACCATAGTCACCACACTACACCCACCACCATAGTCACCACACTACACCCACCACCATAGTCACCACACTACACCCACCACCATAGTCACCACACTACACCACACCACCACAGTCACCACACTACACCCACCACCATAGTCACCACACTACACCCACCACCACCAGTCACCACACTACACCCACCACCACACTAGTCACCACACTACACCCACCACCATAGTCAGTCACCACACTACCACACCACCCACCACCATAGTCACCACACTACACCCACCACCATAGTCACCACACTACACCCACCACCATAGTCACCACACTACACCCACCACCATAGTCACCACACTACACCCACCACCATAGTCACCACACTACACCCACCACCATAGTCACCACACTACACCCCACCACCATAGTCACCACACTACACCCACCACCATAGTCACCACACTACACCCACCACCATAGTCACCACACTACACCCACCACCATAGTCACCACACTACACCCACCACCATAGTCACCACACTACACCCGCCACCATAGTCACCACACTACACCCACCACCATAGTCACCACACTACACCCGCCACCATAGTCACCACACTACACCCACCACCATAGTCACCACACTACACCCACCACCATAGTCACCACACTACACCCACCACCATAGTCACCACACTACACCCACCACCATAGTCACCACACTACACCCACCACCATAGTCACCACACTACACCCACCACCATAGTCACCACACTACACCCACCACCATAGTCACCACACTACACCCACCACCATAGTCACCACACTACACCCACCACCATAGTCACCACACTACACCCACCACCATAGTCACCACACTACACCCACCACCATAGTCACCACACTACACCCACCACCATAGTCACCACACTACACTACACCCCACCATAGTCACCACACTACACCCACCACCATAGTCACCACACTACACCCACCACCATAGTCACCACACTACACCCACCACCATAGTCACCACACTACACCCACACCACACTACACCCACCACCATAGTCACCACACTACACCCACCACCATAGTCACCACACTACACCCACCACCATAGTCACCACACTACACCCACCACCATAGTCACCACACTACACCCACCACCATAGTCACCACACTACACCCACCACCATAGTCACCACACTACACCCACCACCATAGTCACCACACTACACCCACCACCATAGTCACCACACTACCACACACCACCACCATAGTCACCACACTACACCCACCACCATAGTCACCACACTACACCCACCACCATAGTCACCACACTACACCCACCACCATAGTCACCACACTACACCCACCACCATAGTCACCACACTACACCCACCACCATAGTCACCACACTACACCCACCACCATAGTCACCACACTACACCCACCACCATAGTCACCACACTACACCCACCACCATAGTCACCACACTACACCCACCACCATAGTCACCACACTACACCCACCACCATAGTCACCACACTACACCCACTACACCACCATAGTCACCACACTACACCCACCACCATAGTCACCACACTACACCCACCACCATAGTCACCACACTACACCCACCACCATAGTCACCACACTACACCCACCACCATAGTCACCACACTACACCCACCACCATAGTCACCACACTACACCCACCACCATAGTCACCACACTACACCCACCACCATAGTCACCACACTACACCCACCACCATAGTCACCACACTACACCCACCACCATAGTCACCACACTACACCCACCACCATAGTCACCACACTACACCCACCACCATAGTCACCACACTACACCCGCCACCATAGTCACCACACTACACCCACCACCATAGTCACCACACTACACCCACCACCATAGTCACCACACTACACCCCACCACCATAGTCACCACACTACACCCACCACCACCATAGTCACCACACTACACCCACCACCATAGTCACCACACTACACCCACCACCATAGTCACCACACTACACCCACCACCATAGTCACCACACTACACCCACCACCATAGTCACCACACTACACCCACCACCATAGTCACCACACTACACCCACCACCATAGTCACCACACTACACCCACCACCATAGTCACCACACTACACCCACCACCACCATAGTCACCACACTACACCCACCACCATAGTCACCACACTACACCCACCACCATAGTCACCACACTACACCCACCACCATAGTCACCACACTACACCCACCACCATAGTCACCACACTCCCCACCACCACCATAGTCACCACACTACACCCACCACCATAGTCACCACACTACACCCACCACCATAGTCACCACACTACACCCACCACCATAGTCACCACACTACACCCACCACCATAGTCACCACACTACACCCACCACCATAGTCACCACACTACACCCACCACCATAGTCACCACACTACACCCACCACCATAGTCACCACACTACACCCACCACCATAGTCACCACACTACACCCACCACCATAGTCACCACACTACACCCACCACCATAGTCACCACACTACACCCACCACCATAGTCACCACACTACACCCACCACCATAGTCACCACACTACACCCACCACCATAGTCACCACACTACACCCACCACCATAGTCACCACACTACACCCACCACCATAGTCACCACACTACACCCACCACCACCATAGTCACCACACTACACCCACCACCATAGTCACCACACTACACCCACCACCATAGTCACCACACTACACCCACCACCATAGTCACCACACTACACCCACCACCATAGTCACCACACTACACCCCACCACCATAGTCACCACACTACACCCACCACCATAGTCACCACACTACACCCACCACCATAGTCACCACACTACACCCACCACCATAGTCACCACACTACACCCACCACCATAGTCACCACACTACACCCACCACCATAGTCACCACACTACACCCACCACCATAGTCACCACACTACACCCACCACCATAGTCACCACACTACACCCACCACCATAGTCACCACACTACACCCACCACCATAGTCACCACACTACACCCACCACCATAGTCACCACACTACACCCACCACCACCACCACACTACACCCACCACCATAGTCACCACACTACACCCACCACCATAGTCACCACACTACACCCACCACCATAGTCACCACACTACACCCACCACCATAGTCACCACACTACACCCACCACCATAGTCACCACACTACACCCACCACCATAGTCACCACACTACACCCACCACCATAGTCACCACACTACACCCACCACCATAGTCACCACACTACACCCACCACCATAGTCACCACACTACACCCACCACCATAGTCACCACACTACACCCACCACCATAGTCACCACACTACACCCACCACCATAGTCACCACACTACACCCACCACCATAGTCACCACACTACACCCACCACCATAGTCACCACACACTACACCACACCACCATAGTCACCACACTACACCCACCACCATAGTCACCACACTACACCCACCACCATAGTCACCACACTACACCCACCACCATAGTCACCACACTACACCCACCACCACCCATAGTCACCACACTACACCCACCACCATAGTCACCACACCCACCACCATACACCCACCACCATAGTCACCACACTACACCCACCACCATAGTCACCACACTACACCCACCACCATAGTCACCACACTACACCCACCACCATAGTCACCACACTACACCCCACCACCATAGTCACCACACTACACCCACCACCATAGTCACCACACTACACCCACCACCATAGTCACCACACTACACCCACCACCATAGTCACCACACTACACCCACCACCATAGTCACCACACTACACCCACCACCATAGTCACCACACTACACCCACCACCATAGTCACCACACTACACCCACCACCATAGTCACCACACTACACCCACCACCATAGTCACCACACTACACCCACCACCATAGTCACCACACTACACCCACCACCATAGTCACCACACTACACCCACCACCATAGTCACCACACTACACCCACCACCATAGTCACCACACTACACCCACCACCATAGTCACCACACTACACCCACCACCATAGTCACCACACTACACCCCACCATAGTCCACCATAGTCACCACACTACACCCACCACCATAGTCACCACACTACACCCACCACCATAGTCACCACACTACACCCACCACCATAGTCACCACACTACACCCGCCACCATAGTCACCACACTACACCCACCACCATAGTCACCACACTACACCCACCACCATAGTCACCACACTACACCCACCACCATAGTCACCACACTACACCCACCACCATAGTCACCACACTACACCCACCACCATAGTCACCACACTACACCCACCACCATAGTCACCACACTACACCCACCACCATAGTCACCACACTACACCCACCACCATAGTCACCACACTACACCCACCACCATAGTCACCACACTACACCCACCACCATAGTCACCACACTACACCCACCACCATAGTCACCACACTACACCCACCACCATAGTCACCACACTACACCCGCCACCATAGTCACCACACGACACCCCCCACCATAGTCACACACCCCACCACCATAGTCACCACACAACACCCACCACCACAGTCACCACACTACACCCACCACCATAGTCACCACACTACACCCACCACCATAGTCACCACACTACACCCACCACCATAGTCACCACACTACACCCACCACCATAGTCACCACACTACACCCACCACCATAGTCACCACACTACACCCACCACCATAGTCACCACCTCCCACCACCATAGTCACCACACTACACCCACCACCATAGTCACCACCTCCCACCACCATAGTCACCACACTACACCCACCACCATAGTCACCACACTACACCCACCACCATAGTCACCACACTACACCCACCACCATAGTCACCACACTCACCCACCACCATAGTCACCACACTACACCACACCATAGTCACCACACTACACCACCACCATAGTCACCACACTCACCACACTACACCCACCACCATAGTCACCACACTACACCCACCACCATAGTCACCACACTACACCCACCACCATAGTCACCACACTACACCCACCACCATAGTCACCACACTACACCCACCACCATAGTCACCACACTACACCCACCACCATAGTCACCACACTACACCCGCCACCATAGTCACCACACTACACCCGCCACCATAGTCACCACACTACACCCGCCACCATAGTCACCACACTACCCCACCACCATAGTCACCACACTACACCCACCACCATAGTCACCACACTACACCCACCACCATAGTCACCACACTACCCCACCACCATAGTCACCACACTACACCCACCACCATAGTCACCACACTACACCACACTACACCCACCACCATAGTCACCACACTACACCCACCACCATAGTCACCACACTACACCCACCACCATAGTCACCACACTACACCCACCACCATAGTCACCACCTCCCACCACCATAGTCACCACACTACACCCACCACCATAGTCACCACACTACACCCACCACCATAGTCACCACACTACACCCACCACCATAGTCACCACACTACACCCACCACCATAGTCACCACACTACACCCACCACCATAGTCACCACACTACACCCACCACCATAGTCACCACACTACACCCACCACCATAGTCACCACACTACACCCACCACCATAGTCACCACACTACACCCACCACCATAGTCACCACACTACACCCACCACCATAGTCACCACACTACACCCACCACCATAGTCACCACACTACACCCACCACCATAGTCACCACACTACACCCACCACCATAGTCACCACACTACACCCACCACCATAGTCACCACACTACACCCACCACCATAGTCACCACACTACACCCACCACCATAGTCACCACACTACACCCACCACCATAGTCACCACACTACACCCACCACCATAGTCACCACACTACACCCACCACCATAGTCACCACACTACACCCACCACCATAGTCACCACACTACACCCACCACCATAGTCACCACACTACACCCACCACCATAGTCACCACACTACACCCGCCACCATAGTCACCACCTCCCTCCACCATGGACACCTCCCTTTATCTAGTCCTTATTAGTGCTCTTAATTGACTTTATATTTATTTATTTATTTTTGTTAAGGGTATTGTTGCCTGAGGCGGACGTGGGAGCACAGTATTAGCGCGGGTCTGTTGCCTGAGGCGGACGTGGGAGCACAGTATTAGCGCGGGTCTGTTGCCTGAGGCGGACGTGGGAGCACAGTATTAGCGCGGGTCTGTTGCCTGAGGCGGACGTGGGAGCACAGTATTAGCGCGGGTCTGTTGCCTGAGGCGGACGTGGGAGCACAGTATTAGCGCGGGTCTGTTGCCAACACGACTGACTTTCTTCCCACACATGTTACACCTTAATCTCTCACCCCACACACCCGTGTCTGTGATAATTCCTCACCCCACACACCCGTGTGTGATAATTCCTGACCCCACACACCCCCGTGTGTGATAATTCCTGACCCCACACCCCGTGTGTGATAATTCCTGACCCCACACCCCCGTGTGTTATAATTCCTGACCCCACACACACCCGTGTATGATAATTCCTGACCCCACACACACCCGTGTGTGTGATAATTCCAGACCCCACACACCCGTGTGTGATAATTCCTGACCCCACACCCCCGTGTGTGTGATAATTCCTGACCCCACACCCGTGTGTGATAATTCCTGACCCCACACACACCCGTGTATGATAATTCCTGACCCCACACACACCCGTGTGTGTGATAATTCCAGACCCCACACCCCCGTGTGTGTGATAATTCCTGACCCCACACCCCCGTGTGTGATAATTCCTGACCCCACACACACCCGTGTGTGATAATTCCTGACCCCACACACACCCGTGTGTGATAATTCCAGACCCCACACACCCGTGTGTGATAATTCCTGACCCCACACACACCCGTGTGTGATAATTCCTGACCCCACACCCCGTGTGTGATAATTCCTGACCCCACACACCCGTGTGTGATAATTCCAGACCCCACACACCCGTGTGTGATAATTCCTGACCCCACACACACCCGTGTATGATAATTCCTGAACCCACACACACCCGTGTGTGTGATAATTCCAGACCCCACACACCCGTGTGTGATAATTCCTGACCCCACACCCCCGTGTGTGTGATAATTCCTGACCCCACACCCGTGTGTGATAATTCCTGACCCCACACACACCCGTGTATGATAATTCCTGACCCCACACACACCCGTGTGTGTGAAAATTCCAGACCCCACACCCCCGTGTGTGTGATAATTCCTGACCCCACACCCCCGTGTGTGATAATTCCTGACCCCACACACACCCGTGTGATAATTCCTGACCCCACACACACCCGTGTGTGTGATAATTCCAGACCCCACACACCCGTGTGTGATAATTCCTGACCCCACACCCCGTGTGTGATAATTCGTGACCCCACACCCCGTGTGTGTGATAATTCCAGACCCCACACACCCGTGTGTGATAATTCCTGACCCCACACACCCGTGTGTGATAATTCCTGACCCCACACCCCCGTGTGTGTGATAATTCCTGACCCCACACACCCGTGTGTGATAATTCCTGACCCCACACCCCCGTGTGTGATAATTCCTCACCCCACACACCCGTGTGTGTGATAATTCCTGACCCCACACCCCCGTGTCTGTGATAATTCCTGACCCCACACACCCCCGTGTGTGTGATAATTCCTGACCCCACACACCCCCGTGTGTGTGATAATTCCTGACCCCACACACCTGTGTGTGTGATAATTCCTGACCCCACACACTCGTGTGTGTGATAATTCCTCACCCCACACACCCGTGTGTGATAATTCCTGACCCCACACCCCCGTGTGTGATAATTCCTGACCCCACACACCCGTGTGTGATAATTCCTGACCCCACACCCCCGTGTGTGATAATTCCTGACCACACACCCCCGTGTGTGATAATTCCTCACCCCACACCCCCGTGTGTGTGATAATTCCTGACCCCACACCCCCGTGTGTGATAATTCCTGACCCCACACCCCCGTGTGTGATAATTCCTCACCCCACACCCCCGTGTGTGTGATAATTCCTGACCCCACACCCCCGTGTGTGATAATTCCTCACCCCACACACCCGTGTGTGTGATAATTCCTGACCCCACACCCCCGTGTGTGTTATACTCAAATTCTGTCAGTTGAAATGTAACCAATCACAGGCGAGTAGGCCTCTGACGTCATGCCAGACAGAGGAGCATCAGGCATGCTCCCAGCAGCCTCAGTTATCCTCACAGACTCAGAGTAGAAGGACCTCGGCTAGGCAGATATTTACCTCGCTATCTCAGTCAATAAATATATACAGAAGCGACTACTGAGTCTACATTCTACCCGAACAAGGCAAACGAATACTGGTAGCAGCAGTGGGATCCAGAAATTTTTTTCTGGAAGCAAAAGTTCCAGTACCCAGCATCGCCTCGTGTTCCAGCCAAAACCGCCGCCACCGCCACCGCCATAAGCCGCCATCCTGCCACCCACGCATCAAATATTGTGCCAGACCGGGGTCCTGCCATCAACCACTACTCCAGGCTAACGTTTTAGAAGTAAGGGTCAATATTTTCCTGTGAGAACGCTCATTCATCAGTGAGGAGGAAGGAAGCTTCCCGCGCCAGCCATTTTTGAATCTCGCGCCACCACGTGGGAACCACCTAGTGCACCCACCACCACCACCACCGCCACCCAAGCTGACAGTATCAAGCTTCGTGAGGGTGCAAGCTACTGCAATCGTCGTCAGCCATCGTCGCAGGTATCAACTGGTTATTCCATCGTCGCAATATTGTCGTCGTCAGAATTTATCTTCGTGCCTCTAGCCTGAACAGTGTGGGGTCCCTGAGTCTCACGCCACCGCCGCCAGGAGCGCTGCCGTCGCATCCAGTTTGTAAACACGCCTCACATGGGCCTCTTCAGATCTTCACGACGCTTCTCCTACTTTGGCTACTGGTGATCCTCATAAATTACAACCCTGAGATAAGTAATTGCTAGTTGAGAACAGCGTGCCAAGTGTTAAAAAGTGACTTATGTAATAATTCCCATAATATCCTGTGAATTAACCATTCAGTGACTTGTTAAATATTGGAGCTGGTTCAGTACTGCACTCCCCACAGTTTTCCTGTGTGATTTCAACATTCCTGCTTCTTACAGTAATTTCATTGAATTTTAATTGTTCTCCTAGAGTGTTATTGGTAAATTCAAATTCCAGTGAATTAAGAAATCCTTGTTTTAGTAGCAGTTAAGGATTTGTGCAATATAATTTTTTTTAATTTCTCCAGACCTAACTTGAAATTTATCCTTTAAGCATTTTATTTTAAACTTTTACCATAGGAGTTATATACATTCCTGTGTCCAGTTTATGTGCTACATCCATATTTCTTGCATTGCCACTTGTTGTGTTGAATCTTTTTAATGAAATTTTGCAATTGCATTTCCCAGTTTTTATTCTAAATTGTTGTGCTTAGTCTGGTTTAATTAATTTACATACATCTAATTCCAGTCATTTTTTAATGAAAGATTGCTAAATTTAGTTTACAATTGCTTGTTCTTAATTATTTTCTTGCCTAGCCCAATTTAATAATTTTATTTCTGCCATTTTTACTTTAGCCAAGTTGATATTTTTTTGTGTTTATTTTTGTGTATACTATTTCTGATGCCAGGTGCACTTAATTATAATCTGCGTTCAAATATTACTTCCACGGCTGTGACAATGCCTACCACTGTTGAAACCCCTTCAGAATCAATGGGAACAGTTGCTTGTCCCAATGGCCAGAGATCAGCTCAGGAAATGGCTATTCCTCTTTTTGCTGGGGAATCGCGTTTATTAGAATCATGGTTTAGTAAGGTTGAAGCGAAAACAGTTGCACGTTTTTCTAAGCCTACTGATGCCGAATACTTAGCAATTGCACGGTCAGCCGTGGACACAACCAAAGGTGATGCACGTTTTGTTGTTGATGAGAAAGCCATTGTTAGCCTCCAGTCTTGGCCTGAATTTAAGGATTTCTTTCGCCGTCGCTTTGTTAATAAAGGAGACCTTGACCCATATAGGTTAGTCAAGAAAATTGCCAATGCCACCATGCAGCCTGGTGAATCGTTTAATGCGTTTACTAGCCGTCTCGATCAGTATCTGTATGCCTTAGTTTCTGCTATGAATAATTCAACTTGGTTAGATAAAGACAATAATCTGTCCCCTGAGGCTATGGCCAAAATGATAGCATTTGGTACTTTAATGCATTTTGCCCCCGAGCATACAAAACCAATCGTTGAGCAACAAAATTTTGGTGTTAAACATGAAATTGGTGAAGTGTTTGAGGCTATTAACAATGCCGCAGATAAACTAGCTCCCCGAAGTGCTCAACTGTTGCCACCCTCTGATGCTGTAAATGTAGTCACAAGCTCTCAGCATCCTCCCACAAATTCTCAAAACTCTTGGTCGCAGAAGCGTACCCATGCTCGTAGCCCCCAGTCAAATTCGCCGCCTCATAAAATGCCGAAACGCCATAGTCCACAACCATCCACTCCCTCATGTTGGCATTGTGGTAAGAGTAACCACCTTGCAAGGGACTGTTGGTCCGCCCCTAGATCATCACCTCCTAGACAATTCTCTCGGCCCCCTCATCAATCTAATCATTCTAGGCTTCCATATTGCACGTACCATAAACAAGTTGGTCACCACACTGCGGATTGTAGAGCTAGGCAAAGGACATCTCCACCTCGTAACTCCCATGGTCAGTCTTGGCGAGGCTCACAGCGTCCAAGACATTATCAGAACTCTCGTAATTACAACTCCCAGCCCAGCTATAATGCAATTTCAAATTATAATGCTCAGTCACAGAATGCTGGAGCTCAGAATGTTCACTCCATGTCGTCGGGAAACCCCCAAGGCCATCCGCTAACCAATTCAAGCTAGCCAATCCTAGTGCCCTCCCTGTGTATTCAGTAGCTACCCAAAATAGATTTGGACACTTGACAGAGGAGGACACTGACTCTAGACCAGTTGTAGATGTTGACGGATCCACAGTAAATTTGACACAAACAAGACGCAGATATCCCAGACAACATAAGTCAAAACTAGTAACTTGTCCAGTCTCAAGTGATGGTCCCCTTGTATCAGCCATTGTACATGGTAGAGTTTTAAAAGTTTTTCTTGACTCAGGTGCAAAAATTAATATTGTCAAGCCCTCAGCTCTTAGAGACATTGAAAGTATGCACCCTACTATTTTAAAACAGTCACACATACCTTTTCTAAGTGGTATTTCAGGAAATAAAGTAAAAGTTCAGGGTGAAATTGACCTCCCACTCAAGTTCAATGATGTCACATTGTCTATAACATGTTTAGTTGTTGACATTATTCATTTTCCTGGAGACATTCTCTTAGGTCTGTACACCATGATTGATGAAAATATTGCATTGTTTCCCCATCGTTGGAACATAAGTATCAAAGACCATGTCATACCCTTGTGTAGCATGTATCGACAGGGCCACGAGTTCAACCTTCAATCAGATTATGTTAATTTTGTTGACACCCGCCTTGCAAGCGTAGGTTTGTCAGATCATTGTCGTGGTAGCATACCCGAGAAAACAGGCACTCGATTGAAGCATAGTAGTTGTGCAGTTGTTAAGGAGAATGAGTATCGGGACTTTCTGGAAGGGGACGCCCTAACGGATTCTCGTTGTCTCGCTCGCCTGGCAGCTTCCATCTCTGAAGTCAGTGGTTCCACGGCTACTGACACTGTGCTACACCCTCATTCTCTCACCAGAATAAGAGTTAAGGTTCAGGGAGTGCCTGAGTTGTCGGATGTGATTGCGGAAAGTGAAACATGTAAAGTGAATGGTACATTTGTTGAACCCTCCTGGCACACAGTGCAGGATGGTACTGTCTCACTTTTTATCGCGAACACAAGTAATGCCGATATCCATCTCCAGTCTGGTACCCATGTTGTAGATTTTGCCCATTACTCGTTACCGGTGCGAGTTGTGGATGATGTCTCCATGGATCATACTGTTTGTACACTCACACCAGGAGAACAGGGATCTCAGCCAGAGGTGCAAGCGCAACACCTCAGTCCTACTGATTTTCCTGACTCTGTGGCTCAGCTTTTGAAAATTTTGAACAAGAATAGAGCTGTTGTTGCTCTACCAGGAGAAAAATTAGGTCTCACTCCTCTTATTACACATAAAATTCCCCTTGAACAAGGAACTACGCCTATTTATGTACCAGCTTACCGTCTTCCCCATTCTCAGAGAGCAGAAGCAGATAGACTTGTAGAAGAAATGTTACAGAGTGATGTAATTGAATCGAGTAATTCGCCATGGAACGCTCCATTGATTCTTGTACTAAAGCGAGATGGGACTTGGAGACCTGTAATCGATTATCGCAAGCTTAACAGAGTAACAATACCTGATCGTTTCCCACTTCCAGTTCTAAATGATTTGTTGCAAAGTATTGGTCGAAACAAAGTATTCTCAACGTTAGATTTGTTGCAGGGATTCTGGCAAATCCCCCTTGATGAGGAAAGTAAACAATTGACAGCCTTTAGTACTCCCAATGGTCATTTTCATTTCAAAAGAATGCCGTTTGGTTTGCGTAGTAGTCCAATAACCTTTTCACGGCTCATGACAAATCTATTTCGTAGATTGATAGGAAGTACGCTTCTAGTTTACCTTGATGATCTCATAATCATGTCGCAAGATGTTCAGACTCATTTCCAGAACCTTGAAAAGGTACTTGCAAAGCTCGCTGAAGCTAATTTAAAAATAAAGCTTGCAAAATGTTCATTTTTAAAGCAAAAGATTAATTTCCTAGGTCATACAGTTACACCTTCAGGTATTACATTGAATGAATCAAAAATTATTGCTGCCCGTGATTTTCCAACACCTCGTACCGCAGAAGCCGTAAGACAGTTCACAGGTCTTGTAGGATTTTATCGTTCATTTATTGCTGGATTCTCTATTATAGCCGCTCCGCTTTACAAGTTGCAAAGAAAAGATGAACCCTTTGTTTGGGGAGAGGCCCAGGATCAGTCATTCAAAAAACTCAAAGCAGCCTTGATTTCGTCACCTGTCCTTAGGTATCCAGATTTTTCTAAACCTTTTACGTTGGTTACAGATGCTAGTGACATAGGTCTAGGTGCTGCATTACTTCAAACAGAAGGTCACAGAGATCACGCAATAGCTTATGCTAGCCGCACATTATCCAAAGAAGAGAAAAATTATAGTGCAACAGAACGAGAAGCCTTGGCAGTTGTTTGGGCACTTAAACATTTCAAGGATACAATTTATAATTACCCAGTTCATGTTCTTACAGATCACCAACCATTAATTCCCTTGTTCAAAAATAAGAATCCAGTTGGAAAGTTTGCTAGATATTTGCTCACAATTCAAGAATTCAATCCCACATTTGGATATATTCCAGGAAAGCAAAATGTTGTAGCGGATGCGTTTTCTCGACACGTAGCTGCGATTCAGTTAAATTACCCAGCATTAGATGCTACAGTAGTAGAAACGGAACAAAGACAAGACCCCATATGGGCACCCGTCATTAAATTTTTGACTAAGCAAGACACTCGCCCGATTCATAAACCGCCAGTACCATTAAAAGAACTAGTTATGTTGGACAATTTACTGTGTAGAGTAGTAAAGCTAGGGACAGCCCCGAGGAAATGTTGTCAGTTAGTTGTTCCAGCTGTCTTGGTACCAACTGTGTTAAAAATTATCCATGATGCTCCTGCAAGTGCACATCCAGGAAAGGATCGTACACTCCAACAAGGTCGATTGAAATATTTTTGGCCAAAAATGGCTAAGGAGATTGCTCATTATGTTGACAGATGTTTAACTTGTTTACAGCACAAGGGACATGTTTCAGGACCTAATCCAATTCAGGTGTACCCAGCAACTAAAGCTCCTTGGGAACGAATATCGATGGATTTATTGACAAATTTTGCGGAAACAGAGAAAGGGAACAAACATTTGCTTGTAATGGTCGATAATTTTTCACGGTTTTGCGAACTAGTTCCTATCCCGAACAAAACAGCAGAAACCATAGCCAGCGCATTCCATGACCAAATAATTTGTAGATATAGTATGCCTAAAGTAATCCTTTCAGATAATGGTCCGGAATTCAGTAATAGTATTCTAACTAGCTTGTGTGATTTATATAACATCAAAAAATGTAGCATCATGCCTTATCATCCGGCAAGTAATGGACTAGCTGAACGTACTAACAGGAAAGTGTTAGATGCCTTGAGAGTCACGTTGAATTTTGATAACAACAATTGGGATGATTTTATACCCTTAATTCAGTGTGCTATAAATTCTTCAATTAATGTTTCTACTGGTGACACACCTCACGCTATTCTTTATGGTACAGATAAGATCCTCCCTAATGAATTGATTAACGTACCTCCTACTCCCTTATATAACGTAGATGATTTTGTTCAAGTGAAGCGTAGACAAATGCAATTAGTATTCAAGAAAATACGAGAACAACTGTCCAAAGCAACAGCCGAGTTCACTCTAGCAAGGAATGCACGAGCTAAACCCAATAAAATAACTATTGGATCTGTAGTAATGATACTTAACCAACACAGGTCTGGTCCTATGTACAAGTTAACTAAGAAATTTTTGGGTCCATATAAGGTAATCGAGCTTATTAAAGGTAACAAATACAGACTTAAGAACTTGTTAACAGGAGAGTATATAAATGAACATTTAGACCACATGAAGTTAGCTAAAATGACTGTTGACGAGACTGATGAGGAAGATGACAATGAACTTACCCAGACAGATACTCCTACTCGGACACCACCTCCTGTGGTTGACAGACCACTGGATGTTCAGCAACCCCATACTAGCAATTATAATCTTAGATCTAGACCTCTCGTTTCAACCGTGCACTCACCACATGTCCATTGGCTAGATGTTAACGAGGATATCTCTCAAGATGATAGTTTGTCGCATGAAGTTTCACCTGTTCCGGACCTTCAGTCAGAGCCAGAGTTGTATAGTGCTCTGGATGAGCTAGGTGTAGATATCCGCAGAATTTATAATTGATTGCACTCTGCAGTTATTCTGTTTGTTTTGAAAAAAAAAAAACTCATTTGCAGTATTTCTACCACATGTGTCTTATTATTACCATTATATATAATGTATAGTTTTTCTCAACTTTATTTGGTTATAAATTAGATGCCATTGTTAAGTCTACTACCATTTGTATTTTTACAGTGCTTGTCATAAGAGTTATTATTGTTCTAGCAACCACATTGAGGCCAGTGAATCCTGACTGCTATCACGCAGATGTTAGTCTTCTTGATCCAGGTCTTGTATATGCTTGTAAATATATGGCACATTATATATATTGTACATTGGTCTTGTAAATATATTGTATATTTTGAAAAAAAAAAAAAGAGAAAAAAAAAAAAATTATCTATCTTGAAATTCAATTGTGGTTGTTAGGTCAGAACTTTGTTCTATTAATGTAATAATTGTTTAATTTTGTATGGTTTTCAAGCACATGCCATTGACACATGTTAATAATTTTGTTTAGGCAATACCTTGGGTTGTATTGTTCATATCTGATCAGTAGACATACACATGTTCTTAATACTCTGATTTAATCAAAGCATTGTTACCATGATTTTCACCTATTATGATGAATTTTTTTTTTTTGGTGCATATATGCCGAGTTGTTTGTATTACGCACACCTGATCTTCTTTCAATGTTTTATTATGCAAATTTCACATGTAAGCCATTATTGTATGCCACCGAGGTCCTTTCAGTATCATTGTAACTATATAGCTAGCCAGAGCTTGTCGACAAGGGACGTCGACTTGGTAGCGTGTCCGAGCGGTGTTATACTCAAATTCTGTCAGTTGAAATGTAACCAATCACAGGCGAGTAGGCCTCTGACGTCATGCCAGACAGAGGAGCATCAGGCATGCTCCCAGCAGCCTCAGTTATCCTCACAGACTCAGAGTAGAAGGACCTCGGCTAGGCAGATATTTACCTCGCTATCTCAGTCAATAAATATATACAGAAGCGACTACTGAGTCTACATTCTACCCGAACAAGGCAAACGAATATGTGTGTGATAATTCCTGACCCCACACACCCGTGTGTGATAATTCCTGACCCCACACCCCCGTGTGTGATAATTCCTGACCCCCCCACACCCGTGTATGTGAGAGAATTACCACACTTGAAACAATCAAGGGATCCAACATCTATTATGTTACGCGGTAATTGATTTTACAAATCAACAACCCTGTTACTGAACCAGTATTTACCCAGGTCTTTCCTAAATCTAAACTTATAAAATTTATATCCATTGTTTCGTGTTCTGTCTTGTGTTGATACTTTTAATACTATATTAATATCCCCCCTTTGTAGTGTCTATTCAACCACTTGTACACCTCTATCATGTCACCCTTAACTCTTCGCCTTTCTAGAGAATGTAAATTAAGCTTTGCCAATCTTTCTTTATATGACAGGTTTCAAATTTGTGGAATTAACTTTGTCATCCTACGCTGAACACCTTCTAGTGAATAATGTCCATTCTGTAGTACGGCGACCAAAACTGAACTGCATAAGAAATTAAAAATGTTAGAAATGTTAAAAAAGAGATAAGGAGAGCAAAAAGAAACTATGAAGTTCGTATAGCAGACTAAACAAAGACAAATCCTAAAGATTTTTTTCAGTTATATGGAACAAAGATTAGGGGAAAGGATAGGTCCATTAATAACTGAGACAGGTCAAATAACAGATAGTGATGAAGAGATGAGTAGTATTTTTAATAAATATTTTATATCTGTATTTACTAAAGAGGAACTTAACAATATGCCTTCAGCCGAACAAGTCTATGTGGGTGGGGACGAGGACAGGTTGACGAGTTTAGCAGTTACCAGGGAGGATGTTCTTAAACAAATAGTAAAACTCAAACCAAACAAATCCCCAGGGCCGGATGAAGTGTTTGCCAGGGTGCTTAAAGAATGCAAAGAGGAGCTTTGTGACCAACTGTCTACCATATTTAATAAATCAATAGAGTCAGGCAGAGTGCCAGAGTCGTGGAAGGTTTCTAATGTGGCACCAAATTTCAAGAAAGGAGATAGATCACTTGCGTCAAACTATCGGCTAATTAGCTTAGCGTCTATTGTGGGAAAGTTACTTGAATCGATAATTGCAAATACAATTCGTCTTCATCTTGAAAAATATAAATTAATAAATGAGTCGCAACATGGTTTTACAAATGGCCGTTCATGTTTAACAAATTTGCTATCATTTTATTCCAGCATAGTTGAGGCAGTTGATAGTGGTAAAGATTGTGATGTTGTGTACATTGACTTTAGCAAAGCTTTTGATACACTGCCACATGAAAGACTGATTAAAAAGATAGAGGCTCATGGTATTGGGGGTGCTATATTAAGTTGGTTTAGGGCATGGCTATACCAAAGGAAACAGAGTTAGTATAAATGGGGTTAAGTCAGAGTGGGAAAATGTTGTAAGTGGAGTACCGCAAGGCTGTCCTCGGACCTCTGTTGTTTATAATATATATAAATATTTAGATTCAGGTTTGAGCAGGAATATTTGTAAATTTGCCGATGACACAAAAATCGGGAGGGAAATAAACACGGAAAAAAACTTGCTATCTCTTCAAGACTATCGAAATATGGTTTTGAAATGGTCAAAAGGTTATCAGATGCAGTTTAATACTGACAAATGTAAGGGTTTGAGAGTAGGTAATGATGATAAGAGTTTCAAGGAGCGCAAGGGATCTGCCAGTTATGATTAATATAAATATAGAACCTAAAAATCAATGCATAAATGCAAATACCATTCGTCATCATCTTGAAAAACATAGAGTAATAGATGACTCGCACACCGGCCATTTGTACATCAATGTTGTAATACCGAGATGACGGGAGGCGAAGTTGATCTCTGCCGCCGGATATCGCCGCCTTCTGCTTCTTGTAAGTGTAGAATCCTTAAGTAATGTCTTAAGTCAGAATGTAAGTAAGAATACCACTACAGTGCCCTCCCACCCATTCTGCAAATACCTTATTATTATTACTATATATATATATATATATATATATATATATATATATATATATATATATATATATATATATATATATATATATATATATATGCGAACAAGCTTATATATGACTGAAAACTCCACACCCCAGGAGCGACTCGAACCCAGACCACCAGGAGCACAATGCAACTGGGGTACATGGTACCTTAGCCGCTTGCCGTCGAGGCGATGGGGAATAAGACTCGGCTACCATCGTCTTTTGTACGGTCACTGATGGTCAAGCTGTTAAGGTACCATGTACCCCCGAGAGAGAGAGAGAGAGAGAGAGAGAGAGAGAGAGAGAGAGAGAGAGAGAGAGAGAGAGAGAGAGAGAGAGAGAAAGATTGGAACGAGAATGGTGTTCTCTATTGCCGAAGAAACGAAATCGCAGAACCCCTGAACGCCCCACCCGATCTCAAGAACGACAAGGAAGGTTATGTAGAGAAATATGAACGCATGAACTACACCTACAAGCACCATACACAACCCTAGTGAGACAAGAACACCACAAGACCATTACTGAAAATCACAGGAACCAAACATTCTTTTTCTCCTACGCACAATCTTAAACAAATTCCCTGCACAAGGGAGCTGCAACTTTCCCAGATGACAACAAAGAAATACGCGAAATAAGCCAGCCAAACAACTGTTAAGCCAGCCAAACAACCAGTAAGCCAGCCAAACAACCAGTAAGCCAGCCAAACAACCAGTAAGCCAGCCAAACAACCAGTAAGCCAGCCAAACAACCAGTAAGCCAGCCAAACAACCAGTAAGCCAGCCAAACAACCAGTAAGCCAGCCAAACAACCAGTAAGCCAGCCAAACAACCAGTAAGCCAGCCAAACTACCAGTAAGCCAGCCAAACAACCAGTAAGCCAGCCAAACAACCAGTAAGCCAGCCAAACAACCAGTAAGCCAGCCAAACAACCAGTAAGCCAGCCAAACAACTGTTAAGCCAGCCAAACAACTGGTAAGCCAGCCAAACAACCAGTAAGCCAGCCAAACAACTGGTAAGCCAGCCAAACAACCGGTAAGCCAGCCAAACAACTGGTAAGCCAGCCAAACAACCGGTAAGCCAGCCAAACAACCAGTAAGCCAGCCAAACAACCGGTAAGCCAGCCAAACAACTGGTAAGCCAGCCAAACAACTGGTAAGCCAGCCAAACAACCGGTAAGCCAGCCAAACAACTGGTAAGCCAGCCAAACAACCAGTAAGCCAGCCAAACAACTGGTAAGCCAGCCAAACAACCGGTAAGCCAGCCAAACAACCAGTAAGCCAGCCAAACAACCGGTAAGCCAGCCAAACAACTGGTAAGCCAGCCAAACAACCGGTAAGCCAGCCAAACAACTGGTAAGCCAGCCAAACAACTGGTAAGCCAGCCAAACAACCGGTAAGCCAGCCAAACAACTAAGCCAGCCAAACAACCGGTAAGCCAGCCAAACAACCCAGTAAGCCAGCCAAACAACCAGCCAAACAACCGGTAAGCCAGCCAAACAACCGGTAAGCCAGCCAAACAACTGGTAAGCCAGCCAAACAACCGGTAAGCCAGCCAAACAACCAGTAAGCCAGCCAAACAACCGGTAAGCCAGCCAAACAACTGGTAAGCCAGCCAAACAACCGGTAAGCCAGCCAAACAACCGGTAAGCCAGCCAAACAACCAGTAAGCCAGCCAAACAACCGGTAAGCCAGCCAAACAACCAGTAAGCCAGCCAAACAACCAGTAAGCCAGCCAAACAAGCCAGCCAAACAACCAGTAAGCCAGCCAAACAACCGGTAAGCCAGCCAAACAACTGGTAAGCCAGCCAAACAACTGGTAAGCCAGCCAAACAACCGGTAAGCCAGCCAAACAACCAGTAAGCCAGCCAAACAACCAGTAAGCCAGCCAAACAACCAGTAAGCCAGCCAAACAACAACAGTAAGCCAGCCAAACAACCAGTAAGCCAGCCAAACAACCGGTAAGCCAGCCAAACAACTGGTAAGCCAGCCAAACAACTGGTAAGCCAGCCAAAACAACCAAACAACCAGTAAGCCAGCCAAACAACCGGTAAGTAAGCCAGCCAAACAACCACCGGTAAGCCAGCCAAACAACCGGTAAGCCAGCCAAACAACCGGTAAGCCAGCCAAACAACCGGTAAGCCAGCCAAACAACCGGTAAGCCAGCCAAACAACCCAGGTAAGCCAGCCAAACAACCGGTAAGCCAGCCAAACAACCGGTAAGCCAGCCAAACAACCGGTAAGCCAGCCAAACAACCGGTAAGCCAGCCAAACAACCCAGCCAAACAACCGGTAAGCCAGCCAAACAACCGGTAAGCCAGCCAAACAACTGTTAAGCCAGCCAAACAACTGGTAAGCCAGCCAAACAACTGGTAAGCCAGCCAAACAACCGGTAAGCCAGCCAAACAACCAGTAAGCCAGCCAAACTGGTAAGCCAGCCAAACAACCAGTAAGCCAGCCAAACAACCAGTAAGCCAGCCAAACAACCAGTAAGCCAGCCAAACAACTGTTAAGCCAGCCAAACAACTGGTAAGCCAGCCAAACAACTGGTAAGCCAGCCAAACAACCGGTAAGCCAGCCAAACAACTGGTAAGCCAGCCAAACAACCGGTAAGCCAGCCAAACTGGTAAGCCAGCCAAACAACCGGTAAGCCAGCCAAACAACCAGTAAGCCAGCCAAACAACCGGTAAGCCAGCCAAACAACCGGTAAGCCAGCCAAACAACCGGTAAGCCAGCCAAACAACCGGTAAGCCAGCCAAACAACCAGTAAGCCAGCCAAACAACCGGTAAGCCAGCCAAACAACCAGTAAGCCAGCCAAACAACCGGTAAGCCAGCCAAACAACCGGTAAGCCAGCCAAACAACCGGTAAGCCAGCCAAACAACTGGTAAGCCAGCCAAACAACCGGTAAGCCAGCCAAACAACCGGTAAGCCAGCCAAACAACTGGTAAGCCAGCCAAACAACTGGTAAGCCAGCCAAACAACCGGTAAGCCAGCCAAACAACCGGTAAGCCAGCCAAACAACCGGTAAGCCAGCCAAACAACCAGTAAGCCAGCCAAACAACTGGTAAGCCAGCCAAACAACCGGTAAGCCAGCCAAACAACTGGTAAGCCAGCCAAACAACTTTAAGCCAGCCAAACAACCGGTAAGCCAGCCAAACAACTGGTAAGCCAGCCAAACAACCGGTAAGCCAGCCAAACAACTGGTAAGCCAGCCAAACAACTGGTAAGCCAGCCAAACAACCGGTAAGCCAGCCAAACAACCGGTAAGCCAGCCAAACAACTGGTAAGCCAGCCAAAGAACCTGAAAGACAGCTAATCAATTAGTAAGCCAGCTAAACAACTAGTAAGCCATCGAAACAACTAGAAGCCAGCCACTTAGGCAGGGAGCCAGCCAACAAGTCATGGGGCACAGTAGCCATTAAGGCAGTGATGGAGCCCGCCACTATGAGCCAGGGACGGATCCATCACCAAAATGGTTCTGTCATACCATATATTTTGGTGAGTACATTCCCGAGTTGTCGACCCCATCACACGCACCCAACACCTGCCTGGAAACACACGCACCCAACACCTACCTGTAAACACACGCACCCAACACCTGCCTGTAAACACACGCAGCCAACACCTACCTGGAAACACACGCACCCAACACCTACCTGTAAACACACGCAGCCAACACCTGCCTGTAAACACACGCAGCCAACACCTACCTGGAAACACACGCAGCCAACACCTACCTGGAAACACACGCAGCCAACACCTACCTGTGAAGGAAAAACAAATACTTTTAAAATAAGGGCACAAATATGTTGACATCAGGTATTAAAATATGTACACAATATAATAAGTCAAGATGTGATTTATCAAGTGTCATCGTGTTTGACACACACACACACACACACACACACACACACACACACACACACACACACACACACACACACACACACACACACACACACACACACACACACACACCATAACTCATGCGTGTTTGAGCACCTACGTTCAAGGACACACTCAACTGAACTTCAATACAACCTTTACGTTGCCAGCGCCATGAAGCAACACATCAAGGTCTTACAAGTGTCACATGAGTGGCTGGTGGACCTGGCATAGTGTGATCCCACCTCTATATCCCACGTAGGCCTAGATACCTGCACTGTACCTGGATAGGGTTCAAGTCTATACAAGGGAGTTTTTCTACTCCCTTGTATTGACTTGTGAGGGTTTGGTCCACCAGACTGTTGCTTGGAGCGGCCCGCAGGCCCACATACCCACCACAGCCCGGCTGATCCGGAACTTCGTTTAGAAAACAGTCCAGTTTCCTCTTGAAGATGTCCACGGTTGTTCCGGCAATATTTCTTATGCTCGCTGGGAGGACGTTGAACAACCGCGGACCTCTGATGTTTATACAGTGCTCTCTGATTGTGCCTATGGCACCTCTGCTCTTCACTGGTTCTATTCTGCATTTTTTTCCATATCGTTCACTCCAGTACGTTGTTATTTTACAGTGTAGATTAGGGACCTTCCCCTCCAGTATTTCCCACGTGTATATTATTTGATATCTCTCTCGTCTCCTCTCAAGTGAGTACATTTGGAGAGCTTTGAGACGATCCCAATAATTTAGGTGCTTTATCTCGTCTATGCGTGCCGTATATGTTCTCTGTATTCCCTCTATTTCAGCAATCTCTCTTGCTCTGAAGGGGGAAGTGAGTACTGAGCAGTACTCAAGACGGGACAACACAAGTGATGACAACATAGTCATAATACACTCTGGTGTAGCCTAACATTGATGACAACAATGAGATCAATAAAATAAAAACCTTCCAGTTAATATTATACATTATATGAGATGATAAGTTATATATCACATTATTCGGTGTTCAAATGAACAAAGACACAGGAGTGGCAGCTGCGCCTCAGAGTTAGGAAGAGTGTGCCAGGAAGTGAAGGCTGTTTGCCAGGTGGAGGCCCACTTGGTGCCATACATGGCAACCCGCCCTCACCTGGGCCACACATTTGACGGCCCACTTGTATGGCACAGTCAACAGTCAGGGTGCCATAAGCACACACAACAGTCAGGGCACCATAAGCACACACAACAGTCAGGGGCACCATAAGCACAGTCAACAGTCAGGGGCACCATAAGCACACACAACAGTCAGGGCACCATAAGCACACACAACAGTCAGGGCACCATAAGCACACACAACAGTCAGGGCACCATAAGCACACACAACAGTCAGGGGCACCATAAGCACACACAACAGTCAGGGCACCATAAGCACAGTCAACAGTCAGGGCACCATAAGCACACACAACAGTCAGGGCACCATAAGCACAGTCAACAGTCAGGACACCATAAGCACACACAACAGTCAGGGGCACCATAAGCACACACAACAGTCAGGGGCACCATAAGCACACACAACAGTCAGGGCACCATAAGCACAGTCAACAGTCAGGACACCATAAGCACACACAACAGTCAGGGGCACCATAAGCACACACAACAGTCAGGGCACCATAAGCACAGTCAACAGTCAGGGCACCATAAGCACACACAACAGTCAGGGGCACCATAAGCACACACAACAGTCAGGGCACCATAAGCACAGTCAACAGTCAGGGGCACCATAAGCACACACAACAGTCAGGGGCACCATAAGCACACACAACAGTCAGGGGCACCATAAGCACACACAACAGTCAGGGGCACCATAAGCACACACAACAGTCAGGGCACCATAAGCACAGTCAACAGTCAGGGCACCATAAGCACACACAACAGTCAGGGCACCACAAGCACACACAACAGTCAGGGCACCATAAGCACACACAACAGTCAGGGGCACCATAAGCACACACAACAGTCAGGGGCACCATAAGCACACACAACAGTCAGGGCACCATAAGCACACACAACAGTCAGGGCACCACAAGCACACACAACAGTCAGGGCACCATAAGCACAGTCAACAGTCAGGGCACCATAAGCACACACAACAGTCAGGGCACCATAAGCACACACAACAGTCAGGGCACCATAAGCACAGTCAACAGTCAGGGCACCATAAGCACACACAACAGTCAGGGCACCATAAGCACAGTCAACAGTCAGGGCACCATAAGCACACACAACAGTCAGGGGCACCATAAGCACACACAACAGTCAGGGCACCACAAGCACACACAACAGTCAGGGGCACCATAAGCACAGTCAACAGTCAGGGCACCATAAGCACACACAACAGTCAGGGGCACCATAAGCACACACAACAGTCAGGGCACCATAAGCACACACAACAGTCAGGGCACCATAAGCACACACAACAGTCAGGGCACCATAAGCACACACAACAGTCAGGGGCACCATAAGCACACACAACAGTCAGGGCACCACAAGCACACACAACAGTCAGGGGCACCATAAGCACAGTCAACAGTCAGGGCACCATAAGCACACACAACAGTCAGGGGCACCATAAGCACAGTCAACAGTCAGGGCACCATAAGCACACACAACAGTCAGGGCACCATAAGCACACACAACAGTCAGGGGCACCATAAGCACACACAACAGTCAGGGCACCATAAGCACACACAACAGTCAGGGCACCATAAGCACACACAACAGTCAGGGCACCATAAGCACACACAACAGTCAGGGCACCATAAGCACAGTCAACAGTCAGGGCACCATAAGCACACACAACAGTCAGGGTGCCATAAGCACACACAACAGTCAGGGGCACCATAAGCACACACAACAGTCAGGGCACCATAAGCACACACAACAGTCAGGGCACCATAAGCACAGTCAACAGTCAGGGCACCATAAGCACACACAACAGTCAGGGCACCATAAGCACACACAACAGTCAGGGTGCCATAAGCACACACAACAGTCAGGGGCACCATAAGCACACACAACAGTCAGGGCACCATAAGCACAGTCAACAGTCAGGACACCATAAGCACACACAACAGTCAGGGGCACCATAAGCACACACAACAGTCAGGGCACCATAAGCACACACAACAGTCAGGGCACCATAAGCACAGTCAACAGTCAGGGCACCATAAGCACACACAACAGTCAGGGGCACCATAAGCACACACAACAGTCAGGGTGCCATAAGCACACACAACAGTCAGGGTGCCATAAGCACAGTCAACAGTCAGGGCACCATAAGCACAGTCAACAGTCAGGGCACCATAAGCACACACAACAGTCAGGGTGCCATAAGCACACACAACAGTCAGGGCACCATAAGCACACACAACAGTCAGGGGCACCATAAGCACACACAACAGTCAGGGCACCATAAGCACACACAACAGTCAGGGCACCATAAGCACACACAACAGTCAGGGCACCATAAGCACACAGTCAACAGCCTGACTGGCGTTACCAGACAGGTAATCAAGGCCTGGGAGACGGTCCTCTCCATTAACTGTCACACAATGCCTGGCCGCCGAGGCCGTAATCACGTAATTACTCATCTTCAAGTAATTAAAGACTATGTCCCTAATAGGGCTATTATATCAGTCATTAACTAAAGCCGTCATTCTGTCTGCCAAGACCATAGTGTTGTGTAGATACACTATGCCTCGTCAGGCCCTGCCAGTCCTCACTCCTCACTATCCTTACCCCGTGGTCACTTTCTCAGGATTCCGGGGATCAACGTCCCCGCGGCCCGGTCTCCGACCATGCCTCCTAGGTGCTGGACTGGTCAACCAGGCTGTTGGACGCGGCTGCTCGCAGCCTGAAGTATGAGTCACAGCCTGGTTGATCAGGTATCCTTTGGAGGTGTTTATCCAGTTCTCTCTTGAACACTGTGAGGGGTCGGCCAGTTATGCCCCATATGTGTAGTGGAAGCGTGTTGAACAGTCTCGGGCCTCTGATGTTGATAGTTCTCTCTTGAACACTGTGAGGCGTCGGCCAGTTAGGCCCCTTATGTGTAGTGGAAGCGTGTTGAACAGTCTCGGGCCTCTGATGTTGATAGTTCTCTCTTGAACACTGTGAGGGGTCGGCCAGTTATGTCCCTTATGTGTAGTGGAAGCGTGTTGAACAGTCTCGGGCCTCTGATGTTGATAGTTCTCTCTTGAACACTGTGAGGGGTCGGCCAGTTATGCCCCTTATGTGTAGTGGAAGCGTGTTGAAGAGTCTCGGGCCTCTGATGTTGATAGTTCTCTCTTGAACACTGTGAGGGGTCGGCCAGTTATGTCCCTTATGTGTAGTGGAAGCGTGTTGAACAGTCTCGGGCCTCTGATGTTGATAGTTCTCTCTTGAACACTGTGAGGGGTCGGCCAGTTATGCCCCTTATGTGTAGTGGAAGCGTGTTGAACAGTCTCGGGCCTCTGATGTTGATAGTTCTCTCTTGAACACTGTGAGGGGTCGGCCAGTTATGCCCCTTATGTGTAGTGGAAGCGTGTTGAACAGTCTCGGGCCTCTGATGTTGATAGAGTTCTCTCTCAGAGTAACTGTTGCACCTCTGCTCTTCAACGGGGGTATTCTGCACATCCTGCCATGCCTCCTGGTCTCATGTGGTGTTATTTCTGTGTGCAGGTTTGGGACCAGCCCCTCTATGGTCCCTAACCTATGTTATACTAATAATATACATGTTTCCACAAGAATAATATTATAAATCTCTCCATGTGCTCTAGGGAATACATATTTAAAAATTTTAAGTACCCCAATAATTTATCAAGTTTACTGAGTGGGTTCTAGCAGTAAAGGATCTCTGCACGCTCTCCAGGTCAGCAATTTCTCCAGCTGAAAGAGGCAAGAATATTCCACCCTAGACTGGACTTGTCTCTTCAAAAGTATCACAGGTACGGCATTTCTTGCTTGGAAGGTTCTTGTTATCCAATCTGTCATTTTTCTTGCAGATGTGACAGTCAGTTATTGTGCTGTTTAGCAGTAGGATTTCCCGACGTGATTACTCCCAATTTAACATGGATTATTATTTCAATAGATTGGTTTCACTGTGTTTAATATGTGGTTTCAGTTTTCATATTTCGTTTTTTTTCCACCGCGCAGCAGCTGGAATTTATCTTCGTTAAATATAATTTTCTGTGGCCCACTGAATGACCTGATTAACATCAGATTGGAGATTTGCTGTGTCCTTATCTATGTCCGATATGAGAATATGAAAAAAGTATTGGAGCAAGCACAGCTACCCTGAGGGACTGAGCTTTCCATGGTGGATGATTCGGATTTTACTGTGTTACAATTACACTTTAGATTCTGTTGATTACCAAGTTAAAAACAACTCTTTCTACTTTGTCAGTAATACCTATTGTGACCACTTGATGTGTACGATAACACCATGGTCACACGTGTCAAAGGCTGTTGCGAAATCTTTGTAAATTTCTTCGGCGTTTTGTTTGTCTTCCATGGCATCGAGTGCCATGTCATAGTGGTCCAGCAACTGTAAGAGGCAAGAGCGCGATGTTCTGAACCCATGTTGTCCGGGGTTAGGTACACACTGTGATTCCATGTGTTGTGTGATCCTCTAAGCACTAAAGATTTTCATGAGTAGTACATAAAAGGGGTAGTGCTTTTATGTTAGTGCTATCAGTCTATAATTGTTTGTCTCTGCTTTATTCCCTCCTTTAAAGAGTGGTGCTATCTAGGCTATTTTTACCTGTCAGGGATAACACCAGTATCTATCGGTTCCGTCTCCAAAAGATGTTCAGAGTGCAGGCGATGAGTCACAATAACGTGGCTGAAGTATGTTGACCAGACCACACACTAGAAATTGAAGGGACGACGACGTTTCGGTCCGTCCTGGACCATTCTCAAGTCGATTGTGACAATCGACTTGATCGATCAGTCGATCAAGTCGATCAAGTTGATTCTCAAGTCGATCAAGACAATCGACTTGAGAATGGTCCAGGACGGACCGAAACGTCGTCGTCCCTTCAATTTCTAGTGTGTGGTCTGGTCAACATGTTCAGAGTCAGATAGTCTGGGCCTGGTGCTGAGTGCACTGGCACGCTCTCCATGTTTACTTCCGAGTCCAGTGGGGTTCGGGTGACATCTGATATATGGTTGTTTTCACATAAATAACTAATTTGTTTCGATCACTTATCTTCAGTGTGTTCAAGGGTTCACTAAAACAGATTCGTACTGTACCTGCTTCATACCTGGTTGATGGGGTTCTGGGAGTTGTTCTACTCCCCAAGCCCGGCCCGAGGCCAGGCTTGACTTGTGAGAGTTTGGTCCACCAGGCTGTTGCTTGGAGCGGCCCGCAGGCCCACATACCCATCACAGCCCGGTTGCTCCGGCACTCCTTGAAGAAAACTATCGAGTTTTCTCTTGAAGATGTCCAAGGTTGTTCCGGCAATATTTCTTATGCTTGCTGGGAGGACGTTGAACAACCGCGGACCTCTGATGTTTATACAGTGTTCTCTGATTGTGCCTATGGCACCTCTGCTCTTCACTGGTTCTATTCTGCATTTTCTTCCATATCGTTCACTCCAGTACGTTGTTATTTTACTGTGTAGATTTGGTACTTTGCCCTCCAGTATCTTCCACGTGTATATTATTTGATATATCTCTCGTCTCCTTTCTAGTGAGTACATTTGGAGAGCTTTGAGACGATCCCAATAATATAGGTGCTTTATCTCGTCTATGCGTGCCGTATATGTTCTCTGTATTCCCTCTATTTCAGCAATCTCTCCTGCTCTGAAGGGGGAAGTGAGTACTGAGCAGTACTCAAGACGGGACAACACAAGTGACTTGAAGAGTACAACCATTGTGATGGGATCCTGTAGCCTCAGTATTCTACTCATTTGTGTGTTGTCATGTGTGAGAGTTCCATCAGCCTGGTGCAGGGGGGGGCCTGGTGCAGGGGGGGGGGGCCTGGTGCAGGGGGGGGGGGGCCTGGTGAAGGGGGGGGGGCCCTGGTGAAGGGTGGGGGGCCTGGTTCAGGGGGGGGGGCCTGGTGCAGGGGGGGGGCCTGGTGCAGGGGGGGGGCCTGGTGCAAGGGGGGGGCCTGGTGCGGGGGGGAGGGCCTGGTGCAGGGGGGGGGCCTGGTGCAGGGGGGGGGCTTGGTGCAGGGGGGGGGCCTGGTGCAGGGGGGGGGCCTGGTGCAGGGGGGGGCCTGGTGCAGGGGGGGGGCCTGGTGCAGGGGGGGCCCTGGTGCAGGGGGGGGCCTGGTGCAGGGGGGGGCCTGGTGCAGGGGGGGGCCTGGTGCAGGGGGGGGGGCCTGGTGCAGGGGGGAGGGCCTGGTGAAGGGGGGAGGGCCTGGTGCAGGGGGGGGGCCTGGTGCAGGGGGGGGCCTGGTGAAGGGGGGAGGGCCAAGTGCAGAGGGGGGGCCTGGTGCAGGGGGAGGCCTGGTGAAGGGGGGAGGGCCTGGTGAAGGGGGGAGGGCCTGGTGAAGGGGGGAGGGCCTGGTGCAGGGGGGGAAGCCCTGGTGCAGGGGGGGCCCTGGTGAAGGGGGGAGGGCCTGGTGCAGGGGGGGGGCCTGGTGCAGGGGGGGGGGGCCTGGTGCAGTGGGGGGCCTGGTGAAGGGGGGAGGGCCTGGTGAAGGGGGGAGGGCCTGGTGCAGGGGGGGCCTGGTGCAGTGGGGGGCCTGGTGAAGGGGGGAGGGCCTGGTGAAGGGGGGAGGGCCTGGTGAAGGGGGGGCCTGGTGCAGGGGGGGCCTGGTGCAGTGGGGGGCCTGGTGAAGGGGGGAGGGCCTGGTGAAGGGGGGAGGGCCTGGTGCAGGGGGGGGGCCTGGTGCGGGGGGGGGGCCCTGGTGCAGGGGGGGGCCTGGTGCAGGGGGGGGCCTGGTGCAGGGGGGGCCCTGGTCCAGGGGGCCTGGTGCAGGGGGGAGGGCCTGGTGCAGGGGGGGGGGGCCTGGTGCAGGGGGGGGCCTGGTGCAGGGGGCCTGGTGAAGGGGCCCGGTGCTGGGTGTTGGCGAGGTCGTGCACGTGTTGCCCTTTACAATGTCAACATTAGAAGAGACACCTGCAGTTGTCTCAAATGCTCTCCACAGGTGCCATCCGGCCATCAGTCAACACGCCGGCCAGCAGCGACGACCAACACGTCCACCCAGCAGACGCCAGCAGCGACGACCAACACGTCCACCCAGCAGACGCCAGCAGCGACGACCAACACGTCCACCCAGCAGACGCCAGCAGCGACGACCAACACGTCCACCCAGCAGACGCCAGCAGCGACGACCAACACGTCCACCCAGCAGACGCCAGCAGCGACGACCAACACGTCCACCCAGCAGACGCCAGCAGCGACGACCAACACGTCCACCCAGCAGACGCCAGCAGCGACGACCAACACGTCCACCCAGCAGACGCCAGCAGCGACGACCAACACGTCCACCCAGCAGACGCCAGCAGCGACGACCAACACGTCCACCCAGCAGACGCCAGCAGCGACGACCAACACGTCCACCCAGCAGACGCCAGCAGCGACGACCAACACGTCCACCCAGCTGACGCCAGCAGCGACGACCAACACGTCCACCCAGCAGACGCCAGCAGCGACGACCAACACGTCCACCCAGCAGACGCCAGCAGCGACGACCAACACGTCCACCCAGCAGACGCCATCAGCGACGACCAACACGTCCACCCAGCAGACGCCAGCAGCGACGACCAACACGTCCACCCAGCAGACGCCAGCAGCGACGACCAACACGTCCACCCAGCAGACGCCATCAGCGACGACCAACACGTCCACCCAGCAGACGCCAGCAGCGACGACCAACACGTCCACCCAGCAGACGCCAGCAGCGACGACCAACACGTCCACCCAGCAGACGCCATCAGCGACGACCAACACGTCCACCCAGCAGACGCCAGCAGCGACGACCAACACGTCCACCCAGCAGACGCCAGCAGCGACGACCAACACGTCCACCCAGCAGACGCCATCAGCGACGACCAACACGTCCACCCAGCAGACGCCATCAGCGACGACCAACACGTCCACCCAGCAGACGCCAGCAGCAGAGAGGAACACGTCCACCCAGCAGACGCCATCAGCGACGACCAACACGTCCACCCAGCAGACGCCATCAGCGACGACCAACACGTCCACCCAGCAGACGCCAGCAGCGACGACCAACACGTCCACCCAGCAGACGCCATCAGCGACGACCAACACGTCCACCCAGCAGACGCCATCAGCGACGACCAACACGTCCACCCAGCAGACGCCATCAGCGACGACCAACACGTCCACCCAGCAGACGCCAGCAGCGACGACCAACACGTCCACCCAGCAGACGCCATCAGCGACGACCAACACGTCCACCCAGCAGACGCCATCAGCGACGACCAACACGTCCACCCAGCAGACGCCATCAGCGACGACCAACACGTCCACCCAGCAGACGCCATCAGCGACGACCAACACGTCCACCCAGCAGACGCCAGCAGCAGAGAGGAACACGTCCACCCAGCAGACGCCAGCAGCAGAGAGGAACAAGTCCACCCAGCAGACGCCAGCAGCAGAGAGGAACAAGTCCACCCAGCAGACGCCAGCAGCAGAGAGGAACACGTCCACCCAGCAGACGCCAGCAGCAGAGAGGAACAAGTCCACCCAGCAGACGCCAGCAGCAGAGAGGAACACGTCCACCCAGCAGACGCCAGCAGCAGAGAGGAACACGTCCACCCAGCAGACGCCATCAGCGACGACCAACACGTCCACCCAGCAGACGCCATCAGCGACGACCAACACGTCCACCCAGCAGACGCCAGCAGCAGAGAGGAACACGTCCACCCAGCAGACGCCAGCAGCAGAGAGGAACACGTCCACCCAGCAGACGCCAGCAGCAGAGAGGAACAAGTCCACCCAGCAGACGCCAGCAGCAGAGAGGAACACGTCCACCCAGCAGACGCCAGCAGCAGAGAGGAACAAGTCCACCCAGCAGACGCCAGCAGCAGAGAGGAACACGTCCACCCAGCAGACGCCAGCAGCAGAGAGGAACAAGTCCACCCAGCAGACGCCAGCAGCAGAGAGGAACACGTCCACCCAGCAGACGCCAGCAGCAGAGAGGAACAAGTCCACCCAGCAGACGCCAGCAGCAGAGAGGAACAAGTCCACCCAGCAGACGCCAGCAGCAGAGAGGAACACGTCCACCCAGCAGACGCCAGCAGCAGAGAGGAACACGTCTGCTCACCACCGGTCAACACATCAGGAATGTTATCTGCCATACCTGCGTGAAGCAGCCTTTATCACCCAATCAATAATGTATTAACTTGACTGGCCAGACTGGCGTAATGCCGCTGTGTGCTGGTGTGTACTGGCAACCATACACGTGTGCTGGTGTGTACTGGCAACCATACACGTGTGCTGGTGTGTACTGGCCACCATACACGTGTGCTGGTGTGTACTGGCCACCATGCACGTGTGCTGGTGTGTACTGGCCACCATACACGTGTGCTGGTGTGTACTGGCCACCATACACGTGTGCTGGTGTGTACTGGCCACCATACACGTGTGCTGGTGTGTACTGGCCACCATACACGTGTGCTGGTGTGTACTGGCCACCATGCACGTGTGCTGGTGTGTACTGGCCACCATACACGTGTGCTGGTGTGTACTGGCCACCATGCACGTGTGCTGGTGTGTACTGGCCACCATACACGTGTGCTGGTGTGTACTGGCCACCATACACGTGTGCTGGTGTGTACTGGCAACCATACACGTGTACTGGTGTGTACTGGCCACCATGCACGTGTGCTGGTGTGTACTGGCCACCATACACGTGTGCTGGTGTGTACTGGCCACCATACACGTGTGCTGGTGTGTACTGGCCACCATGCACGTGTGCTGGTGTGTACTGGCCACCATACACGTGTGCTGGTGTGTACTGGCCACCATGCACGTGTGCTGGTGTGTACTGGCCACCATACACGTGTGCTGGTGTGTACTGGCCACCATGCACGTGTGCTGGTGTGTACTGGCCACCATACACGTGTACTGGTGTGTACTGGCCACCATACACGTGTGCTGGTGTGTACTGGCCACCATACACTTGTGCTGGTGTGTACTGGCCACCATACACGTGTGCTGGTGTGTACTGGCCACCATACACGTGTGCTGGTGTGTACTGGCCACCATGCACGTGTGCTGGTGTGTACTGGCCACCATACACGTGTGCTGGTGTGTACTGGCCACCATGCACGTGTGCTGGTGTGTACTGGCCACCATACACGTGTGCTGGTGTGTACTGGCCACCATGCACGTGTGCTGGTGTGTACTGGCCACCATACACGTGTGCTGGTGTGTACTGGCCACCATGCACGTGTGCTGGTGTGTACTGGCCACCATGCCCGTGTGCTGGTGTGTACTGGCCACCATGCACGTGTGCTGGTGTGTACTGGCCACCATACACGTGTGCTGGTGTGTACTGGCCACCATACACGTGTGCTGGTGTGTACTGGCCACCATACACGTGTGCTGGTGTGTACTGGCCACCATACACGTGTTCTGGTGTGTACTGGCCACCATGCACGTGTGCTGGTGTGTACTGGCCACCATGCACGTGTGCTGGTGTGTATTGGCCACCATACACGTGTGCTGGTGTGTACTGGCCACCATACACGTGTGCTTGTGTGTACTGGCCACCATGCACGTGTGCTGGTGTGTACTGGCCACCATGCACGTGTACTGGTGTGTACTGGCCATCATGCACGTGTGCTGGTGTGTACTGGCAACCATACACGTGTGCTGGTGTGTACTGGCCACCATGCACGTGTGCTGGTGTGTACTGGCCACCATACACGTGTGCTGGTGTGTACTGGCAACCATACACGTGTGCTGGTGTGTACTGGCCACCATACACGTGTGCTGGTGTGTACTGGCAACCATGCAAGTGTGCTGGTGTGTACTGGCCACCATACACGTGTGCTGGTGTGTACTGGCAACCATGCACGTGTGCTGGTGTGTACTGGCCACCATACACGTGTGCTGGTGTGTACTGGCCACCATACACGTGTGCTGGTGTGTACTGGCCACCATACACGTGTGCTGGTGTGTACTGGCCACCATACACGTGTGCTGGTGTGTACTGGCAACCATACACGTGTGCTGGTGTGTATACTGGCAACCATACACGTGTGCTGGTGTGTATTGGCAACCATACACGTGTGCTGGTGTGTACTGGCCACCATACACGTGTGCTGGTGTGTACTGGCAACCATACACGTGTGCTGGTGTGTACTGGCCACCATACACGTGTGCTGGTGTGTACTGGCCACCATACACGTGTGCTGGTGTGTACTGGCCACCATACACGTGTGCTGGTGTGTACTGGCCACTATACACGTGTGCTGGTGTGTACTGGCCACCATACACGTGTGCTGGTGTGTACTGGCCACCATACACGTGTGCTGGTGTGTACTGGACACCATACACGTGTGCTGGTGTGTACTGGCCACCATACACGTGTGCTGGTGTGTACTGGCCACCATACACGTGTGCTGGTGTGTACTGGCAACCATACACGTGTGCTGGTGTGTACTGGCAACCATACACGTGTGCTGGTGTGTACTGGCAACCATACACGTGTGCTGGTGTGTATTGGCAACCATACACGTGTGCTGGTGTGTACTGGCCACCATACACGTGTGCTGGTGTGTACTGGCCACCATACACGTGTGCTGGTGTGTAATGGCCACTATACACGTGTACTACTGTGTACTGGCCACCATACACGTGTGCTGGTGTGTACTGGCCACCATACACGTGTGCTGGTGTGTACTGGCCACCATACACGTGTGCTGGTGTGTACTGGCCACCATACACGTGCTGGTGTGTACTGGCCACCATACACGTGTGCTGGTGTGTATACGCCACCATACACGTGTGCTGGTGTGTACTGGCAACCATACACGTGTGCTGGTGTGTACTGGCAACCATACACGTGTGCTGGTGTGTACTGGCCACCATACACGTGTGCTGGTGTGTACTGGCAACCATACACGTGTGCTGGTGTGTACTGGCAACCATACACGTGTGCTGGTGTGTACTGGCCACCATACACGTGTACTGGTGTGTACTGGCAACCATACACGTGTGCTGGTGTGTACTGGCCACCATACACGTGTGCTGGTGTGTACTGGCCACCATACACGTGTGCTGGTGTGTACTGGCCACCATACACGTGTGCTGGTGTGTACTGGCCACCATACACGTGTGCTGGTGTGTACTGGCCACCATACACGTGTGCTGGTGTGTACTGGCCACCATACACGTGTGCTGGTGTGTACTGGCCACCATACACGTGCTGGTGTGTACTGGCCACCATACACATGTGCTGGTGTGTATACGCCACCATACACGTGTGCTGGTGTGTACTGGCAACCATACACGTGTGCTGGTGTGTACTGGCAACCATACACGTGTGCTGGTGTGTACTGGCCACCATACACGTGTGCTGGTGTGTACTGGCAACCATACACGTGTGCTGGTGTGTACTGGCCACCATACACGTGTGCTGGTGTGTACTGGCAACCATACACGTGTGCTGGTGTGTACTGGCCACCATACACGTGTGCTGGTGTGTACTGGCCACCATACACGTGTGCTGGTGTGTACTGGCCACCATACACGTGTGCTGGTGTGTACTGGCCACTATACACGTGTGCTGGTGTGTACTGGCCACCATACACGTGTGCTGGTGTGTACTGGCCACCATACACGTGTGCTGGTGTGTACTGGACACCATACACGTGTGCTGGTGTGTACTGGCCACCATACACGTGTGCTGGTGTGTACTGGCCACCATACACGTGTGCTGGTGTGTACTGGCAACCATACACGTGTGCTGGTGTGTACTGGCAACCATACACGTGTGCTGGTGTGTACTGGCAACCATACACGTGTGCTGGTGTGTATTGGCAACCATACACGTGTGCTGGTGTGTACTGGCCACCATACACGTGTGCTGGTGTGTACTGGCCACCATACACGTGTGCTGGTGTGTACTGGCCACCATACACGTGTGCTGGTGTGTAATGGCCACTATACACGTGTACTACTGTGTACTGGCCACCATACACGTGTGCTGGTGTGTACTGGCCACCATACACGTGTGCTGGTGTGTACTGGCCACCTTCCACGTGTGCTGGTGTGTACTGGCCACCATACACGTGCTGGTGTGTACTGGCCACCATACACGTGTGCTGGTGTGTATACGCCACCATACACGTGTGCTGGTGTGTACTGGCAACCATACACGTGTGCTGGTGTGTACTGGCAACCATACACGTGTGCTGGTGTGTACTGGCCACCATACACGTGTGCTGGTGTGTACTGGCAACCATACACGTGTGCTGGTGTGTACTGGCAACCATACACGTGTGCTGGTGTGTACTGGCCACCATACACGTGTACTGGTGTGTACTGGCAACCATACACGTGTGCTGGTGTGTACTGGCCACCATACACGTGTGCTGGTGTGTACTGGCCACCATACACGTGTGCTGGTGTGTACTGGCCACCATACACGTGTGCTGGTGTGTACTGGCCACCATACACGTGTGCTGGTGTGTACTGGCCACCATACACGTGTGCTGGTGTGTACTGGCCACCATACACGTGTGCTGGTGTGTACTGGCCACCATACACGTGCTGGTGTGTACTGGCCACCATACACATGTGCTGGTGTGTATACGCCACCATACACGTGTGCTGGTGTGTACTGGCAACCATACACGTGTGCTGGTGTGTACTGGCAACCATACACGTGTGCTGGTGTGTACTGGCCACCATACACGTGTGCTGGTGTGTACTGGCAACCATACACGTGTGCTGGTGTGTACTGGCCACCATACACGTGTGCTGGTGTGTACTGGCCACCATACACGTGTGCTGGTGTGTACTGGCAACCATACACGTGTGCTGGTGTGTACTGGCAACCATACACGTGTGCTGGTGTGTACTGGCAACCATACACGTGTGCTGGTGTGTACTGGCCACCATACACCTGCTTGCATGCCAGTACACACACACAAGGAGAAGCATGGTGAGGGAGAGGGGTAAGAGATGTCAGCAGACCCAAGCTAGAGGACACCGTGACCCCCCCCCCCACCACCAGCGACCACAGCACCAGCCACCACAGCACCAGCCACCACAGCACCAGCCACCACAGCACCAGCCGCCCCGGGAGTGGACATGACCTCACCTGACCCAGGGAAAACACCTCCAAAACCACTACGTTACATGACGGACGGTTAGACAGGATGAATAAGGGGGGGGGGTCCGCATGCGCTCGTCCCTGCCTAACTGCTACCTGGTTGATTACCTGGTTGATTACCTGGTTGATTACCTACCATCCCCTAGGGAACACCACCTAGCCTATACCAATCTTCAAGTCTCATAACAACACAACCACTCTCTTAAACTGATGGGTGTTTAATACAGTGTGGCAGTAGGCAGTGATATAATTCAAGATTTATATATTTACAAATGATATGGCTTAAACCTTCAGGACACTTTGTTAACAACACTACTTAGTCAACACACTGTCATCAGTGGTATACTCTCATCATACCATCACGGACCACATATATCAGTATATATATTGTTATATGGTGCATATTTGGGATGAGGTTGGGTTTTTAGGTTCTGCTGGCAATTATTTGTATTGCCAACCTGAAGCAGTAAATGCTTCACCCACCACATATACGTGGGTGAAGCATTTACTGAACCGCAGTTTGAATACCAACCCTTCCACGACTCAAGTCCTTTATATCAATTACGGTGTGGCTGTAACACCCAGGACCCCCCCCCCCCCTTAGAGTTCACACCCAGGGAAGCCTTCTCCAAGAGGTCAGCCCAGATGACCTCCGGATTATCTTGTATATTGATTAAAAATTCCTGGGTTAGTCTTAGTCAGCATAGTTTCAAGTATGTAATATTTCATGCAAGGAAATTAGACTCCAGATTCTTATGTGTAAACATCCCTGGATCTCCCCCCCCTTTTGGCCAGGTCAGAGGTCAGTCACATGTAATTAATAACTCCTCTCTTGAAGAGTGTAGGGTGAATGTCAAACAAGCTTTTTTAAATATTTCTTGAGTGTTTGTACACTCTTGGTGGGTAGCAACAGCAGATCTCCCCCTCCCCCTGTGGGGGTTGTATATAGAGGTCCTTTAGGGACTTAGGGAACGCAGAGTGCGGTACACCGGGATCGAGAGCGGGGCTGTGAAGAACATCTCAGCCAGGGAGAGACAGATAGCTTAAGGTAATGTGTGTGATCTCTGAGTTTTTGTTCCATGTCCAAATTTCTTAACTTTTTGCCAGTGTTAGGGTAGGATTTATAATTGGTGATTGACATAATTTTGGTCTCAATAAACTTACGTGAAATTTCCCGTCTGTGTCAATTGTTGAATCCTCTTAGCCTTTTGGATATAGTGGTTGACAACCGTTTTCATAATTAATGACAGTCCTAGAAAGTACTCTCCAAGTCAAGCAATGTGTCTTGCCTCTGTTGCTTGATATAGTTTCAATGGTCAAAGGCAGATGGTGGCAGCGTATTTAATCCTTGTGTTAGCATCTCCTTGTTGGCAGTGTACTTTGTAGTCCCGGTGTAACCATCATATGTCAGCTCACATTACCGTGTTTCATAATAGTGTTATCAAGTGCAACCGATGAGGAAGTGTTACTCAGGATAAGTAGTGTTCCATTTTAGTAGTGGTACATTTTAGGGCGGTGTTACAATTGGGGGGTGTTACATGGTGTCAGGTGGGCCACAGGTGGGCCTAAGGTGGGCCACAGGTGGATCACAGGTGTCAGGTGGGCCACAGGTGGATCACAGGTGTCAGGTGGGCCACAGGTGTCAGGTGGGCCATAGGTGGGCCATAGGTGGGCCACAGGTGGGCCATAGGTGGGCCACAGGTGGGCCACAGGTGTCAGGTGGGCCACGTCCTAGTCATATAAACTGCTCGCCACCATATGGGGGATAATATATCATTCGCCTGGACCATTGCAGGTTTTATGAACATTTAGTCATTGTCAAGCACATGAGAGAACACCTGCAGTAACTCAGCGGGTGTTGAGTGTTTAACACATGTTAGTGTGCGTACACAAGTGTGTTAAACACCCGCTGAGTTATTACACGCCTTTTCTCATGTGCTTGACAATGACTAAAAGTTACTAACTTCTATATGCACACTAATCTATTTCATCTATCAACATTAGAACTTGCATTTTAAACCTCACTATACACGTAATATACAAGTTTGTATGATACAAGCACTGTATTTGTCACTATGAGCCGCGGCCACTTACAAATACTATTATTTTTTAATAATAATTAATAATAATTTTAATAATAATTTAATAAATAATTATTTTTAGGCCTTTAAGGCCTTCACTGACACGTGAAGCCACCGCGTCCTCCGTCTAACTATACCACAACTTTAATATATAATTATATTACCATATAAATGAGGACAAAGCTATCTTTACTACATTATACGTAAACACTGATGAACGCGTCTGGAGGGCCGGCCGGGGCACTAAGGGGCCTGGCCTGAGGACGGGTTGTTGACCCACACCCCTCAACCCGCCCTCAGTCTATCACCATTCCACCCAGCGGTCGACCCCAAAGACGCATGCATCAACCCTAACATGATGTTCATTCAAAAGTTTAATTTTTTCAATTAATAATTAATGTTATTATATATTAGCATATTGTGCATGTTTAGGCACGGTATTATTATTGTAGTGTGTGTGTGTGTGTGTGTGTGTGTGTGTGTGTGTGTGTGTGTGTGTGTGTGTGTGTGTGTGTGTGTGTGTGTGTGTGTGTGTGTACTCACCTATTTGTGTGTGCAGGATCGAGCACTGACTCGTGGATCCCGCCTTTCGAGCATCGGTTGTTTACAGCAATGACTATGGTCCTATTTCCCTATCACACCTAGTTTTAAAATTATGAATAGTACCTACTTGATACCTGATTGATGGGGCTCTGAGAGTTGTTCTACTCCCCAAGCCGGCCCGAGGCCAAGCTGGACTTGAGAGTGTTTGGTCCACCAGGCTGTTACTTGGAGCGGCCCGCAGGCCCACATACCCACCACAGCCCGGTTGGTCCGGCACTCCTTGAAGAAAACAGTCCAGTTTTCTCTTGAAGATGTCCACGGTTGTTCCGGCAATATTTCTTATGCTCGCTGGGAGGACGTTGAACAACCGCGGACCTCTGATGGTTATACAGTGTTCTCTGATTGTGCCTATGGCACCTCTGCTCTTCACTGGTTATATTCTGCATTTTCTTCCATATCGTTCACTCCAGTACGTTGTTATTTTACTGTGTAGATTTGGGACCTGACCCTCCAGTATTTTCCACGTGTATATTATTTGGTATCTCTCTCGTCTCCTTTCTAGTGAGTACATTTGGAGAGCTTTGAGACGATCCCAAAAAATAATTATACAATCAAGGAACAGCAGTGGTGCAAAAGCTCTGTACCTTGAGGTTCAGAGCTTTTAACTGCGCTTGGACTCGATTTTATCTGATTGACTGTTACTCTTTGTGTTCTGTTCGACTGGAAATTGAGTACCCAGCGTCCTACTTTACCAGTTATTCCCATTGACCTCATTTTGTGAGCTATCACCCCATGGTCACATTTGTCGAACGCCTTTGCAAAGTCTGTGTATACAACATCTGCATTTTGCTTTTCTTCTAGAGCTTCTGTGATTTTGTCATAGTGGTTGAGTAACTGTGACAGACAGGATCTTCCCGCTCTAAATCCATGTTGTCCTGGGTTGTGTAATTCACTATTTTCCATAAAACTAGAAATTTGATTCTAATTACTCTTTCAAAAACTTTTATTATGTGTGATGTTAGTGCAACTGGCCTATAATTTTTTGCCAAGGCTTTACTCCCCCCCTTGTGCAACGGAGCTATATCTGCAGATTTAAGTGCTGCTGGTATCTCCCCTGTATCCAGGCTCTTTCTCCATATTACGCTGAGTGCTCTCGCTACTGGTACTTTACATTTCTTTATGAATATTGAATTCCAAGAGTCAGGCCCAGGAGCTGAGTACATAGGCATATTGTCAATTTCTCTTTCAAGTCTTCTGAGTTTGTGTTAATATCCGTTATATTATCTGCAGCTTGAATGTCATTCATAAAGAAGCTGTCTGGGTCATCAACTTTCATGTTGTTTATTGGTGTGCTAAACATAGCCTCATACTGGCCTCTTAGAATTTCACTAATCTCTTTGTTGTCCTCTGTGTACGTACCTTCATTTGTAATTAACGGTCCAATACTGGACCTAGTACAATAGTACTAGTACTACATACTAGTACAATAGTATGTTGTACTAATGGAAATACAATATTTCCACTACTCTCACACTAAAAGAATACTTCCTAACATCTCTGTGACTCATCTGAGTTTCCAGCTTCCATCCATGTCCCCTCGTTCTGTTACTATTCCGTGTGAACATTTCGTGTATATCCACTCTGTCAATCCCACTGAGTATATTATACGTTCCTATCATGTCCCCCCTCTCCCTTCTTCTTTCTAGTGTGGTAAGGCACAGTTCCCTCAGGCGCTCCTCATACCCCATTCCTCGTAGCTCTGGGACGAGTCTCGTTGCAAACCTCTGAACCTTTTCCAGTTTCATTATATGCTTCTTCAGATGGGGACTCCATGATGAGGCGGCATACTCTAAGACTGGCCTCGCGTAGGCAGTGTAAAGCGCCCTAAATGCCTCCTTACTTAGGTTTCTGAATGATGTTCTAACTTTTGCCAGTGTAGAGTACGCTGCTGTCGTTAGCCTATTTATATGTGCCTCAGGAGAGAGATTAGGTGTTACGTCCACACCCAGGTCTCTTTCTCGCGTCGTCACAGGTAGGCAGTTTCCCTTCATTGTGTACTGTCCCTTTGGTCTCCTATCACCTAGTCCCATTTCCATAACTTTAAATTTGTTCATGTTGAATTCCAGTAGTCATTTCTCTGACCATCTCTGCAACCTGTTCAGGTCCTCTTGGAGGATCCTGCAATCCTCATCTGTCACAACTCTTCTCATCAACTTTGCGTCATCCGCAAACATCGACATGTAGGACTCTACGCCTGTAAACATATCGTTAACATATACAAGAAATAGAATTGGTCCCAGCACCGATCCTTGTGGTACCCCACTCGTTACTGTTCGCCAGTCCGACTTCTCGCCCCTTACCGTAACTCTCTGGCTTCTTCCTGTTAGGTAGTTCCTCATCCATGCTAGGGCCTTTCCTCCCACCCTCGTGTGCCTATCGAGTTTGAACAGCAGTCTCATGTGCGGTACTGAATCAAAGGCTTTTTGGCAGTCCAGAAATATGCATTCTGCCCAACCATCTCTGTCCTGTCTTATCCTTTTTATTTTATCACTGAATTCCAAAAGGTTTGTTAGGCACGATTTCCCTTTCCAAAACCCAAGTTAATGTTTGTTCACAAACTCAACGTTCTCCAGGTGTGCAACCAGTCGTAGCCTAATTATTCTTTCCAGTATTTTACAGAGGATGTTTGTCAGTGATACAGGTCTATAGGTAAGTGCCTCCTCCCTATCACCTTTCTTGAAGATCGGTACAACATTTGCCTCCTTCCAGCAACTGGGCAATTCTCCCGACATAAGTAACTCATTAAAGATCATTGCCAGAGGCACGCTGAGAGCCTGCGCTGATGCTTTTAGTATCCACGTGATACTTTGTCTGGTCCAACTGCTTTAGTTGCATCCAGTGTTGTTAACCGTTTCATTACCTCCCTTGCTGTCACCTCTATATCTGATAGTCTTTCATCTAGGATAATCTCTTCTAACAATGGGAGTTGCTTAGGCTCAGTAGTGAACACTTCATGGAAACTGGCATTCAGTGCCTCACAGATTTCCTTGTCACTTTCAGTATATGCCCCCTCTGTCTTCCTTAGTCTTGTCACTTGGTCGTTCACCGATATTTTTCTTCTTATATGACTGTGTAGTAACTTAGGTTGCTTTTTCGCTTTGATCGCAATATCGTTCTCATAGTCCCTTTCCGATGTTCGTCTTATGTTAATGTAATCGTTCCTAGCTCTGTTGTATCTGATCCTGTTGTCCTCTGTTCTTTGTCTTCTGTACTTCCTCCACTCCCGCCTGCTGGCCATTTTTGCTTCCTTACACTATTAAACCATGGGTTATTATATTCCCTCTTATTTTCCCCTTTACTGTTGGTATAAATCTCTCTTCGGCCTCATGGCATTTCTGTATGACTAGGTCCATCATATCTTGGACTGTTTTTCCTCTAATTTCTTCCTCCCACTGCACTTCTCCCAGATAGTCCCTTATCCTCCTGTAGTCCCCTTTCCTGTAGTCGACTCTCCTTTCCCAGACCTCTTGTCCCATGGTCATAAGTTTGAGTTCCATCATGTAGTCAAAAACTAGGACACAATGGTCGCTGGCCCCTAAAAGTAATTCATGTTCCAAATTCTCGATGTCTTCTACGTTTTAAGAGAAAATCGGGTCTAATAGGCTCGGTGTATCCCCTCCTCTTTCCCTTGTGTCTTCCTTCACATGTTGTGTTAGGAAATTCCTGTCTATAACATCTACTAACTTTGCTCCCCACGTTTCGTCCCCTCCATGGGGATTCCTTGATTCCCAATTTATCTCCCCATGATTTAGGTCCCCCATGACCAGCAGCTTCGCTCTCATTCTATGCACTATTGTTGCTGCCTTCTGCAGTTCATCTATACATGCCTTGTTGTTGTCATCATACTCCTGCCTGGGCCTTCTACTGTTTGGTGGGGGATTGTAGATTACCAAGATCACAATCTTCCTCCCATCTGCTGTCAGAGTTCCATGTATGAAGCTTGTGCTCTCATTGGTAACCCGATTTCCCAGGTCTTCAAACTTCCATTTCCGCTTTATTAGGAGTGCAACTCCCCCGCCCCGTCTCTTTGTTCTCTCTTTTCTTATCACCAGGTACTCTTCTGGAAAGATTGCATCCGAGATCATGTCATTTATTTTAGTTTCCACTATTGCCACAATGACTGCCTCCCTCACTCTTTCTTTTCTCTCTTCTGCTTTATTACTTACCCCATCAGCATTGGTGTACCAAACCTGAGATTCTTCATGGAAACTCTGGTACCAGAGTTCCCCCTTTCCCTGGGGATCTGAGGGGATCTGGGGGGTGTCTGGGGGCTGGGGGGATCCGGGGGGTGTCGTGTGTGTGTGTGTGTGTGTGTGTGTGTGTGTGTGTGTGTGTGTGTGTGTGTGTGTGTGTGTGTGTGTGTGTGTGTGTGTGTACTCACCTAGTTGTACTCACCTAGTTGTGTTTGTGGGGGTTGAGCTCTGGCTCTTTGGTCCCGCCTCTCAACCGTCAATCAACAGGTGTTCAGGTTCCTGAGCCTATTGGGCTCTATCATATCTACACTTGAAACTGTGTATGGAGTCAGCCTCCACCACATCACTTCCTAATGCATTCCATTTGTCAACCACTCTGACACTAAAAAAGTTCTTTCTAATATCTCTGTGGCTCATTTGGGCACTCAGTTTCCACCTGTGTCCCCTTGTGCGTGTTCCCCTTGTGTTAAATAGCCTGTCTTTATCTACCCTATCAATTCCTTTCAGAATCTTGAATGTGGTGATCATGTCCCCCCTAACTCTTCTGTCTTCCAGCGAAGTGAGGTTTAATTCCCGTAGTCTCTCCTCGTAGCTCATACCTCTCAGCTCGGGTATTAGTCTGGTGGCAAACCTTTGAACCTTTTCCAGTTTAGTCTTATCCTTGACTAGATATGGACTCCATGCTGGGGCTGCATACTCCAGGATTGGCCTGACATATGTGGTATACAAAGTTCTGAATGATTCTTTACACAAGTTTCTGAATGCCGTTCGTATGTTGGCCAGCCTGGCATATGCCGCTGATGTTATCCGCTTGATATGTGCTGCAGGAGACAGGTCTGGCGTGATATCAACCCCAAAGTCGTTTTCCTTCTCTGACTCTTGAAGAATTTCCTCTCCCAGATGATACCTTGTATCTGGCCTCCTGCTCCCTACACCTATCTTCATTACATTACATTTGGTTGGGTTAAACTCTAACAACCATTTGTTCGACCATTCCTTCAGCTTGTCTAGGTCTTCTTGAAGCCTCAAACAGTCCTCTTCTGTTTTAATCCTTCTCATAATTTTAGCATCATCCGCAAACATTGAGAGAAATGAATCGATACCCTCCGGGAGATCATTTACATATATCAGAAACAAGATAGGACCGAGTACAGAGCCCTGTGGGACTCCACTGGTGACTTCACGCCAATCAGAGGTCTCACCCCTCACCGTAACTCTCTGCTTCCTATTGCTTAGATACTCCATTATCCACTGGAGCACCTTACAAGCTACACCTGCCTGTCTCTCCAGCTTATGTACCAGCCTCTTATGCGGTACTGTGTCAAAGGCTTTCCGACAATCCAAGAAAATGCAGTCCGCCCAGCCCTCTCTTTCTTGCTTAATCTTTGTCACCTGATCGTAGAATTCTATCAAGCCTGTAAGGCAAGATTTACCCTCCCTGAACCCATGTTGGCGATTTGTCACGAAGTCCCTTCTCTCCAGATGTGTTACCAGGTTTTTTCTCACGATCTTCTCCATCACCTTGCATGGTATACAAGTCAAGGACACTGGCCTGTAGTTGAGTGCCTCTTGCCTGTCGCCCTTTTTGTATATTGGGACCACATTCGCCATCTTCCATATTTCTGCTAGGTCTCCCGTCTCCAATGACTTACTATACACTATGGAGAGTGGCAAGCAAAGTGCCTCTGCACACTCTTTCAGTATCCATGGTGAGATCCCATCTGGACCAACAGCCTTTCTAACATCCAGATCCAGCAGGTGTCTCTTGACCTCCTCTCTCGTAATTTCGAACTCTTCCAAGGCCGCCTGGTTTACCTCCCTTTCTCCTAGCACAGTGATCTCACCTTGTTCTATTGTGAAGACCTCCTGGAACCTCTTGTTGAGTTCTTCACACACCTCTCTGTCATTCTCTGTATACCTGTCCTCGCCTGTTCGAAGTTTCAATACCTGTTCTTTCACTGTTGTTTTCCTTCTGATGTGACTGTGGAGTAGCTTTGGTTCGGTCTTGGCTTTGTTTGCTATATCATTTTCAAAACTTTTCTCTGCTTCTCTTCTCACCCTGACGTACTCATTCCTGGTTCTCTGGTATCTCTCTCTGCTTTCTGGTGTTCTGTTATTCCGGAAGTTCCTCCACGCCTTTTTGTTCAGTTTCTTCGCTTCCATACATGCCCTATTATACCATGGATTCTTCTGTTGCTTCTCGGATTTTTCCCTTTGGGCCGGGATGAACCTGTTTACTGCCTCCTGACACTTTTGGGTAACATAGTCCATCATACCCTGTACAGACTTATCTCTGAGGTCCGTCCACTCTACATGGTCTGGTGTATGCTCTACATGGATGCTCTACATGGATGCTCTACATGGTCTGCATCAGAGGTCCGTGGTTCCTCCACAGATGGAGGAACCTCCAGCTTACACCACCTAGTATTTCCACCAGTTCACAAGTGCTCTTGGTTTTTCTTCCCAGTTTAAACTGTATCTGGACTGTTCTGCTTAGATATTATCCACTTATCATTCTGGAACGTTCCATATGTTACTCACGCGAACATTTGGGGCATCTTAAATCGTGTCATTTTCTGTCATCTAGTGAGACTAAGACGCTAACACTCATCTTGGGGACAATTCCGTCAGTTCCAAGCAAAATTTTCCCTTTCTAATTATTTGTATGCATTTTTGGAAATGTTTCAAGTGTTTGAGAGAGAGTGTGCGTATAGCAGACCGGAGTACAAGAGTGAAGAGAGTACACACACTCGCCTGCCTTGAGACGCCACGACACTGCAATATAGGAATGCAGATAGTACCAGTACTGTGAAGAGTACTGGTACTCTTGAGTACCACCATTGGTGTGCTTGTTCTCAATGTTCTCATTCAGAATATGACAGGAAGTGTTGAACAGAGCCACTGACGCGGAGAGGTGCCAGACACACAATCATAGAACACTGTGAACATCAGAACATCACTTCTGAGTGAAGATGGAGGAACGTCGGTGTTTGACCATCTGGTGATGAGTGGTTTGGTGGTCATGATATCTTCAGCCACGCTATCGTGACTCATCGTCTGCACCAGAGGTCCCTGGCTCTACATGGTCTGCACCAGAGGTCCCTGGCTCTACATGGTCTGCACCAGAGGTCCCTGGCTCTACATGGCCTGCACCAGAGGTCCAGGGCTCTACATGGCCTGCACCAGAGGTCCCTGGCTCTACATGGTCTGCACCAGAGGTCCCTGGCTCTACATGGTCTGCACCAGAGATCCCTGGCTCTACATGGTCTGCACCAGAGGTCCCTGGCTCTACATGGCCTGCACCAGAGGTCCAGGGCTCTACATGGCCTGCACCAGAGGTCCAGGGCTCTACATGGCCTGCACCAGAGGTCCAGGGCTCTACATGGTCTGCACCAGAGGTCCCTGGCTCTACATGGTCTGCACCAGAGGTCCCTGGCTCTACATGGTCTGCACCAGAGGTCCCTGGCTCTACATGGTCTGCACCAGAGGTCCCTGGCTCTACATGGTCTGCACCAGAGGTCCCTGGCTCTACATGGTCTGCACCAGAGGTCCCTGGCTCTACATGGTCTGCACCAGAGGTCCCTGGCTCTACATGGTCTGCACCAGAGGTCCCTGGCTCTACATGGTCTGCACCAGAGGTCCCTGGCTCTACATGGTCTGCACCAGAGGTCCCTGGCTCTACATGGTCTGCACCAGAGGTCCCTGGCTCTACATGGTCTGCACCAGAGGTCCCTGGCTCTACATGGCCTGCACCAGAGGTCCCTGGCTCTACATGGCCTGCACCAGAGGTCCCTGGCTCTACATGGCCTGCACCAGAGGTCCCTGGCTCTACATGGCCTGCACCAGAGGTCAGAGGTCCCTGGCTCTACATGGCCTGCACCAGAGGTCCAGGGCTCTACATGGCTGCACCAGAGGTCCAGGCTCTTCATGGTCTGCACCAGAGGTCCCTGGCTCTACATGGCCTGCACCAGAGGTCCCTGGCTCTACATGGCCTGCACCAGAGGTCCATGGGCTCCCTGGCTCTACATGGCCTGCACCAGAGGTCCCTGGCTCTACATGGCCTGCACCAGAGGTCCCTGGCTCTACATGGCCTGCACCAGAGGTCCACATGGCCTGCTCCCTGGCTCTACATGGTCTGCACCAGAGGTCCCTGGCTCTACATGGCCTGCACCAGAGGTCCCTGGCTCTACATGGCCTGCACCAGAGGTCCCTGGCTCTACATGGCCTGCACCAGAGGTCCCTGGCTCTACATCCCTGGCTCTACATGGCCTGCACCAGAGGTCCTCTACATGGCCTGCACCAGAGGTCCCTGGCTCTACATGGCCTGCACCAGAGGTCCCTGGCTCTACATGGCCTGCACCAGAGGTCCAGGGCTCTACATGGCCTGCACCAGAGGTCCCTGGCTCTACATGGCCTGCACCAGAGGTCCCTGGCTCTACATGGCCTGCACCAGAGGTCCCTGGCTCTACATGGCCTGCACCAGAGGTCCCTGGCTCTACATGGCCTGCACCAGAGGTCCCTGGCTCTACATGGCCTGCACCAGAGGTCCCTGGCTCTACATGGCCTGCACCAGAGGTCCCTGGCTCTACATGGCCTGCACCAGAGGTCCCTGGCTCTACATGGCCTGCACCAGAGGTCCCTGGCTCTACATGGCCTGCACCAGAGGTCCCTGGCTCTACATGGCCTGCACCAGAGGTCCCTGGCTCTACATGGCCTGCACCAGAGGTCCCTGGCTCTACATGGCCTGCACCAGAGGTCCCTGGCTCTACATGGCCTGCACCAGAGGTCCCTGGCTCTACATGGCCTGCACCAGAGGTCCCTGGCTCTACATGGCCTGCACCAGAGGTCCCTGGCTCTACATGGCCTGCACCAGAGGTCCCTGGCTCTACATGGCCTGCACCAGAGGTCCCTGGCTCTACATGGCCTGCACCAGAGGTCCCTGGCTCTACATGGCCTGCACCAGAGGTCCCTGGGCTCTACATGGTCTGCACCAGAGGTCCCTGGCTCTACATGGCCTGCACCAGAGGTCCCTGGCTCTACATGGCCTGCACCAGAGGTCCCTGGCTCTACATGGCCTGCACCAGAGGTCCCTGGCTCTACATGGCCTGCACCAGAGGTCCCTGGCTCTACATGGTCTGCACCAGAGGTCCCTGGCTCTACATGGCCTGCACCAGAGGTCCAGGGCTCTACATGGTCTGCACCAGAGGTCCCTGGCTCTACATGGTCTGCACCAGAGGTCCCTGGCTCTACATGGTCTGCACCAGAGGTGCACCAGAGGTCCCTGGCTCTACATGGTCTGCACCAGAGGTCCCTGGCTCTACATGGTCTGCACCAGAGGTCCCTGGCTCTACATGGTCTGCATCCCTGGCTCTACATGGCCTGCACCAGAGGTCCCTGGCTCTACATGGCCTGCACCAGAGGTCCCTGGCTCTACATGGCCTGCACCAGAGGTCCCTGGCTCTACATGGCCTGCACCAGAGGTCCCTGGCTCTACATGGTCTGCACCAGAGGTCCCTGGCTCTACATGGCCTGCACCAGAGGTCCCTGGCTCTACATGGTCTGCACCAGAGGTCCCTGGCTCTACATGGTCTGCACCAGAGGTCCCTGGCTCTACATGGTCTGCACCAGAGGTCCCTGGCTCTACATGGCCTGCACCAGAGGTCCCTGGCTCTACATGGTCTGCACCAGAGGTCCCTGGCTCTACATGGTCTGCACCAGAGGTCCCTGGCTCTACATGGCCTGCACCAGAGGTCCAGGGCTCTACATGGTCTGCACCAGAGGTCCCTGGCTCTACATGGCCTGCACCAGAGGTCCAGGGCTCTACATGGTCTGCACCAGAGGTCCCTGGCTCTACATGGCCTGCACCAGAGGTCCCTGGCTCTACATGGCCTCACCAGAGGTGCACCAGAGGTCCCTGGCTCTACATGGTCTGCACCAGAGGTCCCTGGCTCTACATGGCCTGCACCAGAGGTCCCTGGCTCTACATGGCCTGCACCAGAGGTCCCTGGCTCTACATGGCCTGCACCAGAGGTCCCTGGCTCTACATGGCCTGCACCAGAGGTCCAGGGCTCTACATGGCCTGCACCAGAGGTCCCTGGCTCTACATGGTCTGCACCAGAGGTCCCTGGCTCTACATGGCCTGCACCAGAGGTCCCTGGCTCTACATGGCCTGCACCAGAGGTCCCTGGCTCTACATGGCCTGCACCAGAGGTCCCTGGCTCTACATGGCCTGCACCAGAGGTCCCTGGCTCTACATGGCCTGCACCAGAGGTCCCTGGCTCTACATGGTCTGCACCAGAGGTCCCATGGCTCTACATGGCCTGCACCAGAGGTCCCTGGCTCTACATGGCCTGCACCAGAGGTCCCTGGCTCTACATGGTCATGGCCTCTACATGGCCTGCACCAGAGGTGCACCAGAGGTCCCTGGCTCTACATGGCCTGCACCAGAGGTCCCTGGCTCTACATGGCCTGCACCAGAGGTCCCTGGCTCTACATGGCCTGCACCAGAGGTCCCTGGCTCTACATGGCCTGCACCAGAGGTCCCTGGCTCTACATGGCCTGCACCAGAGGTCCCTGGCTCTACATGGACTGCACCAGAGGTCCCTGGCTCTACATGGTCTGCACCAGAGGTCCCTGGCTCTACATGGCCTGCACCAGAGGTCCCTGGCTCTACATGGCCTGCACCAGAGGTCCCTGGCTCTACATGGCCTGCACCAGAGGTCCAGGGCTCTACATGGCCTGCACCAGAGGTCCCTGGCTCTACATGGCCTGCACCAGAGGTCCAGGGCTCTACATGGCCTGCACCAGAGGTCCCTGGCTCTACATGGCCTGCACCAGAGGTCCAGGGCTCTACATGGCTCTACATGGCCTGCACCAGAGGTCCAGGGCTCTACATGGCCTGCACCAGAGGTCCAGGGCTCTACCTGGCCTGCACCAGAGGTCCACGGCTCTACCTGGCCTGCACCAGAGGTCCAGGGCTCTACATGGTCTGCACCAGAGGTCCCTGGCTCTACATGGCCTGCACCAGAGGTCCCTGGCTCTAGGGCACCAGAGGTCTCTACATGGCCTGCACCAGAGGTCCCTGGCTCTACATGGCCTGCACCAGAGGTCCAGGGCTCTACATGGCCTGCACCAGAGGTCCAGGGCTCTACATGGCCTGCACCAGAGGTCCAGGGCTCTACATGGCCTGCACCAGAGGTCCAGGGCTCTACATGGCCTGCACCAGAGGTCCCTGGCTCTACATGGCCTGCACCAGAGGTCCAGGGCTCTACATGGCCTGCACCAGAGGTCCCTGGCTCTACATGGCCTGCACCAGAGGTCCACGGCTCTACATGGTCTGCACCAGAGGTCCCTGGCTCTACATGGCCTGCACCAGAGGTCCAGGGCTCTACATGGTCTGCACCAGAGGTCCCTGGCTCTACATGGCCTGCACCAGAGGTCCAGGGCTCTACATGGTCTGCACCAGAGGTCCCTGGCTCTACATGGTCTGCACCAGAGGTCCCTGGCTCTACATGGCCTGCACCAGAGGTCCCTGGCTCTACATGGCCTGCACCAGAGGTCCCTGGCTCTACATGGCCTGCACCAGAGGTCCCTGGCTCTACATGGCCTGCACCAGAGGTCCCTGGCTCTACATGGCCTGCACCAGAGGTCCCTGGCTCTTCATGGCCTGCACCAGAGGTCCCTGGCTCTACATGGCCTGCACCAGAGGTCCCTGGCTCTACATGGCCTGCACCAGAGGTCCAGGCTCTACACGGTCTGCACCAGAGGTCCCTGGCTCTACATGGCCTGCACCAGAGGTCCCTGGCTCTACATGGTCTGCACCAGAGGTCCCTGGCTCTACATGGCCTGCACCAGCGGTCCAGGGCTCTACATGGCCTGCACCAGAGGTCCCTGGCTCTACATGGCCTGCACCAGAGGTCCAGGGCTCTACACGGTCTGCACCAGAGGTCCCTGGCTCTACATGGCCTGCACCAGAGGTCCCTGGCTCTTCATGGCCTGCACCAGAGGTCCCTGGCTCTACATGGCCTGCACCAGAGGTCCCTGGCTCTACATGGTCTGCACCAGAAGTCCCTGGCTCTACATGGCCTGCACCAGAGGTCCCTGGCTCTACATGGCCTGCACCAGAGGTCCCTGGCTCTTCATGGCCTGCACCAGAGGTCCCTGGCTCTACATGGCCTGCACCAGAGGTCCCTGGCTCTACATGGCCTGCACCAGAGGTCCAGGGCTCTACACGGTCTGCACCAGAGGTCCCTGGCTCTACATGGCCTGCACCAGAGGTCCCTGGCTCTACATGGCCTGCACCAGAGGTCCCTGGCTCTACATGGCCTGCACCAGAGGTCCAGGGCTCTACAGGCCTGCACCAGAGGTCCCTGGCTCTACATGGCCTGCACCAGAGGTCCAGGGCTCTACATGGTCTGCACCAGAGGTCCCTGGCTCTACATGGCCTGCACCAGAGGTCCCTGGCTCTACATGGCCTGCACCAGAGGTCCAGGGCTCTACACGGTCTGCACCAGAGGTCCCTGGCTCTACATGGTCTGCACCAGAGGTCCAGGGTTCTACAACCTCACCACAAGAAATATGGCCGGAACAAAAATGTAAATGTTGAAGAGGAAAGTGGGCAGGAAGTGAGGCATCAGCCGGGCTATAATGGACCTGCGGCCCGCTAAAAGCCTGACCCAACTAGTCATTAGCGACAAACTTGGACCCCGAACTGACAGGGAAAAGAGAAGAGTTCAGGAAACCACTAGCGGGTAGTGAAGTAGTGGGCCAGTAAGCACCTTGAACCAGTAACCCAGGAATGTGTTACAGTGGAGGGAGCGAGGCGAGCGCACCAAGCCAGGTGATGCAGGTACATCACCTAGTGTTGAGGAGGCGGGCAGGGACCACCAGGGTGAGAAGCACCAACACAACTGGCTCGCTCGTCCTGGAGATAAAAACAGGATCTGCGGGACACAAGTGCATTCGCATTCCTCATCCGGTTAACCTTGAAATCTGGTAATGCCTGCCGGCTTGTCTGCCAGCATGCTTGCCTGCCTGTCTGTCTACCTGCCCGACTGCCTGACTCCATTCTCTCGCTGCCTGCCTGCCTGCCTGCCTGCCTGCCTGCCTGCCTGCCTGCCCAGCCTGCCTGCCTGCCTGCCTGCCTGCCTGCCTGCCTGCCTGCCTGCCCAGCCCAGCCCAGCCCAGCCAGCCAGCCAGCCAGCCTGCCTGCCAGCCCAGCCCAGCCCAGCCCAGCCAGCCAGCCAGCCAGCCTGCCTGCCAGCCCAGCCCAGCCAGCCAGCCAGCCAGCCAGCCAGCCAGCCAGCCTGCCTGCCTGCCAGGAAGCCAGCCACCATATGGTGGAGCCAGAGAACAGTACAACAAGAGAGTGGGGCCCACAAAGGCTCGACTACTTCACTCCAGACTAACAATAACTATATGTCAGGGTCCTGGGCCTGGGGGGGGGGTATTCCTAAGTTAATACCTTCATCCTGATTATTGCTGTTCATACCTATAATAATTACCGTACCAGGATTATTGGATACTATTATTATTGACAATTATTACTTGTTGTATAGTCATACAGACACTTCTGAAGTGACATGTATATGTATACAATATTCGTGTCGCCTCTTGCATATATTTTGTCCAGGACAGTCCGCCGTCTTGCATATATTGTGTGTCCAGGACAGACCGCCGTCTTGCATATATTGTGTGTCCAGGACAGACCGCCGTCTTGCATATATTGTGTGTCCAGGACAGACCGCCGTCTTGCATATATTGTGTGTCCAGGACAGACCGCCGTCTTGCATATATTCTGTGTCCAGGACAGACCGCCGTCTTGCATATATTGTGTGTCTAGGACAGACCGCCGTCTTGCATATATTGTGTGTCCAGGACAGACCGCCGTCTTGCATATATTCTGTGTCCAGGACAGACCGCCGTCTTGCATATATTTTGTGTCCAGGACAGACCGCCGTCTTGCATATATTGTGTGTCCAGGACAGACCGCCGTCTTGCATATATTGTGTGTCCAGGACAGACCGCCGTCTTGCATATATTGTGTGTCCAGGACAGACCGCCGTCTTGCATATATTCTGTGTCCAGGACAGACCGCCGTCTTGCATATATTGTGTGTCCAGGACAGACCGCCGTCTTGCATATATTCTGTGTCCAGGACAGACCGCCGTCTTGCATATATTCTGTGTCCAGGACAGACCGCCGTCTTGCATATATTGTGTGTCCAGGACAGACCGCCGTCTTGCATATATTCTGTGTCCAGGACAGACCGCCGTCTTGCATATATTCTGTGTCCAGGACAGACCGCCGTCTTGCATATATTCTGGGTCCAGGACAGACCGCCGTCTTGCATATATTGTGTGTCCAGGACAGACCGCCGTCTTGCATATATTGTGTGTCCAGGACAGACCGCCGTCTTGCATATATTCTGTGTCCAGGACAGACCGCCGTCTTGCATATATTCTGTGTCCAGGACAGACCGCCGTCTTGCATATATTCTGGGTCCAGGACAGACCGCCGTCTTGCATATATTCTGTGTCCAGGACAGACCGCCATTACACAACTCCTCGGTAATGTATTTTAAAATATTTATAAATTAATATTTTATCGATAAATTTGTTTCAGAATATTACCTTTCTCCGACTGTGCTTGACATTATAATGAGGTCCGCGTCAATAAAAGGGCTGGCAAACCTTCAACACATTGGGTAAGGATCAAGGGCACATCTTCCTACCACTTACGACAAGAGCCTTAAAGACGCCAATCATCTTGAGTCATGACACCTTTCAAAGCTGCCATTCTCTACACCAGCCAACAATACATTACACCAACTATTGATCTATTAACACAGGCACGCGAGAGAGACAGAGACAGAGCGAGAGAGAGACCTGCTTCACACCTACCTGGTTGATGGGGTTCTGGGAGGAGTTCTACTCCCCAAGCCCGGCCCGAGGCCAGGCTTGACTTGTGAGAGTTTGGTCCACCAGGCTGTTGCTTGGAGCGGCCCGCAGGCCCACATACCCACCACAGCCCGGTTGGTCTGGCACTCCTTGAAGAAAACAGTCCAGTTTTCTCTTGAAGATGTCCACGGTTGTTCCGGCAATATTCCTTATACTCGCTGGGAAGATGTTGAACAACCGCGGACCTCTGATGTTTATACAGTGTTCTCCGATTGTGCCTATGGCACCTCTGCTCTTCACTGGTTATATTCTGCATTTTCTTCCATATCGTTCACTCCAGTACGTTGTTATTTTACTGTGTAGATTTGGGACCTGGCCCTCCAGTATTTTCCATGTGTATATTATTTGGTATCTCTCTCGTCTCCTTTCTAGTGAGTACATTTGGAGGGCTTTGAGACGATCCCAATAATTTAGGTGCTTTATCGCGTCTATGCGTGCCGTATATGTTCTCTGTATTTCCTCTATTTCAGCAATCTCTCCTGCTCTGAAGGGGGAAGTGAGTACTGAGCAGTACTCAAGACGGGACAACACAAGTGACTTGAAGAGTACAACCATTGTGATGGGATCCCTGGATTTGAAAGTTCTCGTAATCCATCCTATCATTTTTCTGGCTGACGCAATATTTGCTTGGTTATGCTCCCTAAACGTTAGGTCGTCAGACATCATTATTCCCAAATCCTTTACATGCTGTTTTCCTACTATGGGTACATTTGATTGTGTTTTGTACCCTGTATTATGTTTAAGGTCCTCATTTTTACCGTACCTGAAAACCTGGAATTTATCACTGTTAAACATCATGTTATTGTCTGCTGCCCAATCGAAAACTTTATCAATATCTGCTTGTAGTTTTTCAATGTCTTCCGCAGAGGTAATGTTCATGCTGATTTTTGTGTCATCTGCAAAGGATGATACAAAGCTGTGCCTTGTGTTTGAGTCTATATCTGATATGAGAATAAGGAACAGCAGTTTTTTTATTATTATTATTATTTTCTACCACAGACGTGGCCACACATTTACAATGCTAACCAGCATATATACATTTTCTTCTGTCCTCCATGGACAGGGTTAGAGAAGTGTTAAACATATAGTTCAAGGGTTTATTGAACACTCAACCATAGTAGGTGATTCGGTGCTTTTAAAATGCTAAGCTAACCTACATACGTAAATACATAGATACACAGATTTACGTATGCCCTACATAAAGTGTTCGATGTGTCTTTTACATAGTGTCATTAATGTGCATTTACAAAGGTGAAATGGAACAGCAGTGGTGCAAGGACTGTACCCTGAGGTACAGAGCTTTCAACTGCACTTGGACTCGATTGTATATGATTGACTGTTACTCTTTGTGTTCTGTTCGACAGATAACTAAGCATCCAGCGGCCTACTTTACCGGTTATTCCCAATGACTTCATTTTGTGTGCTATCACTCCATGGTCACATTTATCGAATGCCTTTGCGAAGTCCGTGTATACCACATCTGCATTCTGTTTTTCTTCTAATGCCTCAATCCATGTTGGGCCCGGGTTGTGAAGGTCATTGGTTTCCATGAATCTAGTGACCTGACTCCTGATCACTCTCTCAAATACTTTTATTATGTGGGATGTTAGTGCAACTGGTCTATAATTCTTTGCCAATGCTTTGCTCCCTCCCTTGTGTAGAGGGGCTATGTCTGCTGCTTTAAGCGCATCTGGTATCTCCCCCGTGTCCAAGCTCTTCCTCCACACTATACTGAGTGCCAGTGCTACTGGCACTTTGCATTTCTTTATAAATATTGAATTCCATGTTTTCAATTTCGCTTTCAAAATCTGTTACGCTCGTGTTGATATCATTTATATTTACAGGTGTTTGGATATCACGCATAAAGAAGTTATCTGGATCTTCCACTTTCACAAGGAGAGAGAGAGGGAGGGAGGGGAAAAAAAAAAAAAAAAAAAAAAAAAAAAAAAAAAAAACACACACAGAGAGAGAGAGAGAGAGAGAGAGAGAGAGAGAGAGAGAGAGAGAGAGAGAGAGAGAGAGAGAGAGAGAGACAGAGAGAGAGAGTGTGGGAACCGACCTGTGAGATTTATATTTATTTAATTTATATGAATTTATATTTACGTTAATTTATATACTTCGATAGCAATTTGTATAATGATAAGTGGACTGTATTTCTGCAATAATCTCATAATCTCACAAATCGATCCTCTACACATTAGGGGGGGTTTATATTTATATATATGCAGCCAATCAAACTACAGTAACTACATACATTGAAGAGGTTCCTTATCTTATAGTACAGCAGGTTAGTCCACCAGGTATAACTAGGGTGTAGACACAAATTATCCTCTTTGAGGTAGCTTCCATATCACCCAGTAACTGGTGCACAACTCTTGCATCCTCGTCTTGACCTGTCAAAAGTGCGCTAGCTGTGAAGCCAGATACCTATATATGACAAGTATATCAGAGAAAACACTATACAGTACATAGAACATGAAGACCTGGCTTAATTACCTTTAGTTTGAGGCGATTTCGCGATCTAACCGGGTCACCCTATATCCTGACATTAATGGCCATAAATGAATGATAAACGGGTTTCGGATAGACACTTAACTTGATATGTAGACAGCGTGTTGAAAAATGGTACACCTTTGGTTTCCATAACACTACGTCCAAGTAAATTAACAGGAGCCGAATTTGCTCCCGTGTGCCTCTGGTCTCGTATACACAATGGCTGTTTAACACTCCATACTATTGACGTTACTGGCCGACATTGTCCAGAATGATAGGAGCCGAATTTGCTCCACACGTCTCGGAGGTGACACAACAATGGCTGCCCTCCTTCCTCACTCTGACGCCTGGCCTACTTTGTCCAGATTTCAGAAAGTGATAGAAGGGTCACATTTGCTCTACTTTAATATTGATAATTAAGTTAATTTATATAAGATGTTTTTATGATGGTAAAGTCCAAAGACTAATGTATTTAAGAATAATTCCCAGCAGAATAGCTGGTGAATTATAATAGTATGTGGTGATGATATCCCGTTTTCTATAGACGGTAATTCCACTACAAGTTACGTTTTCTATGGGTAACTTGTTTATACAACACAGCTATTATCTGTCTGTATGATATTATATGGTGTCGGATTTTCCGACATAATTCCCCAGGGGGCTGCTCACGGGTCGAAGTCCTAATTAGAACAGACGAACACCGATACTCCTCCATCGAATTATTACATTAATTTGATGTTAGTAGTTAATAATCACACATTTGTGTGTCTGTTCGTACAGGACGGATGTCCCGTACTAGAGTTGCAGGGGTTAGAAGTCTAATGCGATTTCTTTCCCTGTTAACTCTTGAAAGGCTAATATTCAAGCCTTATTACATATTATTTAACCCAGAAGACTGGATGTGATCAAGTACTACAGTCAAGTATGATTCAGGGACTGCAGTGAGATCAGTGACATTAGATATAACTTGAAGTTTCTTCAGGTAACTGGTCACTGATATATAAACACTGAGGCCCATGGAATACATCTTGATTAAATAATAAATGTATCAAATCAGTCATCAGATTTATTGGGGTTTAATTTAGTTAATTGATTCAGAAGATTGAATAGCTCATCATTAAAGTAAAGTATGGTTCTGAGACTGCAGTGGGTTCAGTGACATTGGTCGCAGTGACTTGTAGCTGTTTTAGGCTACTGTTCACTGATTTGCCACTGAGGCCTCATGAACTCATCTTCAGCTTTAAATGATGATACTAACATCAACCTCTGTTGGTATAGTCAGCTGTAATCTCCTTAGTATAATGCTACTGGAGAAATATAATCAGCTGACAAATTTAGATTTCTACTGGTATTGTTTATCTGCAGGCATAGGTCTCCTCAGGCTTGATACTGGGCCTGAGAGTAATTTACCTCCTGCAGAGTTTAACATGGTTATACCCTGATATTTAGTAGGGCTACCAATGAATTGATGGTAGTAGTCTGTCCCCACAAGGACAGCCATTTGGCATTTGATTTGCTCAAATTTACCTGCAGCTGCTTGATAATAGCTTTCCAGGTCAGCATAATCAACTTGAGATTGTTGTGACAAATCTTCACATTTCTTGATCTGTCTTGTTAAGTGGCCTTTAAGACCTGCAAGGGTTCTTTTCATTCTCCCTGCATTATCCATACTGGCTAGTTGGTGAAGCCTTGTGGGACTTGTACTTGGGCTGCTCATAATACTGAACAAACACTAATGGTAGCCTAGGGTAAATTCTGCACTCACTAGGCAATAATCCTACCTCTACTAGAGGTTAGCACTTAAAATTAATACACATTATATATATACAATCATCCACACTAATGATTTGAGTGATAAACCAGTGTCATTGGAAGTACCTTTAGGTTAGCTCTTCTATATCACCCTAGGATGGAATTGACACTAATTAATCACTCAAAGGTGTTATGATCATAAGTAAATTATTATATATACAACTCAACTCGAGTTGATAAAAATTACACCCAAAATAGGGTCTGCACCATTCATTAATGGTGTCAGGTTGATCAATATAGTACAACTGACTATTGTAATAATGGGACTAGGATGAGCAATAATAGTTCAACTAGTTATGTTAATATCCTACCCTGTTGTGGGTTGGCAATTAGTAAATATTATACTGTGATCACTAGTGCAATATATATTAAATAATTCTCTATTTTGGAGAAATAATATACACAATTATTGATATTAGCCTCTTAATTAGCCTCTATGAAACTTCTAATATTATCTAGAAGTATTAAATATTATTAGTGACCTCGCGAAATAAAGTCCACAAAATTCGTAGATAATCTCTCGCGAAATGTAACACCACGAAATCCGTGAACAATCTCGCGAAGACACAGTCACTAATTTGGCTGGATTCTATATTAGCGCTGTCATTTCACGAAATAACACGCCACCAAATATCTGTGGGTGTGCATGAAACCGCTGACGAAGCTGAACTGGGCTGAGGGAGGCTCCTGAGCTCCCTCGAGGCTACGCTGCCGTCTTGACTGCTGGCTTTGTTTAAATAGCACTGCACTAGTATATTTAATGAATCCACTGGTTAACTGGTTCATCCGGTACTAAGATGACCAAATGTGGGTTCAAAGGATCAAATAATCCGTCATCCGGTTCGAAGATGACCAAATAATGTGGGAACCGACCTGTGAGATTTATATTTGTTTGATTTATATGAATTTATATAGAATTTATATTTACGTTAATTTATATACTTCGATAGCAATTTGTATAATGATAAGTGGACTGTATTTCTGCAATAATCTCATAATCTCACAAATCGATCCTCTACACATTAGGGGGGTTTATATTTATATATATGCAGCCAATCAAACTACAGTAACTACATACATTGAAGAGGTTCCTTATCTTATAGTACAGCAGGTTAGTCCACCAGGTATAACTAGGGTGTAGACACCAAATTATCCTCTTTGAGGTAGCTTCCATATCACCCAGTAACTGGTGCACAACTCTTGCATCCTCGTCTTGACCTGTCAAAAGTGCGCTAGCTGTGAAGCCAGATACCTATATATGACAAGTATATCAGAGAAAACACTATACAGTACATAGAACATGAAGACCTGGCTTAATTACCTTTAGTTTGAGGCGATTTCGCGATCTAACCGGGTCACCCTATATCCTGACATTAATGGCCATAAATGAATGATAAACGGGTTTCGGATAGACACTTAACTTGATATGTAGACAGCGTGTTGAAAATGGTACACCTTTGGTTTCCATAACACTACGTCCAAGTAAATTAACAGGAGCCGAATTTGCTCCCGTGTGCCTCTGGTCTCGTATACACAATGGCTGTTTAATACTCCATACTATTGACGTTACTGGCCGACATTGTCCAGAATGATAGGAGCCGAATTTGCTCCACACGTCTCGGAGGTGACACAACAATGGCTGCCCTCCTTCCTCACTCTGACGCCTGGCCTACTTTGTCCAGATTTCAGAAAGTGATAGAAGGGTCACATTTACTCTACTTTAATATTAATAATTAAGTTAATTTATATAAGATGTTTTTATGATGGTAAAGTCCAAAGACTAATGTATTTAAGAATAATTCCCAGCAGAATAGCTGGTGAATTATAATAGTATGTGGTGATGATATCCCGTTTTCTATAGACGGTAATTCCACTACAAGTTACGTTTTCTATGGGTAACTTGTTTATACAACACAGCTATTATCTGTATGATATTAAATGGTGTCGGATTTTCCGACAGAGAGAGAGAGAGACAGAGAGAGAGAGAGAGAGAGAGAGAGAGAGAGAGAGAGAGAGAGAGAGAGAGAGAGAGAGAGAGAGAGAGAGAGAGAGAGAGAGAGAGAGAGAGAGAGAGAGAGAGAGAGAGAGAGAGAGAGAGAGAGAGAGAGAGAGAGGGGTGGGGGGGAGGGGAAAGAACATTAAGGGGGTCTACAATAGAGCCCTTCACCAGCGGGGTAAAAAATATAGATTTATAGAAATATTGGTGTGTAGGTAATGACTAATATAATAACGTGCCACTCTCACGCCAGGACGCCCGGTACAGTGGTGGTACGCCCAGTACAGCGGTGGGACGCCCGGTACAGCGGTGGGACGCCCGGTACAGCGGTGGGACGCCCGGTACAGCGGTGGGACGCCCGGTACAGCGGTGGGACGCCCGGTACAGTGGTGGGACGCCCGGTACAGTGGTGGGACGCCCGGTACAGCGGTGGGACGCCCGGTACAGAGGTGGGACGCCCGGTACAGCGGTGGGACGCCCGGTACAGCGGTGGGACGCCCGGTACAGCGGTGGGACGCCCGGTACAGCGGTGGGACGCCCGGTACAGCGGTGGGACGCCCGGTACAGTGGTGGGACGCCCGGTACAGCGGTGGGACGCCCGGTACAGTGGTGGGACGCCCGGTACAGTGGTGGGACGCCCGGTACAGTGGTGGGACGCCCGGTACAGCGGTGGGACGCCCGGTACAGCGGTGGGACGCCCGGTACAGCGGTGGGACGCCCGGTACAGTGGTGGGACGCCCGGTACAGTGGTGGGACGCCCGGTACAGTGGTGGGACGCCCGGTACAGCGGTGGGACGCCCGGTACAGTGGTGGGACGCCCGGTACTGCGGTGAGACGCCCGGTACAGCGGTGGGACGCCCGGTACAGTGGTGGGACGCCCGGTACAGTGGTGGGACGCCCGGTACAGCGGTGGGACGCCCGGTACAGCGGTGGGACGCCCGGTACAGCGGTGGGACGCCCGGTACAGCGGTGGGACGCCCGGTACAGCGGTGGGACGCCCGGTACAGTGGTGGGACGCCCGGTACAGCGGTGGGACGCCCGGTACAGTGGTGGGACGCCCGGTACAGCGGTGGGACGCCCGGTACAGTGGTGGGACGCCCGGTACAGTGGTGGGACGCCCGGTACAGTGGTGGGACGCCCGGTACAGTGGTGGGACGCCCGGTACAGTGGTGGGACGCCCCGTGTTGAAGGCAAGGTGTTGATTCACGGCCCTTGTGTCGTAGTGGGAAGGTGGTGAGTCACGGCCCTTGTGTCGTAGTGGGAAGGTGGTGAGTCACGGCCCTTGTGTCGTAGTGGGAAGGTGGTGAGTCACGGCCCTTGTGTCGTAGTGGGAAGGTGGTGAGTCACGGCCCTTGTGTCGTAGTGGGAAGGTGGTGAGTCACGGCCCTTGTGTCGTAGTGGGAAGGTGGTGAGTCACGGCCCTTGTGTCGTAGTGGGAAGGTGGTGAGTCACGGCCCTTGTGTCGTAGTGGGAAGGTGTTGAGTCACGGCCCTTGTGTCGTAGTGGGAAGGTGTTGAGTCACGGCCCTTGTGTCGTAGTGGGAAGGTGGTGAGTCACGCCCCTTGTGTCGTAGTGGGACGGCCCTTGTGTCGTAGTGGGAAGGTGGTGAGTCACGGCCCTTGTGTCGTAGTGGGAAGGTGGTGAGTCACGCCCCTTGTGTCGTAGTGGGAAGGTGGTGAGTCACGGCCCTTGTGTCGTAGTGGGAAGGTGGTGAGTCACGGCCCTTGTGTCGTAGTGGGAAGGTGATGAGTCACGGCCCTTGTGTCGTAGTGGGAAGGTGGTGAGTCACGGCCCTTGTGTCGTAGTGGGAAGGTGGTGAGTCACGGCCCTTGTGTCGTAGTGGGAAGGTGGTGAGTCACGGCCCTTGTGTCGTAGTGGGAAGGTGAAGTCACGGCCCTTGTGTCGTAGTGGGAAGGTGAGTCACGGCCCTTGTGTCGTAGTGGGAAGGTGATGAGTCACGGCCCTTGTGTCGTAGTGGGAAGGTGGTGAGTCACGGCCCTTGTGTCGTAGTGGGAAGGTGATGAGTCACGGCCCTTGTGTCGTAGTGGGAAGGTGTTGAGTCACGGCCCTTGTGTCGTAGTGGGAAGGTGTGTGAGTCACGGCCCTTGTGTCGTAGTGGGAAGGTGTTGAGTCACGGCCCTTGTGTCGTAGTGGGAAGGTGTTGAGTCACGGCCCTTGTGTCGTAGTGGGAAGGTGTTGAGTCACGGCCCTTGTGTCGTAGTGGGAAGGTGGTGAGTCACGGCCCTTGTGTCGTAGTGGGAAGGTGTTGAGTCACGGCCCTTGTGTCGTAGTGGGAAGGTGTTGAGTCACGGCCCTTGTGTCGTAGTGGGAAGGTGATGAGTCACGGCCCTTGTGTCGTAGTGGGAAGGTGTTGAGTCACGGCCCTTGTGTCGTAGTGGGAAGGTGTTGAGTCACGGCCCTTGTGTCGTAGTGGGAAGGTGTTGAGTCACGGCCCTAGTGGGAAGGTGTGAGTCACGGCCCTTGTGTCGTAGTGGGAAGGTGATGAGTCACGGCCCTTGTGTCGTAGTGGGAAGGTGATGAGTCACGGCCCTTGTGTCGTAGTGGGAAGGTGTTGAGTCACGGCCCTTGTGTCGTAGTGGGAAGGTGTTGAGTCACGGCCCTTGTGTCGTAGTGGGAAGGTGTTGAGTCACGGCCCTTGTGTCGTAGTGGGAAGGTGATGAGTCACGGCCCTTGTGTCGTAGTGGGAAGGTGGTGAGTCACGGCCCTTGGGGTGATCCACTCCGTCTTAACATCTCCCCAGTGTAAATTAAGCAACAATAATACATAGTATATGCCACATGTGATTATAAGCGGAGCTTGTAAATAGCAGTATAAACATGGCCTGTGGTCGAGTGCCCCGGGACACTGCCTGAACCTCTCACACCTGTATACAGGTAAACTCACACCAGTATACATGTATACTGACACAAGTATACATGAATACAGACACTGTATACAAGTGACATCAACTGTGGTAGAAAATCAACTAACAGCGAATAATAAAGTACACAGGAAGTAACGCACTCATGAACGCACAATAGACTCTCCAGAAGTGTGAGTATCGTCCAGTGGAATATTTACACATCTTGAGTGTGTTGGTACATACACTTGACCGCTGTCCCTGAGTGTTTCTGAGCCTCGCGCCCCACACCACCCCCACTACTTGACACACTTCTCTATGTTAACTGACGTTACTTTGGTGAGTTAACAGGTGAAACATGTGAGTGTTTAGCAGGCAGGCCACCACAGTATCCACCAGTGTTTAGCAGGCAGGTCACCACAGTATCCACCAGTGTTTAGCAGGCAGGTCACCACAGTATCCACCAGTGTTTAGCAGGCAGGTCACCACAGTATCCACCAGTGTTTAGCAGGCAGGTCACCACAGTATCCACCAGTGTTTAGCAGGCAGGTCACCACAGTATCCACCAGTGTTTAGCAGGCAGGCCACCACAGTATCCACCAGTGTTTAGCAGGCAGGCCACCACAGTATCCACCAGTGTGTTTAGCAGGCAGGTCACCACAGTATCCACCAGTGTTTAGCAGGCAGGCCACCACAGTATCCACCAGTGTGTTTAGCAGGCAGGCCACCACAGTATCCACCAGTGTTTAGCAGGCAGGCCACCACAGTATCCACCAGTGTTTAGCAGGCAGGCCACCACAGTATCCACCAGTGTGTTTAGCAGGCAGGCCACCACAGTATCCACCAGTGTTTAGCAGGCAGGCCACCACAGTATCCACCAGTGTTTAGCAGGCAGGCCACCACAGTATCCACCAGTGTTTAGCAGGCAGGCCACCACAGTATCCACCAGTGTTTAGCAGGCAGGCCACCACAGTATCCACCAGTGTTTAGCAGGCAGGCCACCACAGTATCCACCAGTGTTTAGCAGGCAGGCCACCACAGTATCCACCAGTGTTTAGCAGGCAGGCCACCACAGTATCCACCAGTGTTTAGCAGGCAGGCCACCACAGTATCCACCAGTGTTTAGCAGGCAGGCCACCACAGTATCCACCAGTGTTTAGCAGGCAGGCCACCACAGTATCCACCAGTGTTTAGCAGGCAGGCCACCACAGTATCCACCAGTGTTTAGCAGGCAGGCCACCACAGTATCCACCAGTGTTTAGCAGGCAGGCCACCACAGTATCCACCAGTGTTTAGCAGACAGGCCACCACAGTATCCACCAGTGTTTAGCAGGCAGGCCACCACAGTATCCACCAGTGTTTAGCAGGCAGGCCACCACAGTATCCACCAGTGTTTAGCAGACAGGCCACCACAGTATCCACCAGTGTTTAGCAGGCAGGCCACCACAGTATCCACCAGTGTTTAGCAGGCAGGCCACCACAGTATCCACCAGTGTTTAGCAGACAGGCCACCACAGTATCCACCAGTGTTTAGCAGGCAGGCCACCACAGTATCCACCAGTGTTTAGCAGGCAGGCCACCACAGTATCCACCAGTGTTTAGCAGGCAGGCCACCACAGTATCCACCAGTGTTTAGCAGGCAGGCCACCACAGTATCCACCAGTGTTTAGCAGGCAGGCCACCACAGTATCCACCAGTGTTTAGCAGGCAGGTCACCACAGTATCCACCAGTGTTTAGCAGGCAGGCCACCACAGTATCCACCAGTGTTTAGCAGGCAGGCCACCACAGTATCCACCAGTGTTTAGCAGGCAGGCCACCACAGTATCCACCAGTGTTTAGCAGGCAGGCCATCACAGTATCCACCAGTGTTTAGCAGGCAGGCCACCACAGTATCCACCAGTGTTTAGCAGGCAGGCCACCACAGTATCCACCAGTGTTTAGCAGGCAGGCCACCACAGTATCCACCAGTGTTTAGCAGGCAGGCCACCACAGTATCCACCAGTGTTTAGCAGGCAGGCCACCACAGTATCCACCAGTGTTTAGCAGGCAGGCCATCACAGTATCCACCAGTGTTTAGCAGGCAGGCCACCACAGTATCCACCAGTGTGTTTAGCAGGCAGGCCACCACAGTATCCACCAGTGTTTAGCAGACAGGCCACCACAGTATCCACCAGTGTGTTTAGCAGGCAGGTCACCACAGTATCCACCAGTGTTTAGCAGACAGGCCACCACAGTATCCACCAGTGTGTTTAGCAGGCAGGCCACCACAGTATCCACCAGTGTTTAGCAGACAGGCCACCACAGTATCCACCAGTGTGTTTAGCAGGCAGGTCACCACAGTATCCACCAGTGTTTAGCAGACAGGCCACCACAGTATCCACCAGTGTTTAGCAGACAGGCCACCACAGTATCCACCAGTGTTTAGCAGGCAGGCCACCACAGTATCCACCAGTGTTTAGCAGGCAGGCCACCACAGTATCCACCAGTGTTTAGCAGGCAGGCCACCACAGTATCCACCAGTGTTTAGCAGGCAGGCCACCACAGTATCCACCAGTGTTTAGCAGGCAGGCCACCACAGTATCCACCAGTGTTTAGCAGGCAGGCCACCACAGTATCCACCAGTGTTTAGCAGGCAGGCCACCACAGTATCCACCAGTGTTTAGCAGGCAGGCCACCACAGTTCCACCAGTGTTTCCACCAGTGTTTAGCAGACAGGCCACCACAGTATCCACCAGTGTGTTAGCAGACAGGCCACCACAGTATCCACCAGTGTTTAGCAGGCAGGCCACCACAGTATCCACCAGTGTTTAGCAGGCAGGCCACCACAGTATCCACCAGTGTTTAGCAGGCAGGCCACCACAGTATCCACCAGTGTTTAGCAGGCAGGCCACCACAGTATCCACCAGTGTGTTTAGCAGGCAGGCCACCACAGTATCCACCAGTGTGTTTAGCAGGCAGGCCACCACAGTATCCACCAGTGTTTAGCAGACAGGCCACCACAGTATCCACCAGTGTTTAGCAGGCAGGTCACCACAGTATCCACCAGTGTTTAGCAGGCAGGCCACCACAGTATCCACCAGTGTTTAGCAGGCAGGCCACCACAGTATCCACCAGTGTTTAGCAGGCAGGCCACCACAGTATCCACCAGTGTTTAGCAGACAGGCCACCACAGTATCCACCAGTGTTTAGCAGGCAGGTCACCACAGTATCCACCAGTGTTTAGCAGGCAGGCCACCACAGTATCCACCAGTGTTAAGCAGGCAGGCCACCACAGTATCCACCAGTGTTTAGCAGACAGGCCACCACAGTATCCACCAGTGTTTAGCAGGCAGGCCACCACAGTATCCACCAGTGTTTAGCAGGCAGGCCACCACAGTATCCACCAGTGTTTAGCAGGCAGGCCACCACAGTATCCACCAGTGTTTAGCAGGCAGGCCACCACAGTATCCATCAGTGTGTTTAGCAGACAGGCCACCACAGTATCCACCAGTGTTTAGCAGGCAGGCCACCACAGTATCCACCAGTGTTTAGCAGGCAGGCCACCACAGTATCCACCAGTGTTTAGCAGGCAGGCCACCACAGTATCCACCAGTGTTTAGCAGGCAGGCCACCACAGTATCCACCAGTGTTTAGCAGGCAGGCCACCACAGTATCCATCAGTGTGTTTAGCAGGCAGGCCACCACAGTATCCACCAGTGTTTAGCAGGCAGGCCACCACAGTATCCACCAGTGTTTAGCAGACAGGCCACCACAGTATCCACCAGTGTTTAGCAGGCAGGCCACCACAGTATCCACCAGTGTTTAGCAGGCAGGCCACCACAGTATCCACCACTGTTTAGCAGGCAGGCCACCACAGTATCCACCAGTGTGTTTAGCAGGCAGGCCACCACAGTATCCACCAGTGTTTAGCAGGCAGGCCACCACAGTATCCACCAGTGTTTAGCAGGCAGGTCACCACAGTATCCACCAGTGTGTTAGCACACAAAATGAGGTCAATGGGAATAACTGGTAACGCTGGATACTCAGTTTTCTGTCGAACAGAACACAAAGAGTAACAGTCAATCATATAAAATCGAGTCCAAGCGCAGTTAAAAGCTCTGTACCTCAGGGTACAGTCCTTGCACCGCTACTGTTCCTTATTCTCATATCTGATATAGACAAAAATACAAGTCACAGCTTCGTATCATCCTTTGCAGATGACACAAAAATCAGCATGAAAATTACCTCGGCTGAAGACATTGAAAAACTTCAAGCAGATATTAATAAAGTTTTCGACTAGATAACAGAAAATAACAATGTTTAATAGTGATAAATTTCAGCTACTCAGGTACGGTAAAAATGAGGACCTTAAACATAATACAGGGTACAAAACACAATCAAATGTACCCATAGCAGGAAAGCAACATGTAAAGGATTTGGGAATAATGATGTCTGACGACCTAACGTTTAATGAGCATAACCAAGCAAATATTGCGTCAGCCAGAAAAATGATCGGATGGATTACGAGAACTTTCAAATCCAGGGATCCCATCACAATGGTTGTACTCTTCAAGTCACTTGTGTTGTCCCGTCTTGAGTACTGCTCAGTACTCACTTCCCCCTTCAGAGCAGGAGAGACTGGACCAAACTCTCACAAGTCAAGCCTGGCCTCGGGCCGGGCTTGGGGAGTAGAAGAACTCTCAGAACCCCATCAACCAGGTATCAAGCAGGTTCATCCTTCTTATAATTTTAGCATCAGCAAGCATTGTGAGGAATGAGTCTGTTCCCTCTGGAAGATTATATACGTATATCACAATTTGGATAGGTCCGAGTACAGAACCCTGTGGGTCTCCGATGGTGACATCTCACCAGTCTTGAGGTCTCACCCCTCACAGTAACTCTCTGCTTCCTGTTGATTAGGTACTCCCTTATCCACTGGAGCACCTTACCAGTTATTCCGGCATATTTCTCCAACTTACGCAACAGCCTCTTATGAGGGACTTTACCAAAAGCTTTCTGACAATTAAAGAAAATGCAGTCTGCCCATCCTTGTTATTCTTGCCTTCTGTACTAGAGGTGGGTGGTCTGTACCCGGCAACATGTCTGTACTAGAGGTGGGTGGTCTGTACCCGGCAACATGTCTGTACTAGAGGTGGGTGGTCTGTACCCGGCAACATGTCTGTACTAGAGGTGGGTGGTCTGTACCCGGCAACATGTCTGTACTAGAGGTGGGTGGTCTGTACCCGGCAACATGTCTGTACTAGAGGTGGGTGGTCTGTACCCGGCAACATGTCTGTACTAGAGGTGGGTGGTCTGTACCCGGCAACATGTCTGTACTAGAGGTGGGTGGTCTGTACCCGGCAACATGTCTGTACCTCGGGGATGATGACGATTGGTTAAGGTTAGAGAGAGAGGTGGTTGCCACAGGCATCTGTTGCTATCGGCTTTTTATAAATGTTAATTGACTGGTGGTGGGTGGGCTGGTGACCTCTGCCGTGTTGAAGACTTCCCCTCTGGCTACTTTGTCTGTCATTTCACATCCCTGGCTGACTACATGACTAAGCACAAAATTATAATTACTTTTAGTTGAAACTTAAGATTCCAGAGTAGGAGCCCTTAGGGTTTGTATTGGTGTTTTCGGAGTGTTGATCACTACACTATTGTTTAAGGGGTAGTTTGATCGTGAACATTCAGGAGTGATGTGGATTGTTTTGAAATTTTGTTCCGAGGGGCGAGTTTATTGTTCAGCGTCACTCATCCTGTGAGTGGACACACCACCATAGTGACAGTATTGGGCAGCGCCACTCATCCTGTGAGTGGACACACCGCCATAGTGACAGTATTGGGCAGCGCCACTCATCCTGTGAGTGGACACACCGCTATAGTGACAGTATTGGCCAGCGCCACTCATCTTGTGAGTGGACACACACGCCATAGTGACAGTATTGGGCAGCGCCACTCATCTTGTGAGTGAACACACCGCCATAGTGACAGTATTGGGCAGCGCCACTCATCCTGTGAGTGGACACACCGCTATAGTGACAGTATTGGGCAGCGTCACACATCCTGTGAGTGAACACACCGCCATAGTGACAGTATTGGGCAGCGCCACTCATCTTGTGAGTGAACACACCGCCATAGGGACAGTATTGGGCAGCGCCACTCATCCTGTGAGTGGACACACCGCTATAGTGACAGTATTGGGCAGCGCCACTCATCCTGTGAGTGGACACACCACCATAGTGACAGTATTGGGCAGCGCCACTCATCTTGTGAGTGAACACACCGCCATAGTGACAGTATTGGGCAGCGCCACTCATCCTGTGAGTGGACACACCGCTATAGTGACAGTATTGGGCAGCGTCACTCATCCTGTGAGTGGACACACCGCCATAGTGACAGTATTGGGCAGCGCCACTCATCCTGTGAGTGGACACACCACCATAGTGACAGTATTGGGCAGCGTCACTCATCCTGTGAGTGGACACACCGCCATAGTGACAGTATTGGGCAGCGTCACTCATCCTGTGAGTGGACACACCGCCATAGTGATAGTATTGGGCAGCGCCACTCATCCTGTGAGTGGACACACCGCCATAGTGACAGTATTGGGCAGCGTCACTCATCCTGTGAGTGGACACACCGCCATAGTGACAGTATTGGGCAGCGTCACTCATCCTGTGAGTGGACACACCGCCATAGTGACAGTATTGGGCAGCGTCACTCATCCTGTGAGTGGACACACCGCCATAGTGATAGTATTGGGCAGCGCCACTCATCCTGTGAGTGGACACACCGCCATAGTGACAGTATTGGGCAGCGTCACTCATCCTGTGAGTGGACACACCACCATAGTGACAGTATTGGGCAGCGCCACTCATCCTGTGAGTGGACACACCGCCATAGAGACAGTATTGGGCAGCGCCACTCATCCTGTGAGTGGACACACCGCCATAGTGACAGTATTGGGCAGCGCCACTCATCCTGTGAGTGGACACACCGCCATAGTGACAGTATTGGGCAGCGCCACTCATCCTGTGAGTGGACACACCGCCATAGTGACAGTATTGGCCAGCGCCACTCATCCTGTGAGTGGACACACCGCCATAGTGACAGTATTGGCCAGCGCCACTCATCCTGTGAGTGGACACACCGCCATAGTGACAGTATTGGCCAGCGCCACTCATCCTGTGAGTGGACACACCGCCATAGTGACAGTATTGGGCAGCGCCACTCATCCTGTGAGTGGACACACCGCCATAGTGACAGTATTGGGCAGCGCCACTCATCCTGTGAGTGGACACACCGCCATAGTGACAGTATTGGGCAGCGCCACTCATCCTGTGAGTGGACACACCGCCATAGTGACAGTATTGGGCAGCGCCACTCATCTTGTGAGTGAACACACCGCCATAGTGACAGTATTGGCCAGCGCCACTCATCCTGTGAGTGGACACACCGCCATAGTGACAGTATTGGGCAGCGCCACTCATCCTGTGAGTGGACACACCACCATAGTGACAGTATTGGGCAGCGTCACTCATCCTGTGAGTGGACACACCGCCATAGTGACAGTATTGGGCCGCGCCACTCATCCTGTGAGTGGACATACCGCCATAGCAGCATGTACAACACTCCCCAATAGGAAGAAAACCCGCTGGGTTGTTCATCCTGTCACTTGTACCCAGACACAGCGGGGACTTGCTTAACTGTCTCAAGTGAACAGCTCCTCAAACAAGAAGATTAACATCTATCAACCCTTAAAAGCTTACGTTATCTTGCGGGTGCAAAATGGGGGCATCTTTTAAGAACAGTATCAATATTTGACAAATAGTGTTTTCCTAACTTAAACAATGTGGGGTTTATTATTCTACACATACTTCTAATGTCTCTCAGGTGTTCACATTCACGTGGATATTGGTAGATAGGGTGTAGATAGATTTGATCTACTTCATCTCCGACTTCTTTATAAATGTCCTCGAGATACTTGTGCCTCATTTCTTGTGGTATCATGTTGGATTTTTTCACTGCCATTTCATTGATGATGATCTTGCATGAGTCATTCTCCCAGGGAGGTAACCTCTCTACAGGCAGGAGCTCACAGGCTTGCTCAAGCAGGTGAAGCTCTTCCTTGACCACTTTTGTTCAAACTACATCACAAATAGTTCCTGTCAACGCCCCGCCCCACACCACCCCCTCCCCACCACGCCCCACACCGCCCCCTCCCCACCACGCCCCACACCGCGCCCTCCCCACCACGCCCCACACCGCCACCTCCCCACCACGCCCCACACCGCCCCCTCCCCATCACGCCCCACACCACCCCCTCCCCACCACGCCCCACACCGCCCCCTCCCCACCACGCCCCACACCGCCCCCTCCCCACCACGCCCCACACCGCGCCCTCCCCACCACGCCCCACACCGCCCCCTCCCCACCACGCCCCACACCGCGCCCTCCCCACCACGCCCCACACCGCCCCCTCCCCACCACGCCCCACACCGCCCCCTCCCCACCACGCCCCACACCGCGCCCTCTCCACCACGCCCCACACCGCCCCCTCCCCACCACGCCCCACACCGCCCCCTCCCCACCACGCCCCACACCGCCCCCTCCCCACCACGCCCCACACCGCCCCCTCCCCACCACGCCCCACACCGCCCCCTCCCCACCACGCCCCACACCGCGCCCTCTCCACCACGCCCCACACCGCCCCCTCCCCACCACGCCCCACACCGCCCCCTCCCCACCACGCCCCACACCGCCCCCTCCCCACCACGCCCCACACCGCCCCGCCCGCCCCCTCCCCACCACGCCCCATACCACCCCCTCCCCACCACGCCCCACACCACCCCCTCCCCACACCGCCCCCTCCCCACACCGCCCCACACCACTTCCTCCCCACCACCCCCCACACCGCCCCCTCCCCACCACGCCCCACACCACCCGCCCCACCACCCCCTCCCCACCACGCCCCCACACCACCCTTCCCACCACGCCCCCTCCCCACCACGCCCCACATCACCCCCTCCCCATCACGCCCCACACTACCCCCTCCCCACCACGCCCCCCTCCCCACCACGCCCCACACCACCCCACACTACCCCCTCCCCACACCGCCCCACACCACCCCCTCCCCACCACGCCCCACACCACCCCCTCCCCACCACGCCCCACCCCCCCCCTTCCCCACCACGCCCCACACCACCCCCCCTTCCCACCACCACGCCCCACACCACCCCTTCCCCACCACGCCCCACACCGCCCCCTCCCCACCACGCCCCACACCACCCCCTCCCCACACCGCCCCCTCCCCACCACGCCCCACATCACCCCCTCCCCTCACCACCCCCCTCCCCACACCACCCGCTCCCCACCACGCCCCACACCAACTCCCCACCACGCCCCACACCAACTCCCCACCACGCCCCACACCAACTCCCCACCACGCCCCCTCCCCACCACCCCCACACCACCCCCTCCCCACACCGCCCCCTCCCCACCACGCCCCACACCACCCCCTCCCCACACCACCCCCCTCCCCACACCACCCCCTCCCCACCACGCCCCATACCCCCCCCTCCCCACCACGCCCCACACCACCCCCCTCCCCACACCACCCCCTCCCCACCACGCCCCATACCCCCCCTCCCCACCACGCCCCACACCACCCTCCCCACCACGCCCCACACCACCCTCCCCACCACGCCCCACACCACCCTCCCCACCACGCCCCACACACCACCCTCCCCACCACGCCCCACACACCCCCCTCCCCACCACGCCCCACACACCCCCCTCCCCACCACGCCCCACACACCCCCCTCCCCACCACGCCCCATACCCCCCCCTTCCCCACACACCACCCTCCCCACCACGCCCCACACACCACCCTCCCCACCACGCCCCATACCCCCCCCCCCCCACACACCACCCTGCGTCATTCATGGGTGGTGGAGGTCACTCACAAGTGGGAGTAAGTGAGCACTGAGAGTCAGGAGAGACAGGAGCTGCCTCGCACACCCATCACGGTAACTCACTCTTGTCTCACCACTCACATCATCTTCCCCCTCACTACCTCACACACACCTGTCACCACGCTCAACCACACTCAATGTATATGGCTCGCACACACGCACAGGGGCTTTGTGGCTCAGTGGACAGCGTTCGGGGGTCGTAGTCCTATGGGTCAGGGTTCGATTCCCAGCCGAAGCAGAAACAAATGGGCAGAGTTTCGTTCACCTGATAACCCTGCGCATTAAAGTTTATTTGGACATTATAAATTTGTGATTGTGCAATGATTAAGGCGCGTCTGGGATACTCTCGGACATAGGTTCGAGCCCTCATCACGGCCCTTGTGGATTTGTTCCCCAGATGGTTATCTCCCTCACTGTTGACTAATTTTGTCTCCCTCTTCTATCATGTTAGCGCCGGGCATCAATCTCTACATTGTTGTTGTTTTAGCTGTAGCTACTCACAACGAAATGTTCATGTAGCACGGGCTATGGTGAGCCCGCGATGGACTTACCTGGCACATGAGCGGGGCTGAAACTTGTGTCAATCAATCTCTCCGTGGCCCTGTCTTTATCAACGCCTCCTGGTTGGTGGTCTGGTCAACCAGGCTGTTACACGTGAGAAGAAATTTCATCGCAGAAATGTTGTTCACGTGGACCTTCATGTGAGGTAACTTGGTGACAGCTGTGGCCCAAAAGGTCACCGAGTGCGGTTGGGCACTGTGTTAAGGGTCTTACCACTTCCAAGTCCTTTACAGTCGTTGTGGCCTAGTGGTGAAAGTGCTAGACACACTAAGGTGCATGGAGCCCCTGGCTGTCTCGGTTCGAATCCTTCTGGGTTGAGGAGTTTTCTGTTGCATATTAACTTGGGGACCATTCAGGCTTCTTCGCATTACTATCATTATATTTTATATTTATATATATATATATATATATATATATATATATATATATATATATATATATATATATATATATATATATACAAATATTATTAAATATGACCGAAAAAGAAAGATTAATAATTCTAACACGAATTTTCTCGATCTTTCGTACGTTTCTTTTCACTGTTGGTGGTAATTCAAAAATCAATTCTCCAAAATTCATTTTTATTTCTAGTCTGACGCGACACTTGAGCGCGTTTCGTAAAACTTATTACATTTTCAAAGACTTTAACTTACACATACACAACTGAATAGAACTTACACGATTGATTGATTGATAAAGATTAAGCCACCCAAGAGGTGGCACGGGCATGAATAGCCAGTAAGTGGTACAATTTTTTTTTCTCAGTATTCTGAGGTTGCATTTAACCATCAAGCTGTTATCGCGGGGGAGGATACTGCTTCACAGTCTTTATGAGGGTGTCCAGCTGCTGGACACCTTTGTTGACCAGGAGAGTGGCTGTGTTGATGGCTTCAGAGAACTTACACATCTTCGATTTGTTTATATCTACATTTGAGTGAGGTGGATGGGGTGAGGTGGTATTAATAGGGTATTAAATTCCTAAACACAAGACAGAACACGAAACAATGGGTATTGAATGGAAGTGATTTGTAGAAAGCCTATTGGTCCATATTTCTTGATGCTTCTATACTGGAGCGGAGTCTTGAGGTGGGTAGAATATAGTTGTGCATTAATTGGCTGTTGATTGCTGGTGTTGACTTCTTGATGTGTAGAGCCTCGCAGACGTCAAGCCGCCTGCTATCGCTGTATCTATCGATGATTTCTGTGTTGTTTACTAGGATTTCTCTGGCGATGGTTTGGTTGTGGGAAGAGATTATATGTTCCTTAATGGAGCCCTGTTGGTTATGCATCGTTAAACGCCTAGAAAGAGATGTTGTTGTCTTGCCTATATACTGTTTTTTTTTGGAGCTTACAGTCCCCAAGAGGGCATTTGAAGGCATAGACGACGTTGGTCTCTTTTAAAGCGTTCTGCTTTGTGTCTGGAGAGTTTCTCATGAGTAGGCTGGCCGTTTTTCTGGTTTTATAGTAAATCGTCAGTTGTATCCTCTGATTTTTGTCTGTAGGGATAACGTTTCTATTAACAATATCTTTCAGGACCCTTTCCTCCGTTTTATGAGCTGTTGAAAAGAAGTTCCTGTAAAATAGTCTAATAGGGGGTATAGGTGTTGTGTTGGTTGTCTCTTCAGAGGTTGCATGGCGTTTCACTTTCCTTCTTATGATGTCTTCGACGAAACCATTGGAGAAGCCGTTGTTGACTAGGACCTACCTTACCCTAGAGAGTTCTTCGTCGACTTGCTTACATTCTGAGCTGCGGCTGAGAGCACGGTCGACATAAGCGTTAACAACACTCCTCTTGTACCTGTCTGGGCAGTCGCTGTTGGCATTTAGGCACATTCCTATGTTCGTTTCCTTAGTGTAGACTGCAGTGTGGAAACCTCCGCTCTTTTCCATGACTGTTACATCTAGAAAGGACAGCTTCCCATCCTTTTCCATCTCGTAAGTGAAACGCAGCACGGAACTTTGCTCAAATGCCTCCTTCAGATGTCTGCTCCTGCAGATGTCTGACATCAGGTACCTGCGTAAAAATGTCGTCAACATACCTGCAGTATATGGCCGGTTTCAAGTTCATTTCGACTAAGACTTTTTGCTCGATGGTACCCATGTAGAAGTTTGCAAACAGGACACCTAGGGGGGAACCCATGGCGACCCCATCTACTTGCTTATACATGTGCCCATCCGGGCTCAAGAACGGTGCCTCTTTAGTACAAGCTTGGAGTAGTTTCCTCAGAATGTTTTCTGGTATGTCAAGAGGAGTGCAGGCCGGATCACAATACACACTGTCGGCTATCATCCCGATTGTCTCGTCCACAGGTACGTTGGTAAACAGGGATTCTACGTCCAACGAGGCTCTTATCCCTGTGGCCCGTGTGCCTCGCAGTAAGTCAACAAATTCCTTTGGAGACTTCAGGCTGAAGGCGCAAGGGACACAAGGAGTCAGCAGGCCGTTGAGTCGCTTCGCCAATCTGTACGTGGGTGTGGGTATCTGTCTGATGATTGGCCGAAGTGGGTTTCCAGGCTTGTGTGTCTTGACATTTCCACCAACAGTGAAAAGAAACATACGAAAGATCGAGAAAATTTGTGTTAGAATTATTAATCTTACTTTTTCGGTCATATTTAATAATATATGTCTACAGGAAAGACTGCTACCAAAATATACTAATATACACAAATATATATGTGTACATATATATTTGTGTGTACTCACCTATTTGTGTCTGCAGGATCGAACATTGACTCTTGGATCTCGCCTTTCGAGCATCGGTTGTTTACAGCAATGACTCCTGTCCCATTTCCCTATCATACCTAGTTTTAAAATTATGAATAGTATTTGCTTCCACAACCTGTTCCTGAAGTGCATTCCATTTTCCCACTACTCTCACGCTAAAAGAAAACTTCCTAACATCTCTGACTCATCTGAGTCTCCAGCTTCCATCCATGTCCCCTCGTTCTGTTACTATTCCATGTGAACATTTCGTCTATGTCCACTGTCAATTTTCCCTGAGTATTTTATACGTTGCTAGCATATCCCCCCCTCTCCCTTATTTTTTTTTTTTAGTGTCGTAAGGCACAGTTCCTTCAGGCGCTCTTCATATCCCATCCCTAGTAACTCTGGGACGAGTCTCGTCGCAAACTTCTGAACCTTTTCTAGTTTCCTTGTGTGTGTGTGTGTGTGTACTCACCTAGTTGTGCTTGCGGGGGTTGAGCTCTGGCTCTTTGGTCCCGCCAATCAACCGTCAATCAACAGGTGTACAGGTTCCTGAGCCTATTGGGCTCTGTCATATCTACACTTGAAACTGTGTATGGAGTCAGCCTCCACCACATCACCCCCTAATGCATTCCATTTGTCAACCACTCTGACACTAAAAAAGTTCTTTCTAATATCTCTGTGGCTCATTTGGGCACTCAGTTTCCACCTGTGTCCCCTTGTGCGTGTTCCCCTTGTGTTAAATAGACTGTCTTTATCTACCCTATCAATCCCCTTCAGAATCTTGAATGTGGTGATCATGTCCCCCTAACTCTTCTGTCTTCCAGCGAAGTGAGGTTTAATTCCCGTAGTCTCTCCTCGTAGCTCATACCTCTCAGCTCGGGTACTAGTCTGGTGGCAAACCTTTGAACCTTTTCCAGTTTAGACTTATCCTTGACTAGATATGGACTCCATGCTGGGGCTGCATACTCCAGGATTGGCCTGACATATGTGGTATACAAAGTTCTGAATGATTCTTTACACAAGTTTCTGAATGCCGTTCGTATGTTGGCCAGCCTGGCATATGCCGCTGATGTTATCCGCTTGATATGTGCTGCAGGAGACAGGTCTGGCGTGATATCAACCCCCAAGTCTTTTTCCTTCTCTGACTCCTGAAGAATTTCCTCTCCCAGATGATACCTTGTATCTGGCCTCCTGCTCCCTACACCTATCTTCATTACATTACATTTGGTTGGGTTAAACTCTAACAACCATTTGTTCGACCATTCCTTCAGCTTGTCTAGGTCTTCTTGAAGCCTCAAACAGTCCTCTTCTGTTTTAATCCTTCTCATAATTTTAGCATCGTCTGCAAACATTGAGAGAAATGAATCGATACCCTCCGGGAGATCATTTACATATATCAGAAACAAGATAGGACCGAGTACAGAGCCCTGTGGGACTCCACTGGTGACTTCACGCCAATCGGAGGTCTCACCCCTCACCGTAACTCTCTGCTTCCTATTGCTTAGATACTCCCTTATCCACTGGAGCACCTTACCAGCTACACCTGCCTGTCTCTCCAGCTTATGTACCAGCCTCTTATGCGGTACTGTGTCAAAGGCTTTCCGACAATCCAAGAAATGCAGTCCGCCCAGCCCTCTCTTTCTTGCTTAATCTGTGTCACCTGATCGTAGAATTCTATCAAGCCTGTGTGTGTGTGTGTGTGTGTGTACTCACCTAGTTGTGCTTGCGGGGGTTGAGCTCTGGCTCTTTGGTCCCGCCTCTCAACCGTCAATCAACAGGTGTACAGGTTCCTGAGCCTATTGGGCTCTATCATATCTACACTTGAAACTGTGTATGGAGTCAGCCTCCACCACATTGCTTCCTAATGCATTCCATTTGTCAACCACTCTGACACTAAAAAAGTTCTTTCTAATATCTCTGTGGCTCATTTGGGCACTCAGTTTCCACCTGTGTCCCCTAGTGCGTGTGCCCCTTGTGTTAAATAGCCTGTCTTTATCAACCTTGTCGATTCCCTTGAGAATCTTGAATGTGGTGATCATGTCCCCCCTAACTCTTCTGTCTTCCAACGAAGTGAGGTTCAATTCCCGTAGTCTCTCCTCGTAGCTCATACCTCTCAGCTCGGGTACTAGTCTGGTGGCAAACCTTTGAACTTTTTCCAGTTTAGTCTTATGCTTGACTAGATATGGACTCCATGCTGGAGCCGCATACTCCAGGATTGGTCTGACATATGTGGTATATAATGTTCTGAAAGATTCCTTACACAAGTTTCTAAAGGCCGTTCTTATGTTAGCCAACCTGGCATATGCTGCTGATGTTATCCTCTTGATATGAGCTTCAGGGGACAGGTCTGGCGTGATATCAACCCCCAGGTCTTTCTCTCTCTCTGACTCTTGAAGTATTTCATCTCCCAAGTGATACCTTGTATCTGGCCTCCTGCTCGCTACAACTATCTTCATTACATTACATTTGGTTGGGTTAAACTCTAACATCCATTTATTCGACCATTCCTGCAGCTTGTCCAGGTCTTCTTGAAGCCTCAAGCTGACCTCTTCTGTCTTAATCCTTCTCATAATTTTGGTGTCGTCAGCAAACATTGAGAGGAATGAGTCTATACCCTGTGTATGTGTGTGTGTGTGTGTGTGTATAGTTTGTGTGTGTGTGTGTGTGTGTGTGTGTGTGTGTGTGTGTGTGTGTGTGTGTGTGTGTGTGTGTGTGTGTGTGTGTGTGTGTGTTTGTTTTCACCTAGTTGTGCTCACCTAGTTGTGTTTTGCGGGAGTTGAGCTTTGCTCTTTCGGCCCGCCTCTCAACTGTCAATCAACTGTTTACTAACTACTCCCCCCCCAGCAGGAAGCAGCCCGTGACAGCTGACTAACTCCCAGGTACCTATTTACTGCTAGGTAACAGGGGCATTCAGGGTGAAAGAAACTTTGCCCATTTGTTTCAGCATGGTGCGGGAATCGAACCCGCGCCACAGAATTACGACTCCTGCGCGCTATCCACCAGGCTACCAGACCCCCTACCCTGGTATATATGTGTGTGTGTGTGTGTGTGTGTGTGTGTGTTCACCTAGTTGTGCTTGCGGGGGTTGAGCTCTGCTCTTTCGGCCCGCCAATCAACTGTTACTAATTACTAACTAACATTTTTTGTTCCCCCCCCCCCCCCCCACACACACACCCAAGATGCAGCCCGTAACCGCTGTCTAACTCCCAGGTACCTATTTACTGTTAGGAAACGGGGATATCAAGGTGAAAGAAACTCTGGCGATCTGTTTCCGCCGGCGCCGGAAATCGAATCCCGGACCTCAGGACTACGTATCCAGCGTGCTGCCCACTCAGCCACAAGCGCCAGACAGACCCTGGGAGTGCGTGTGTCTCTCTGAGTCTTTCCCACAGATTTCCTGCCAGTATTTGCATGTATTTGTATTCTGAACACAGTACTTCCAAGTGAGGGGGGGGGGGTGAAGAGTAGGCAGGAGAGTGGGGTAGGGAGAGTGGGGGTAGGGAGAGTGGGGGTAGGGAGAGTGGGGGTAGGGAGAGTGGGGGTAGGGAGAGTAGGGGTAGGGAGAGTTCGGGTAGGGAGAGTGGGGGTAGGGAGAGTGGGGGTAGGGAGAGTTCGGGTTGGGAGAGTGGGGGTAGGGAGAGTTCGGGTTGGGAGAGTGGGGGTAGGGAGAGTGGGGTAGGGAGAGTGGGGGTAGGGAGAGTGGGGGTAGGGAGAGTGGGGGTAGGGAGAGTGGGGGTAGGGAGAGTGGGGGTAGGGAGAGTGGGGGTAGGGAGAGTGGGGGTAGGGAGAGTGGGGGTAGGGAGAGTGGGGGTAGGGAGAGTGGGGGTAGGGAGAGTGGGGGTAGGGAGAGTGGGGGTAGGGAGAGTGGGGGTAGGGAGAGTGGGGGTAGGGAGAGTGGGGGTAGGGAGAGTGGGGGTAGGGTGAGTGGGGGTAGGGAGAGTGGGGTAGGGAGAGTGGGGGTAGGGAGAGTGGGGGTAGGGAGAGTGGGGGTAGGGAGAGTGGGGGTAGGGAGAGTGGGGGTAGGGAGAGTGGGGGTAGGGAGAGTGGGGGTAGGGAGAGTGGGGTAGGGAGAGTGGGGGTAGGGAGAGTGGGGGTAGGGAGAGTGGGGGTAGGGTGAGTGGGGGTAGGGAGAGTTCGGGTAGGAGAGTGGGGGTTGGGAGAGTGGGGGTAGGGAGTGGGGGTAGGGAGAGTGGGGGTAGGGAGAGTGGGGGTAGGGAGAGTGGGGGTAGGGAGAGTGGGGGTAGGGAGAGTGGGGGTAGGGAGAGTTCGGGTAGGGAGAGTGGGGTAGGGAGAGTGGGGTAGGGAGAGTGGGGGTAGGGAGAGTGGGGGTAGGGAGAGTGGGGGTAGGGAGAGTGGGGGTAGGGAGTGGGGTAGAGAGAGACTTGACCCAGTACTGTCTCCCAAGGTCTGTACTTGACCCAGTACTGTCTCCCAAGGTCTGTACTTGACCCAGTACTGTCTCCCAAGGTCTGTACTTGACCCAGTACTGTCTCCCAAGGTCTGTACTTGACCCAGTACTGTCTCCCAAGGTCTGTACTTGACCCAGTACTGTCTCCCAAGGTCTGTACTTGACCCAGTACTGTCTCCCAAGGTCTGTACTTGACCCAGTACTGTCTCCCAAGGTCTGTACTTGACCCAGTACTGTCTCCCAAGGTCTGTACTTGACCCAGTACTGTCTCCCAAGGTCTGTACTTGACCCAGTACTGTCTCCCAAGGTCTGTACTTGACCCAGTACTGTCTCCCAAGGTCTGTACTTGACCCAGTACTGTCTCCCAAGGTCTGTACTTGACCCAGTACTGTCTCCCAAGGTCTGTACTTGACCCAGTACTGTCTCCCAAGGTCTGTACTTGACCCAGTACTGTCTCCCAAGGTCTGTACTTGACCCAGTACTGTCTCCCAAGGTCTGTACTTGACCCAGTACTGTCTCCCAAGGTCTGTACTTGACCCAGTACTGTCTCCCAAGGTCTGTACTTGACCCAGTACTGTCTCCCAAGGTCTGTACTTGACCCAGTACTGTCTCCCAAGGTCTGTACTTGACCCAGTACTGTCTCCCAAGGTCTGTACTTGACCCAGTACTGTCTCCCAAGGTCTGTACTTGACCCAGTACTGTCTCCCAAGGTCTGTACTTGACCCAGTACTGTTTCATAACCAACACAGTAAGTGAGTAAGACAAACAATACCTGGTTGATGGGGTTCTGGGAGTTCTTCTACTCCCCAAGCCCGGCCCGAGGCCAGGCTTGACTTGTGAGAGTTTGGTCCACCAGGCTGTTGCTTGGAGCGGCCCGCAGGCCCACATACCCACCACAGCCCGGTTGGTCCGGCACTCCTTGAGGAAACTATCTAGTTCTCTCTTGAAGATGTCCACGGTTGTTCCGGCAATATTTCTTATGCTTGCTGGGAGGACGTTGAACAACCGCGGACCTCTGATGTTTATACAGTGTTCTCTGATTGTGCCTATGGCACCTCTGCTCTTCACTGGTTCTATTCTGCATTTTCTTCCATATCGCTTACTCTTAACATTTACAATACTAACCCACATATATACATTTTCTTCTGTCCTGCATGGACAGGGTGAGAGATCTGTTAAACATATAGTTCAGTGATTTATTGAACAATCAACCACAGGTGATTGTATTGCTTTTAAAAGCCTACCCTAACCTACAGACACAAATACATACATTTACGCCTGTCCTACATAAGCTGTGTTCCTTCTGTGTGTACCTGGAGTGTACCTGGAGTGTACCTAGTGTACCTAAAGTGTACCTAGTGTACCTGGAGTGTACCTAGTGTACCTGGAGTGTACCTAAAGTGTACCTAGTGTACCCGGAGTGTACCTGGAGTGTACCTAGTGTACCTGGAGTGTACCTAAAGTGTACCTAGTGTACCTGGAGTGTACCTAAAGTGTACCTAGTGTACCTGGAGTGTACCTAAAGTGTACCTAGTGTACCTGGAGTGTACCTAAAGTGTACCTAGTGTACCCGGAGTGTACCTGGAGTGTACCTAGTGTACCTGGAGTGTACCTAGTGTACCCAGAGTGTACCTGGGGGGGGGGTTGTGGGAGTTGTTCACTACTCCACAGGCTGGGTCTGGGAGCAGGCTGGTGTTGTCATAACTTGACCTACAAGTGTGGGTCTTGTAGCGGCGTGAAGGCCTGACACAGCCACAACAACCTGGTGGCTCCCTCACTCCTGCACCAACTTAACTAATTGATTCTTGAAGGTGAGGCTTCCCTCCCAGGTGGGCCCCTAGGTGAGGTGGGCCCTCCTCCCTCCACGACAGGTGAGGTGGGGGCCCCTCCCTCCACGACAGGTGAGGTGGGCCCTTCTCCCTCCACGACAGGTGAGGTGGGGCCCCTCCCTCCACGACAGGTGAGGTGGGCCCTTCTCCCTCCACGACAGGTGAGGTGGGGCCCCTCCCTCCACGACAGGTGAGGTGGGGCCCCTCCCTCCACGACAGGTGAGGTGGGCCCCTAATCCCTCCACGACAGGAAAGGTGGGCCCCTCCTTCCTCTGTAACACCCATGACCCCCCCCCCCCTTAGAGTTCACACCCAGGGAAGCCTTCTCCAAGAGGTCAGCCCAGATGACCTCCGGATTATCTTGTATGTTGATTAAAAAATTCCTGGGTTAGTCTTTGTCAGCATAGTTTCAAGTATGTAATATTTCATGATACTCTTGTCAAACATTGCAATGGAATTAGACTCCAGATTCTTATGTGTAAACATCCATGGATCTCCCCCTTTTAGCCAAGTCAAAGGTCAGTCACACACGTAATTAATAACTCCTCTCTTGAAGAGTGTATGGTGAATGTCAAACAAGCTTAATTGAAATATTTTTAAGTGTTTGTGCACGTGGGCCGACTTCTTACATTCTTGGTGTAGGTAGCAACAGCAAATCTCCCCCCTCCCCCCTGTGGGGGTTGTATATAGAGGTCCTGTAGAGACTTAGTGAGAAGAGAGTGTGGGACACCAGGATCGAGAGCGGGTCTGTGAAGAACATCTCACAGCCAGGGAGAGACAGAGGTCTTAAGGTAATGTGTGTGATCTCTGAGGTTTTGTTCCAAGTCCAAATTTCTTAAATTTTTGCCAGTGTTAGAGTAGGATTTATAAGCGGTGATTGACATAATTTTGGTCTCAATAAACTCATGTTAAATTTCCCGTCTGTGTCAATTGTTGAATCCTCTTAGCCTTTTGCATATAGTGGCTGACAACCGTTTTCATAATTAATGACAGTCATAGAAAGTACTCTCCAAGTCAAGCAATGTTTCTTGCCTCGTTGCTTGATACAGTCTCAATGGTCAAAGGCAGATGGTGGCAGCGTTATTTAATCCTTGTGTTAGCATTTCCTTGCTGGCAGTGTACCTTTTGGTTCCTGTGTAACCATCATATGTCAGCTCATATTACAGTGTTCAATAACAGTGTTACCAAGTGCAACCAATGGGGAAGTGTTACTCAGGATACGTAGTAGTGTGTACTTTATTAGTTTAGAGTATCCATTATAGTGGTGTTCCATTATAGTGGTGTTCCATTATAGTGGTGTTCCATTATAGTGGTGTTACACCTCCACGACAGGTGAGGTGGGCCCCTAGAGGGGTCGTGAGGGCCCCCTACCACACACGACAAGTGGCCACCACTTACCTTTCTTAGCATTATTGTGAAGGTGGTGTGTGAAGGCGATGGCCAGCTTCCGGCGGTGGTTACACAGCTTGCTCATGTCCCCGGCCCCCAGCTCCGGCAGCAGCGTCGGCCGCGACGCCGCCTAGAACACAACAACACTCTTCATTTACAACTCAAACACAAACTTTATACAACATTACCAACACTCACAGATGTATTTGGTGCTAAAATATATATTCTTATTACCAGAGGGATATGATCAGCGGCATTATAACACACAATATACAATATCTGTAGTATTTACATGACACAGTGAGGGAACACTGGGCACAGTCATCACTGGAAGTGTATCACAACACTCTGGACCAACACAACTGTGACGGACGGTGAACCACAGTGATCACTCCAGTGTACACAGTACCTCGCGGCACATGCTCCCTCCCCCCCCCCCACCTGGGACATACCTGGAGTGTGTTTCACGGGTTATTCTACTACCCGAGCCCCAGGTGATTGGGGTTAAAACAAAAAACAGAACTTACAAACAACCAATGGGAAGCCGTGTAAGTGATCTGACGCACACCGGGACAGAACAACTGACTGCCGCAGAGCGTAAATTCTGCTTCAAATGCGTTCCTGTGCGTAAGATCAGAGACGACCACCGTAGGCAGAGACTGCAGACATGGCTCCCCCCCCCCCCCCGCACAAAAAAAGGGGATATTGAAGAAACAGCTAAAGTTGAAGCATCACGCTAGACCGAAATAAAATTAGAAGCAAATGTTATACCAGAGATAAAGACAAATACTAAATACGTTTTCACATACAATAATTTAACCCAAAAACCTCGGCCAGTATTGGACCTTTACTTACAACTGAAGACTCGTACACAGAGGATGATAAAGAAATTAGTGAAATTCTAAGAGACCAGTATGAGGCTGTTTATCACACCAATAAACAACATGAATGTTGATGACCCAGACAGCTTCTTTATGAATGATATCCAGGGCCCCATATAATATAACTGATATTATATATAACATTATAACACAAGATTTCGATAGCGAGATTGACAAGATGCACTCAACTCTGGGTCCCAACTGGTGGCATCTCGTATTCATAAAGACGTGTCAAGTAGCGGTAACACGAGCACTCAGGGTAATACGGAGGAAAAACTTGGACACAGGCAAGATCCCAGAAGCACTTAAATCAGCAAACACCTCCACTGTGCAGGAGAGGCAGCAAAGCATTTGCTGAAAACTATAGACCGGCTGTAATAAAATCACACAATATAAAAAATTCAGATTAAGAATCAAATCAACAGTTGTGAAGGGAAGCGGGAATTACACAACCCAGGACAAGAATGACCTAGAGGACGAAGATCCCGGACCTCACAACTCCTCAACAACTACGACAAAATTACGTTGAGAGTGACGTGAATTGGGGGGGGGATGAGGGGGAGGTTGGGGGTAGAGGACTATGGGTCAGAGTATGGAAGGAGAGGGGTGGCATATGGGGATTGTTCCTGGTTGATACCAGGTTGATGGGGTTCTGGGAGTTGTTCTACTCCCCAAGCCCGGCCCGAGGCCAGGCTTGACTTGTGAGAGTTTGGTCCAGCAGGCTGTTGCTTGGAGCGGCCCGCAGGCCCACATACCCACCACAGCCCGGTTGATCCGGCACTCCTTGGTAGAAACTATCTAGTTTTCTCTTGAAGATGTCCACGGGGGCCGGTGGCTGAGCGGACAGAACACTGGACGCGTGATCCTGTGGTCCCGGGGACGATCCCGGGCGCCGGCGAGAAACAATGGGCAGTTTCTTTCACCCTGATGCCCCTGTTACCTAGCAGTAAATAGGTACCTGGGTGTTAGTCAGCTGTCACGGGCTGCTTCCTGGGGGTAGAGACCTGGTCGAGGACCGGGCCGCGGGGACACTAAGCCCCAAAATCATCTAAAGATAACCTCAAGATAACGGTTGTTCCGGCAATATTTCTTATGCTCGCTGGGAGGACGTTGAACAACCGCGGACCTCTGATGTTTATACAGTGTTCTCTGATTGTGCCTATGGCACCTCTGCTCTTGACTGTAGAGGAGTAAAGGTGTCCGGCCCGAGGCCTACCAGACAGCACTGTACCATCGTCCAATATTGCCGGAACAACCGTGGACATCTTCAAGAGTTAGTTTTTTTTAGTTTAGTTCATTTATTATGCACCCCATACTCATCTTGTGGGCGGTAGTGGAAAGGGTTACAGAGGCACATAATGGGCTCAGGGACTGAACCCCACAATTCATTTAGCTAAGCAAGTTACAATCTTGATGAGCTAGTTACAAAATTCAGTATAAGTCGTCACATCAACAATGGGCTCGAGACCGACCACAAGTACAGGTTCAAAATTAAGCAACTGACATATGTGGAGAGCTATAGTGTCCCAATTGATATGTTTGTCCTGCACACCGCCCCCCATCCAGTGAGCAGCGGTGGATAGGTTACAATCAATCAGTTACTACCTACAGTTAGCAAACTGGGGATATTTAGCTAAAATTTCTGGTAGCAGATCATTTTGAATGAAATATTTACACATCTCTGGAACATTGGTTATAGAATTGTCTTTAAATTTACGTATCTTTTCGCACTCCATCACATAGTGACGGAGGGTGTGCGAATAATTTTGTTGACACAGTTTACATTTGGTCAG